>JAOANR010000005.1:61409924-61780269 GCA_030278955.1 Hygrophila difformis | reverse complement strand
TAAATCACAAGTTGATGTTTTGAAAAATAACAAATTGTGTTGATGATGATGGTGGTGATCATTTTGGTGTATCGATATTTCGAAGGCCTAGCTATAATAAACTTTTTAATGGTTTTCAAATAGCCTAGATTTAACATTGTTACAATTCCCTTGCATCCAAATCCCTTGGGCTTTGTTTGAAAGTTAAGAATTTAGGAGGAAAATAAGAGAAGGGAAAGAAAATGTTGGATGTTTAGCTTGTTTGGGAGTTAAAAGAAGGTTAAAATTTTCCAACCCACATATGTAAAGAAATGGACCAATAATGGATCACGAGTCTTGTAAACTTATTCTCCTCTTCCTTTTCATTCGACTCTCAAACAACACTATTTCTTTTTTCCCATCATTCATTTCCTTTTCCTTTACTAAAAAAATCCCAAACAAAGCCTTCGTAAAGGTGCTACTACATATTAATTCAAGTTTTAGTTTTAGTTTAATTTTTCAAAATTTATACAGTATATAGACTATAGACTCATTACTTAAAAAAAGAAAAAAGAAGAAAAGAAAATAAAGAAAGGAGGAAGTTAATCCAATTTATAATCTATTTCTAGTTTTATTTTTAACATTATAAGGATCTTTTTATAAGGCCTTATTACTTGCTTTAGTGGATCTCATATAACCAATGGATTTGAGTGAACCGTGAACACATTACTCGTCAGCTATAATGCTGAACGAATTCAGTTCACAAGAAAGACAATGATTCTCATTATCCCAAACCCTATAAATAGTCATAAAAATAAGTTATAATGAGACAGCTAGATCAGTACACAAGTTGTTGCACAGTCACAGGTGTCACGGTTTGGGCTTAAAATGG
Organism: Hygrophila difformis; assembly: GCA_030278955.1. NCBI lineage: Eukaryota > Viridiplantae > Streptophyta > Magnoliopsida > Lamiales > Acanthaceae > Hygrophila > Hygrophila difformis. The sequence goes on along the minus strand of JAOANR010000005.1, from coordinate 61,779,419 downwards.
CTCACGAGTTTTGTTCATATAGCACAAAACATATCCTCCACAAAGATACATGATGAAGTTTTACATATATGTTGATGATGCTCGGTAGCATATAGTAGTTGGTAAAGGATTATGATTCGAGGGTTGTTGCATAAGCATACCTGAGAGTTTATAAACTAAATAGAAACCAAAGCGGCTTTGGTGACTAATGCACAACATCATCGTGCCTCTGGTGTTACACAAGGCATTCACAATATATTGCACCCTTTCTGACCCTTCTTCTTCTTCTTCTTTTGCTTCGGTGGTTGAAGGACGACCTTGATTGCTGCATCGAAAACTGCCTTCACATTCTGCAAAATGTTGTCCCGTGAGAAAGTTGAAAGTTTCTAGCAATGAGGAAAACGGTAAGAGCAGGTATAAACTTTTAAGTGCAGTAAAATTTTACTACCTGTTGTGTCTTTGCACTGCACTCGATGTACGCAGCTGCTCCAATCAATTTCTTGAGCTCCTCTCCCTTCAGAAAAGGACAAGAAATGGGTAATCGATTATTCTGTAGTAGCACGAGTGACTAATAATGACGATCATGTACCAAAGGTAGGTCCTGCCACTTGAAGACACTGCCAAAAAAGATGATTATCCAAAGTATAAAAAGGCATATAGGATTACCTGTGCGGTAGAGATTGGTACGGCACCAGGGTGATCTACAAAGAACTGCTTATCCTCTCTAAGATCTGCATGGAAATAAATAAGTTCTCATATTTGAATAATGGAATGGTTCACACTTTAGCAAGTTGTGTATGGTATGAAGACAAAGTGAAAAGTGGATAAAATATGCAGATAGCTGCTAACCAAGCTTTGTCCCAACGAGCACTATTGGAACTCCAGGAGCATAATGCTTCAGCTCGGGAATCCACTGAGAATCAAAATTAAACATACAAGGAAAAGTATTAGCTAGAATGCAAAATCTTTGGAAATAAAACCTAAATGGCTTTTTCACAACAAAATCTCTAAAAAGGGAAACTTAAAATAGATTCTTCTTTTTCGAGAGAAAGGAAGACCCTTGTATCTAGCTAAAGAAATAACTCAACCAAATTGTTTTAACGCCTCTTTTATCATGATATAAATGCAAAGCTAAAACAAAGGGCATTTTAGGAACGAGTGGCAGAGGAAGAGTCTACCTTCTTTGGGACATTCTCGTAACTAGCCTTGCTAATAAGGGAGAATGCAAGTATAAAGACATCAGCTCCACGGTAGCTCAATGGCCGTAATCTATTATAATCCTCTTGACCTGAACGACAGAACAAGGTGACAAACTTGTTCAGCAATTGATCTAGTTATTAAAGAAAAACAGAGATCAACGCAACTCATGTGACTTTACCAGCAGTATCCCATAGGCCTAGATTAACTGTGCTTCCATCCACCACAACATTGGCACTAAAATTGTCAAATACAGTTGGGACATAATCCTGTGATACAAAACAAGGTTTGAAAACAAACATGAATCATTAGTTAGACACGTGATTACCGAATGCAATAGCAAACTATAGACTTAAATACAGCCAATAACAAAATGATGCTTCAGATGCATTGAACTATGGAAAAAAGCATGAACCACTCAAGTTTTATGAAGCAGAGAAGCGAGTTCGGGAAGAAAAAAAGTGACTTGAAAAGAGAACATCAAATAGAATAATGGAAACTTGATTAGAAAAGATGATCTATGTCACGCTCAAAACTAAAAAAAGTTAGCAACAATGAAGAGTGCATTTCATTTGAAAAGAGCAATCTGAACTCTGAAGTACACTTCAAGAATAGAACAGAGTGGAGTAAACCAAAACAAGGATGCAATAATAAAAATGCCAAATAGCATAATTCACTCAACTAACAAACATCAAGATTCAAGACAGAAGTGACAGCGTATGGGTGCATTTTATTCACAATGTAAAGGAGGGACAGTAAGTATTTAAATAAAAATTTCAATGAAAATGAAGAATACATGTTTTATCAACTCACCGTACTGAGCAAAAACAGAATATAAAGAAACGATCATATGTAAAATTAGTGGGACCAAGTGAACCACAAAATAGAGATTTAAGGCAATCTATCCAGCACTTTGAAAGCTTTGAGCAGAGAACTGATAAGCTTACTCTTACGTATTTCCATATTCAAATGACATAAACAAGAACAAAGACCAATTGATCAAAACAAATGAATATCGTACCCTTCACATCTTTCTACTTAATGCACCATATACGTTAAAGATATATGAACAATAATCCCATCATATAACCCAATTAAGCTAATCTCCTATTCCAATCTGCAATCACCACAAACAATGTGGATGAATTCTGGATGCTGAAAAATTGACATCTATAATTCAAAATTTTGACAACCAGTCAAATTTCAAACGCACGTAATTCAAACATAAGTCAATTCAGATCACTTCAAAAGATTCAAAACCCATATGAAAAAACCCTACGCAAGCATCATATCGTCACAATATCAATTACAAATCCATCGAACCAGCAGAACCCAAATTTTTATTTCACTCTGTATCGCAATAACCAGCACAAAGGGGTAAATTTTCAAATGGAGGACAAAAGAAACCCTCACCGTGGGAAAGGTGTTGCTAGTATAAGAAATGAGCAAGCAAGTTTTCCCAACTGCCCCGTCGCCAACCGTAACGCACTTTATGAACCTAGACGCACTCATCTCGTCGCCAGTGACGCCTCGGCAGCCCGCCAACCACAAATCTCAGCTTTAATTACGTCAAATTGTCCCCGAATTTAAAACTAAAACATCAAAGCCACTTCAAATCTGGAAGCCCTCACGCAGCCACTTCAACTGCACAAATGAACAAGCAAAAACTGGAATTAAGGATTAAAAACATGGAAGAAATCGCCCAGATTCAGCGTTTAAAGCGTAAATATAGATCGAAATTGCGTGTGCGTGAATAATCAATGTATCAATCACGCACCACCTAACCCCAACAGCCACATTCACTGTCAGTTAAAATTTGAAATCAGATGCAGAGCTAGAGAGGGGGGGGGGGGAGAGGACACAATGAGTTTAGACAGAAGTTGAATTCGTTATACTGTAGTCTTGAAGTGGTTTCGGGATCTTGGGTCCCGACAAAGAGGGCTCGCTTTCAACAGACACGGACCCACGTCGCTCGAGGGTGCATGACTCCTGGGATCTTCAAATGATTCACGTGGGAGTACGGTGCCAGCTGTGATCCACCTGTTCAATAGTATACTACTGTATTTACTGAAATGGATTATGGAATATGTAGTAGTGTTTACGCCTTAATTCCTTCTTTCCGCAATACTGGAGTATAACTTTTTCCTTTTTTAATAATCGTGTATACTCAGTGCCAACGCCTCTCCCAACGTAATATTTTATATACATACTCCCTCTGTTCCCAAAAAAAAAAAAAAAAAAAAATTAAAAGATGAAAAAGTGTTTCTCAATAATTGTCATTTTGGATATTTTTATGAAAGTTTTCAAATATTACCCCTTTATTCTCTCAATGATATTCATTCTCTCTCCATCCAAAATACATTTCTTGGTAAGTGAGGGGTAGAAATAGAAAAGTGTGTGGTGATAATTATATTTATTGGTTTGTGTAATATTTGCTAGAAAGACAACAAAAAAAGAACGGATGAAGTAATTAATTAACGTCTTACTGTATGTGTATCTTATACTCCCTCCGTTTTCTAAAAATTGAAACTGACCACTGTACAAGCAGCACATTTTAAATCATTAATAACTCAAGTTCGGTATAAGTACAAATTCTAAAAGTTCGATATTGAAAAACTACTCGACGAGACGAATCTAACAAGATCCCACTTGACTATATTTTAACTTGTATAACTATGATAAAACTTTAAGTCAAAGTACGTGTGTGAACAGTATCAAAATTTCAAATGTTACAACATTTCAACAACATTTCAAAAACGGAAGGAGTATAATTCTGTTAGAAAATCAAATTTACTTAATAAAAAAAAATGTAACTATTATTATTATTATTAAAAACATAGAGAGTACTTAGTACTACTACCATATATCTAAAAAATCGAGGTTTGTAATACAATTATTAATTGGAAAATGGTGTACAAGTGCGCACAGCGCACATAATCATTTGCAAAAATGTATTGGTTCAGATTTCAGAATTCAGAGTATATGAGATCAAATTGCGTTTTTTGCTGTAAAAAAAGGCAGAAAAAGGAAACCCATTAAATTTCAATTCAAAATCCCTAAGAGGGTGTCAATACGAGTCTTCCAAGATAATTCTATCCACAGTAATATTTGAATTCGAGACATGTTCCAAATTGTTACAGATTTATTATATTATTACTTGAGATGTATTCTGTTTAAAAACTTACTATTTCTGATCAAATTATGCCCATGTATTGTGTCTGAAAAAAGAAAATGTTAGTTCAATCGCCGATTAGAGATGGGATCCTTTGTGGCTCGCCGTCTAGTTGGGCCCGCCTGTATATTGTATTGGCCTCCAACAAACCAGATTTAAAAAGGTTTGGCTTATGTTTGGAGATTCGTCGGGGCGAAAACGGCATGTAAAAAGTAATGTGATTCAACCATTCAAGTACAAAGGCTACGCTTTATCAATCTTACACGTATCTCATTTCTCAAATTAACTTTGCAGGGAATAGTTATAACCTCATAGAAAAGCATCAAGATGTAGTGTATAATAAAGAGGTAACGAGATAAAGCAATGTTAGTAGGTCTAGGAGAGATATATAGAGCCAAGTCAAGTCAAGATAAAATAGACAGGGACCGGAAAGGATTTCAGACAAAATTCTGCAACAGATGAAAGTAATTCGGCAGAGAGTGAGAGAGAGAGAGAGAGGTGATATAGGGGATGTTTGGAAGCCGCCGGATCCGCTAGCGGATAGCGGATCCGGAGAGAGAATTGTTTCACAATCTGCTTTCTAAATCTGCTATCTACTGACAGATCTGCTGACTCAAAAACATCCACATAGTAGTACTACTAAATAAATACTACTTGTAAATAAATACTCGGATGCACTGTACTAAAAATGCAAAATACTCGTATGAACAAATACTTTATGCATGATGTACTCCAAACAGATATTGCATGTTTAAAAAACATATACTACTGGAAGTAGTAGTTGCACTGGCACTGCAGTCTGCAGCACATAACTATCATGAGAGTCAATGCTTATTGTGTAGGCAGCAACTGCATATTTTGTCTTTATCTGATCAACTTCAAAGTTCATGAGCATTGTTGACCTACCTACTACTACTCTTAACTAACTTCTAACTAGCCCCTTATTTTACTTATTTTTTTTATTTTTATTTGTTACTACTCCACTAGTAAGTACCGAGTATCTCTCGACTTGCCGGTTGTAAGTGTAACCATACCCAGTTGGTGAATTGTAGATGATTGGATTGTTTACCCTTCCAACTATTTCCAGATAAACAAAAGTCTGGAATCCTAAGTTCCACCAACACACCCATTTGGCATTTGCCCCATTTTACTAATTTACAGAAATATTCAAAAAGTAACAACTCAGGCGTCAGAACTCAAAACATGGAAATTAGACTTCAAAGTTCATCTTCTGAACTTGCAAAATCCAACTCAATCATCTTTACACCAGCCCCCTTGGGATCCTTTCTAGAGTCCCCCTGTCTCTCCTCCATTTTCATCCTTTTCGCATCAGGCTGCTGAATGGGTCTGGACCTACTAGGCAACCAGACAGGATTTTAAGCAAGTAAACATTTGGTTCTAACCTAATAATTAAATAAAGAATTGAACCATTTTTGTATCACCTGTTATCTGGCCTCTTCATTTGCTGGTGTTGGAGATTAGCTGCTTCACCTTTTACTTTCGTCCCTGAAATTTGAGTATGTGTACCAATTAAAGAAGCAATGGAAACAACTGGTTTATAGCTAGAAGATAAGGCAATGCATACCGCCCGTCATGTGGCTGAGAAATCGAATTCCTTGTGAATATGCATTTGTTGTCACTGTTTCTGCTTTGCTGTGATCGGTTTCAGCGTTTCAAAGTTAGCCTTGATATTCCCCAAAGTACAACTTTACAAAGAAAATTTGGGAAGTTCGCAGCACAGAATAAAGTGTGGAAAGATATGGAGGGAATTCAGAACCTTAACGCCTTTTTCAATCCTTCCACAGACAATAATTTAACAGGTTTAGCAGATGTTTTGAAGTTCATACTGGGTTCTGAAGGTTTGACAACATAAATGCCTTCTGACTTGAGATAATCTCTGAAACCAGTCTTCAAGTTTCTGTAAAGACGAAATTCAACATTATATTATTGACAATAACTGGCTTGAAAATCAGCAGTTATCATATATCATATAGTGTAATGACTATTGATCACCTACCCTCCTTTGAGCTCTGCCCTCGTAGAAGAAGTATACTTTGATGAATTCTGAAAGAGCATGAAGATGAATCAATGTCAACAGAGTTTCAAATATGATCCAAGGAAGATTGTCTGGCATATGAGAGCATTACATTTTTATGGCTGTCGCAATATTTTCTCCGACGCCTGTAGATGTAACATGCATTGGTCATTTAGAAGATGAATGATTTTACATACAATGCAAAATATATCAACAAATAAAATTACTAGAAAACATGACCAACAAGGTAAGGCAAGCTCCCGAAGACGGGCATTTTCTCATAAACAATGCATTTTTAGCTCATAAAAGTTGTGCTTCTGGAAGTAATTTTAGGTTTATATTATTTTATGTCGTAGATCAGTTCAGAGTTGTTTCTTTGTTGCCAATTATATTAGCATAGCATGTAGGATCAACCGATCAACAAAACAGCCAAAGACGAACAATGCCATCTTTTTGTTGACAGATAATAGTGAAGCTAGACAATAAACTAGGTACACAAGGAATGGAGTTTTAGGTGATTTCAACCTTTGGAGAGACCACATCATTGAAATTTAAATTAACTATGAAGATGCAAAACAAATGCCCTGACATACTTGTTAATAACTGCTGTGCAAGGTAACCCATCCTTTCCTTTTCCCTGGCAAACTCCAATGTCAGGTGAAGTACCGAGCTTTAAAATGTGCTTAGCGGAAAACACACTCAGAGAAAATGGGTATCCCTGAACAATTGTTTGAAGAGTCAGAAATCTAGGGGGGAAAAATGAATGAATGAAAATAACCCCCACTGGATATCGAAGCTCATACCGAGTTGCCTCTGCGGACAGTAGAATTGAAAAGAGCAAAGATGGTCCCAATTTTCTCCTCACAGATCTTCTGGTAAGCATCACCAAACAAAAAGACAGAAACAGCATCTGCATCCAAGCATCCAAATTTCCAAATTGCAAAAGTCTTTCCTATAGAACTTACTCTTGGGGCACCTTTTTCTGTCAAAACTCCAATAGTGGCCCAGCATCCAGAAAGTGTGTCACCAGTTATTAGATTCCTAAATTTCGGAAGATGTTCTCATTAATATACTTATATGCAGTGACAACTATTTCTAGCCATTACGGTACAAATCATGAAGCATACTTTATTGTGGGTAAACGAACAAATCGGATATCTGATAAATGGTTGCTCAACTCTACCCGTGATAACAATTGATTCCTGGGTGAGAGAATAAAGATTAGCATTCATGGAAGATAACTCAATGAACGAAGAATCCACATTAAAATTATGTTAGAACTCACTGGGATAGCAACCAACTGCTTTCTAATGATCAAAATTTTTCAACATGCTTAGGTATGATGTTTAGAATCATGATTTGGAAATTCAAATATTCATTAAATAAAAAGATAGTGCAAGAAAAAAAAAACAAAGTGTCATCACATATTAACATATCAATCACCCAAACTTTCATCCCACGTGGGTTAGCTATATGGATCACATCTAGTAATCTAGACATATTAATGAAATGAAATCTTCACATTGAAGTCAAAGGTGAATTGAAAAACATGCTAATAGCATTCAACCAGGATTCAACCATGCTCATGCATCCTAAAACACTTTGCAATTTAATCAGACCTTAAATATATGGATTACATTGTAATTAAATAAATTTAAAAATAAAAATCAAGCATGCACTTGAATGCCAAATTGATGGATTATAAAAATCGAAGGGTGGTATTATCACAACAAAACGAGTTGCGGCAAATTTTAATCTGGAAAAACAAACTCACTGGATTCGCAACCCGGAAAATTTTTCAACTTCAATGCCTTTAGAACTCTTTTCCTGCTTTGGCTGCTGAGATCTCTTCGCATCTTCAGGCCCATAATCCAGGCAGTCTGCTACTGCATTCCGAAAAGCAGACATGTCCACATTCCCGTTTTGCTTCGGAAAGCCATCATCCGATAAATATCCTACAACCAAAACGCCGGAAAGCGCGAATTTTATAATGAATCCAAGTTCCATTTTCAGAAAGAGAAATCCTAGATACCCACTAAATATGACAATAGCCAACAATCTGATTAGAACGAGGAGATCTCCAGTGCACTGATGAGCAGCATATTTCACAGATGCCAAAAACACGCATCGATAAAGACCACACCAGTAATAAAATTAGAAAACGCAATAAAATTAATGCGAATACAGCAGGATTCCTGTGCCCGGTGAAGGGGTACCTGAAGGAGAGCCCGGCGGGGTCTCAAGAACGCGATCCTCGAGTGAAAGGAGAAGATCGAGGTCGTCTTGGTGATTGGTATTGGACATCGCGCTTGCCTGAATTCGTCGGTTGAGGAACAAACCTGGCGCTAGGGTTTTGGTTTGGTTTATCGGGGGGAGAACTTGAATTTTTAGGAGGGAAAAGAATGTTAGGGGAAAACAAAAAACGAAAAACAAGAGTATAGGAGGGTGCACTTTCAGCCAAAGTTCCCGCGGAAATATTAGATACCTACTACTCTATCGTTACTTCTTAGTTGTCTTTTTCAGCTCAATTTTAATAACCAAAGTTTATATTAATTAACTCATAAATTTATATTTTTACCCTTCAACTAAACTCATTCGTAATAAATGTCAATAAATAGCATTTATGTAAAGTGAAGGACAATATAATAAAAACATAGTATAACTACCTATAATTACTTAAAAATAAAAATTATTTTGAAACATTTTTTACTCTCTAAAAATACAACAAAAAAGGAACGGAGGGAGTAGTACCTACGACGGGAAGTAAAATTCCCCACAAAATCAGTCATCTATTCGGAAAGTCTTTTTTATTTATTTATTTATTTACTTTCCTAAATCCTCTAATGTCTAAATTAGTTGGCTTTGGCACTTGGCCAATATTACTGCGAGATATTTAAATATTAAAATTACATAAAATATTATATTAATTGAATAAAAATAGAGAAACAAAAAATAAAATAAAATTCGAAGGGGCCGATGTCCTCTGCCGTGTCTCCCGGACTAGTTCATGATTTGTCCTCTATTCTAAACATCAATTTCTCCGACAATTTGGGTTCCTATTTGGGCTTCCCCGTTGTTCCAGGGGCGTAAGGCTCATTTCGATTTTCTTGTTGAGCGTATGCAGGCTCGTATGGGAACTTGGAAGCGTGCGCTCCTCAATAAGGCCGGTAGATTGACACTTGCGCGCGCTGTTCTAGCGGCAATCCCATCTTATGTGATGCAACTCTTTTGGCTTCCCTCCTCCACATGTGATAGTATTGATCGCCCAAGCCGCCCACCCAGCTGCAGATCGCCAAATATGGCAGTTGTCGTGGTGGTTTCCAGTCGAGGCCGGGAGCTTCTCCAGCTTTCCGAGCCCTTGCTCGGGTGGCATCTCTTCTAGGCCATGGTTTTCGTGTTCGCCTTGGATCCGGGGATTGTAGTCTATGGCACTCTCCGTGGTTGAAAGGTGGCCCCATCGGCCCCCGTGTTCCTTATATATATATATATATATCTCGGAAATCAACCTTCGGGTGAAGGATATATATATATATATATGAATCAACAATGGAGTTGGGATCACCTATTCACTCAAGTACCTGCCGATGTTCAGATGGAAGCATGGGAGATTGGTCCTTTCACTCCCCATCGACATGCCGACGATTGCATGGTTTGGATAGGATCATCATCATCATCACGGAGCTACACGACAAGGAGTGGGTATGATTGGTTGTTGAAGGAAAGGGGCTGCAGTCGAGACCCTTCTCGGGCATGGGTGTGGAAAGTTGGGGCTGCGGAGAAGGTTCGGTTTTTGTTATGGTTGGTGGTTCATAACTCTCTCTCCACCAACATGGTTCGGTTTGAACGCCGCCTGGCAGCAGCTGTAACTTGTTCACTTTGTGGAGCTTCGGCGGACACCTCATATCATCTGTTTTTTGCTTGCCCTTGGGCCGCCAATACATGGACATTGCTGGGGGTGGCCATTGATTGGGATGAGCAGGCCTTTCATGTTGATGTTGGGGCTTACCTCAAGGATAATACTAGGGGCTGGAAGGGTGTTCACTGGGCACTCTTTTGGTGTATTTGGTGTGTCGCAATGCGGCTTGCTTCCGAGGTGACATGCCGTGTCCGCATGAGGTGGTGCGGCAAGCTCGCTACGTGGGGGACGAGTTCGATCGGGTCTACTCGAGTGTGCCTCACGCCATGGCCGCACAGTTTGTGGGATGGCACCCTATTAGCTATGGCGATGTTATCCTTCACGTTGATGGGAGCTCCTTTGGCAATCCGGGTAAAGCTGGGTTCGGGGGTGTTGTGAGGAATGGTGATGGCTCATGTATTGAATGCTTCTCGGGTTCGGTTGGAGTGGCTTCGATCCTCGATGCTGAGTTGCATGGTATATGGAGAGGGCTACAACGCCTCCAGGAGTTGGGAGTTGGGCAAGCTTGTTGCTATTCTGATTCTATAGAAGCCTTGCTCCTGCTTCATAAGGACATAGAGCATGATCATAGATTGTATCCGTTGCTGCAGAACATTGTGGATATTTTGGCACAGAATCCGGGCTTTCGATAGCACCATATCTTTCGGGAAGGCAACTTTGTTGCGGATGCAGGTGGAGGTAGCTCTTCTGATTGCTCAAAAGCCCAATAATCCCGCTCCCCTGGCGTGTTGATCCTTCAGATGGTTGTACTGGCTCATTCACCTTCCAAGGTAGGATTGGAGGAATGGCTGAAGAAAGATATGGTGCATTGGCATCGAAAAACATCTTCCTCAAAACACAAGCACTCAAGCAGTACCATCATAATATCTACATTCAATGTAGTTAATGGCATTCAGTCAGGAGGACGATAGAGTAGAATGAGTAATGCGTAGAAAGGACACGGAAAAGAAATTATTCAAATAAGACAAAAAGGAAAATTAGTGCATAGAATAAAATCACCTCTTCTAGATTTCTTTCAAATATAACCCAAACGACTTTTTCAAGTTCATCTCAAAAGAAGAAATGAACATATTTTGCAGAGTAGTTGCTGATAAAATTCATCCACCAACTTAAAAATAATCTAACAATTAATGAGGAAGATAAATAAAAAAAACAGAGTGTTACTTGTAAGAGTTCTTAACAAAGCTCCATCCATTGAAAAAAAAACTTCCATCCATTGACATCACAAACATAGGAACGACCCTCACAACGCAAAAGATCAAAGCCACAAACCTGAAATAACACCAAGGAAATATTAATTATTCACAAAAAATGTTCTCTGACAAATCCTTTCTTGAAAGTTTCTATCACATGTGCATATTCTCCAAGCAAACTGTATGTATCGAATACAAAGGCTGTGAGATTTGTTTTGTTTAAGTTATAAACAATAGGCTAATATATGTTTATGCATAAATACTGTAGGCGATAATTCTGAGAACCATACTTAATCTGGAGATGTAATGTGGAGAAACTGGAATCAATTACCAGTCTTTGGTTTTTTAGCAATGACTTAAAATTGTAGATGGCCGGTGCTAAACATAACTGAATGAATAAATATAATTTTGGTATGTGGCACATTTTCAAAAGAACAGGATTTACTTACAGCTTGCCTAAATGCAATGCAAACTTCTCTTGCCATTTCCTTCTCATTGATATCTAACCTGCAAGACCAGGGAACACAGACATTATTTGTGGCATGTCATGAACAAATGTTCGTTTTTATTCATAGCTAATGCCACAAGAAATTATTTTAAGCATAACTGAAGAGAAGTTGGACATTTGAGCAAGGTTTCAGAAAGACCTAACAATGCAAGAAAGAGAACATCGAAGGCAGGGCCGTCCCCAACATTTTGGAGGCCCTGAGCGAAAAAAATAAAAATGGGCCCTTTAAAATAAATTATATTTTATTACTACATGGGCCCTGTGCGAGCGCTCCACTTGCTCATGCTAAAAGACGGCACTGATCGAAGGAGTGATTGAAAATTAATCAATCTGTGTGTTACGAAGATGGCTTTCCGACTAGGAATGGCAATGGGCCGGTTTCGGGACGGGGAGTAGTATCCCCATCCCCATCCCCAATAGCATCTTTAATCCCCAAAACCGGCCCAATTCCCGTCGGGGATTTTATCGGGGATCCCCATCGGGTATTATAATTTCTCCGATCCCCATTGGGGACCCATCGGGGATTCATTTTACAAATTAATTTTTTAAAATTTTAATATTAAAACACATACAAATTATTTAATAATAAATTATAATCCACATCAAATGTTCATAATTGTTTCCAATATATAATCAACCTATCAAACTAAATTTTGAAGCCTAAATGCTTAATTTTACATATAAAGTTCGATAATTCATGCAATATAATAATAAAAAATAAATCTACAACATTTACTTTCATGTTTTCCTCAAAAAAAAAAAAACAAAGCAAATTATAAATACATAATTTGATTTATTACCAATGGAGGTTTATTTTTGAGGGAATATTACCAATGGAGGTTATATTAGAATTTAGGTTTTTTTTTAAATAATGGACTAATCAATAAAATATAATATACAAAATATTAAATATAATATATATAATTTATAAAATATAACATATAAAACATATCGGGGATGGGCCGGGGCGGGGACTACTTCCCCCGTCCCCGTCCCCGTCCCCGAAAAAATCCCCGAGAAAATCCCCGATCCCCGGCCCATCCCCATTAATCTTCTCCCCAAAACCGTACCGAAAATTCGGTTTTCGGTTTTCACCATCGGGTATGGGTTTTTTTGCCATCCCTATTTCCGACAGACCCTGGCGGTCTTTGATATTTCTGTTTATTATCTAATTAACTAGAAAATCTTCATCTCAAATTTGAAGAATGAAATTTAGTTTATCCTTTTATATTCTAGTTCTATTCGTTCACAAAAGATAAAATTCAGAAGAAAAAAAATTGGAGGTACCAGGACATACAGATCAAAAATACTTACTTCTTTACCGACAGGATTTCTCATAACAACACCATCAACCACAGGAATATTTCCTTGCCTCAACATGAGCATACTCTGGGCCTACTGTGTACACCTAAAATGCAATCAAATGTTAAATTTGTTTTGCAACGTTCAAAACTTTTCAAATATATAAGCAAGAAAAAGTCAATTTCCCACCCTTCAATGTGATGGAATTATTTGTCACGTTTATTTATTTATTATTTCTTAAAAAAAAAAAGAAAAAAAGAAAAAAGGAAGAAAAGAGGAAGACATAAATATAGCACCCAAAAAAAGCCTCATTGCAGATAACCCCTTAAGTATGCAGAATGTAGAAATGAAGCATCGAATCACATCGCTGAGCATTTCCAATGGTCCAATGCTCCAATAAGAGATCAATTAGAAACGACGAATCATTTTCTCCATTGTTTCTAAAGTGAGGCGTGATCCTACTTCTTGCAGCCTCTCGGGACCCATTATTGGTAACGTGTGCTCTTGGTGCAGCGAAACTGCTTCACTGTCGTTCGCCTGCCAAGATTAGCAGAATTGTGTTGATTGTTTTGTGGATTTATAACTACTCCTCCACAACTATTCACCAATGACCGTTTAAAGTCAGGAAGTTACCTCCAACGGGGATAAATCTGCACCTCGGCTGAAGGTCAGCTCTATCCGGAATCTCTTGGGATCTTCCAAAGCCACCTGGTGAACGTCGAATTGTACATAAGGGCGTCACCAAGCAAACATCATGGATTAGAATGGAAATAAAACGAGGTAACAAGTACCAACCTCAGTGTTTTCAAATAGCCTCATCACAATGTAGCTCATGCAATCAAGCTCTTTCGTGTTACACAATGTAGCGAAGGACATTCATCAAGGAATGGATATGGGATTCCTGCCATTTCAAATTACACAACCACATTATATATGATTTATAGACGAAAGATTTAAACAGTTTATTCAAATGCTAACTTCCAAGCAATTGAGGAATGAGATTTACTCACGGATGTGAAGTATAGCCTTGTTCGGACATGACGATCTGGTGTTCTCACATTGGCATACCTAAAGAAAACGAGTAAGTCAGAAGTGAAACTGCTGATAACTTTTGGAAATTCATTTTTTATTTGCTAAATGCCAAGTGAAGTGCAACGTGAAGATTTATCATTTATGATTGTGTTTACTTTGGGTCCAACGGTATTTTGTTTCCTTGTCATCTTCGTCGTCTTGATCCATCGACTTCTCACTGTTGTAACTACATTTTCTTGTATGATCATGTTTACTCTGCGACTTGAGAAGACCATCGCCATCATCTGTGCCATTACAAGTGGCTTCTGAATTAGCAATCCTGTTTACTCTTTAGTTCTGCAACACTTATTGCTTCTTCGCGCGTATTTCTCAGATCAATCAAAATTTCCCCCAACAAACGACGAGCAATCTGAAGAATAGTAAATTTAAGCACCCCATGGGATATGGAGATTGGAGAAAGTGCATACATCAAACGCAGTGAATTAGTAATTTAGTATACCTTTGATCCAATCTTCAGTTTTTGATTTGGATTGATTCCATACTCATTATGAATAACAACATCCTCAAGTAACTAGAGAAAATAAGTCAAATGATTGTAAGAATTTGCACACCCGACAGATAACAGATATTAAAGAAATAGGCTCTCTAGTACCTGAGCTACTTTCAAAAGTTCACTTAAGCCCTTTATATTTAGATGCGCATTATGCAAGAGATCATATCTATCAATAGGGGAAGAGAGAGAATACAAATCAGAATATCAAGGATGTGACATGCAAATCCTCTAAATAAACAAATGACAAGTTGACAACACAGATAGCAGAGAGAGCGAGCAGATTATGGTGTCCAAAAACCATAATTTTGTCTGCAGAGAAAATCAGTAATGAAACTTCAACAAAGGAAAACAGAAACACTTCTGGTATACATCACCAACACAATAGATTATTGTTGGCAGTCATCTCAAATGAAGATGACGAATGCAAATTAGAGAAAATGAGAAGTGCATTACTCACTTGCAAGAATCGTAAGCATCAGGAATTTGTTTTATGTCAAACTTCCTGTGATTTGTGTGCACATAGTAAGGTAAAATTCCAAAATGAAAGGAAATTTGTTGGTTATGGAAACTGGAGAAAGAATAAATGAATGTAGGGAAAATAACCAGAAAAGATTTAATCTTTGCGCTCATTATACAGGTCTCTGTCAAGCTTTCTCCACCGAGCATGCATAAGAAGGAATCCCCACTACCACAAGGCAATCCTGCAGCAACGCGGTCAACATCTATATTTGTCTTACCAAGTGCCTCGGCTTGACCATATGGAGGTATTGCAGCAGAAGAGCTTGCCTCTGCTAGCTCCTCATCTTCGACTTTGGCCAGAAGTTTTACTTGTTCAGTAACCTTCTCTGTCAATTCCACCTGAGTGATTTTAGAAGAAGAATTAAGTATATGTCAATTGCAATAAATCCCCTCCACCAACACAACACGGCAGTGCAGGCTTGATGTAACAGAATAATTTAACATAATCAAATGGGAAAAATTAGCAACAATGAGAGGCAAATATCTCAAAGAAATCACTTAACCAATTTGGGTAATAAGTTCAGATGCATTTGATGGAACTCCAGCCCCATCAACCATCCAAGGTTTATCAGGATGGGGGCAATTAGAATCAATAGTTTTTGTTCCAGATGTTATAATCTCATTTAGCCTGGCCTGGGGAAAACGCAAAACAAAAACTCAAGACTTGCAGCGTATTCTTTTATTTGACTCGAGTAAAAGCAATAACACGATATAATAACGTCTGCCCTTCTAACACAGCATATTCATGCAAAAGCAAGCATGTGCTTGCACGCATTGGTACAAAGATGAAACGGATAAACCATTAATGCATCCTCATACACAATCTCTCGTGAACGGTGAATCCAAAAGAAAACCTAACCTACACAACATTAAAAGCAAAGTGCAGTCCATATGGCAAACCTTGGCCTTTTCCATTTCAGCACTAGCATTTTCAAGTCCATCTAACATGGAGGAGTCCTTGCTGACAAGTGAAATCTTTAACCAGTGAAAGAAAATATAAGAGAGAATCCAAAGAAATAATAAATTGGCAATGAGAGACATCACTGTTGCCCACCAATTTAGGTGTCAATTGTCCTTCCAAGTCTGAAAGACCTTTAGCAAAAGCTGCTGCCGACATCTGTCAATATTTAATGAATAGAAGAGGTTGATAATCAAGAAAGCAGATTGTAAAATTGCACGAAACTCATGGATTCATTGAATATGGACTAAACATAATGAATAGAAACCTGCACACGGCCTTCATCAGAACTATAAATTTTTAAGTCATGACGATATGTGCTACGGAGGCGAAGCAGGCCAGTACCTTCACCTGAGATCGGTGACATCAAACACATAGGGCCCAGCAACAAATGCGGATAAGTCAAATATCAAATGGAGTACACTCCCTATTTCAAATTTAAAATATGTGAAAACAGAATATATAAAATAAATCAATAGATAGAAATATATATATATTTATATATATGAGCAAGATGTAGAAGAAATCAAGAGAGAGAAAAAGATATATAAAATGAGGTTCTTGTCAACTTTATTTTTCAGAATTACCAATACAATAAATAAATTATTACAAAATTCACATAGGGGTGAGGGATGCACAAATTTACTCCAAAATAAAAGAGGAGGATGAAATTTAGATAAGGAAAACTTCTCAACACAAACTGTAGAACTGAAGGCATATAAATCATTGCTGCCAACCTGGATACATATTGTTCCGAAAATATCTTCCCAGTTCTTCAGCCTGTCAAGAAATTGATGTGCAAAGTACATGTTCAAATAAATAGTTTGGTATTGTCTTATATGGAAATAATAGACCTACTTAATCGGGACCTAAGAATTATGAGAAAAATTCAAAACACATAATTTCCACCTGTATTCTGCCAGCATGAGTAAGAACACCACCGTATTTGAGAAACATTAAGGCCTCGATTGCCTTTTCTACTTCCCCTTCACCATTTTCTTTTGGAACTTTAATCCACTCTAATGGCTTGAGCTGGACCTTCCTATATATGCCAGAGAAATGCCCTCCCTGGATGTCATTACATGAATAACCATTACATAAACATACCCAAAAAAGCCCATGCAGTGTAGCCAAATAGAATAGGAAAAGTAATCCCGGGAAACTCTAACAAAAGCAAGCTCAACCCCATATGAACAGAATCAAATCCAGAACAATAGTATAAACCCATATTAAGCATCCAGCCAAGAGTGATTTAGAGGGATTTCAAAAGATAAATGGGCCCTGCCAACACTATGAACATTTCTTTGGTTTTATTTGGGAATTGGGGGTTGGATTAGGTGCAGTTTGAGATTACATTAAAGGCACACGGTTGGAGATCCTCCAAAGTTCATTCAAGTTGTATTCTACTTTGTAGAACACACAGGGAAGTTGAACTAGAGTTATCAGGATCTTCCACCTTCAAGACTCGCACATAAAAAGGGTAAATGGATTTTAATCATATACATCATTGGTCAGAATAAAAAAGCCATATTAAGTCCCTCACTGGTTCAGAATTTCAGATAATGTTCTGTCCATCACACTAAGTGTTCTCCCGAACATAACACTATAGATTACACTTAAATAAGCGGGTGGCACTGTCAGAGTTACAGGTCAACACAAGGAGTAGTTTGGCAACCTATGATATTCCTCATTCCGGTTAAATTCTTTATGAGCAAAGTAGTATATAGATCAAGAGTTTAGCCTACTAAAAAGATTTGAAGAACCGTTGACTAAATGTTCATCATTTTTAATTCCAAAATTAATCTGAATGTACCTCTTCAAGCACAGCTTTCACTTGACGGAGCTTTTCAGCATGCTCAATGTATTCAGCATCACTATCACCCTCTTGATCGGATCTGACATCTGAGTGTAATTGTAATATCAACATAAAAGATCAACATCCAATGGTCATCAACTCTTAATTCTAATTATCCAAGTGTTAACCAAGATGAATCCATGCAATTATGAGAATGCAATTGAACGCAGTATTAAAAATAAAAAATAAATAAATGAATGAATGAATGAATCTTTCGACATGTTTGAGAACACCTGCCTGTGATTCAAGATTGCATACAGATACAGGCTAGCTAGTTAGTAAAAGTTGGTTTTGGTTTTTACTATTAAAAAAAAAGCATACCGAGAAGAGCACACAGCACTTCACTCCAACAGATGCAGTTCTTGAACATCTAAAAGGAGAGACAATGAACTATAACTGAAAATGGAACTACCATGCTTTCTCAAGGCAAGACAACATCAGTTACAAAACTTGAGGAAAAAACAATCCTTGTTCCAGGATGTGACAACATCATGGGGAATGAGCTCACTAATGTTATTACAAAAAAGCACCCTTAATAATTTCAAAATGATTAAACACCAAATACTTGATAATTATGACACATACCTAAACAAGCACACTTACTAATTCTATCACCAAAGATGAACTTTTTTCTTGAGAAGGTTAAAAACATTAAATTAGATAAGGAAATCGGTTAGAAGCATTCCCACATACCTAGGACGAGGAACTAAAGTCCGTGTTGCATCGAAAATATCTTGCAATTGAACTGCAGTTTTCAGCTTTGTCTGCAGGAAGGCAAAGGTGAGATAAAAAGAAAAGAACCATACTTTTCCATATAACTGAAACTAAGTCCAAAAATAAGAATAAACAACAAAACTGTCAGCACCTCAGCCCAAGGTCGACCCCCATTATATTTTAACATCAAATTTAGAAGCTTTTCCTCAGTAACTTTCAACTTCACTTTCTGCTTTGGAGTTCTATCACCACTGCCAAGAAAAAAATAATCACTGAAGGAGGGGCACATATAAGTTTTAAAAAGCAGTTACAAAAGTACATATCTTACTGCCGAATAATGGCAATCAAACATCGTAGCTCTTCTGATTGCTCAAATGCCAAATAATCCCACTCCCCTGGCGTGTTAATCCTTCAGATGGTTGTACTGGCTCATTCACCTTCCATGGTAGGATTGGAGGAATGGCTGAAGAAAGATATGGTGCTTTGGCATCGAGAAACATCTTCCTTAAAACACAAGCAGTATCATCATAATATCTACATTCAATGTAGTTAATGGCATTCAGTCAGGAGGACGATAGAGTAGAATGAGTAATGTGAAGAAAATGAAATGGCAAAGAAATTACTCAAATAAGATAGAAAAAGGAAAATTAGTGCATAGAAGAAAATCATCTCTTCTAGATTTCTATCAAATATAAATCTCAAAAGAAGAAATGGATATATTATTCACCAAAATGTTCTCGGACAAATCCTTTCTTGAAAGTTTACCTGATTCTATCACATGTACATATTCTCCAAGCAAACTGTATGTATCGAATACAAAAGCTATGAGATTTGTTTTGTTTAAGTTATAAACAATAAGCTAAAACAATAATGTTTCCATGCAGTTACTATATGCTCTAAGGCTTCAGGGCTAATACACCATTCCATTAAAACCTACAGACTCAGCCAAGAGACCATGCCACCTGCAATAAAGCTTGTTAAAAGAATATTTGATAATTAATAATCAACCAGACAAACGTAGTCATCTTCTTGAGGAAACACATGAAATTAATAACGCCAAAAATAACTTGGCTAATATATGTTTATGCATAAATACTATAGGTGATAATTCTGAGAACCATACTTAATCCGAAGTCTGTCTCAAAAATTTTAAACAATGATCCAAGTGAACAAAAAATATTTTTTGGTAGATGTAATGTGGAGATACTGGAATCAATTACCAAACTTTGGTTTTTAGCAATGACATAAATTGTAGATGACTGGTGCTAAACATAACTGAATGAATAGATAGAATTTTGGTATGTGGCACATATTCAAAAGAACATGATTTACTTACAGCTTGCCTAAATGCAATGCAAACTTCTCTTGCCATTTCCTTCTCAATAGGAGTAAGTAATACAAGATATCTAACATGCAAGACCAGGGAACACAGACATTATTTGTGGCATGTCATGAACCAATGTTCGGTTTTATTCATTGCTAAATGCCACGAGAAATTATTTTATGCATAACTTGAGAAAAGAAGTTGGACATTTTAGCAAGGTTTCAGAAAGATCTAACAATGCAAGAAAGAGAACATCGAAGGAGTGATTGAAAATCAATCAATCTGTGTATTACGAGGATGGCTTTCCAACAGACCCTGGCTTGGATACCGGTCTTTGATATTTCTGTTTCTCATCTAACTAAACCCAAGGGGATAATGTCACATTAAAAGATATAGCAAAATCTTCATCTCAAATTTAAAGAATGAATTTTATTTTATCCTTTTATATTCTAATCTATTAGAAATACTTACTCTTTACCGTCAGGATTTCTCATAACAACACCATCAACCACAGGAGATTTCCTTGCCTCAGCATGAGCATACAATGGACCTACTGTGTACACCTAAGATGCAATCAAATGTTAAATTTGTTTTGCAATGTTCAAGACTTTTCAATTATATAAGCGAGAAAAAGTCAATTTCCCACCCTTCAATGTGATGTAATTATTTGTCACGTTTAATTTAAAAAAAATTAAAAAAAAGAAGAGGAACACATAAATATAGCACAAAAAAAAGCCTTATTGCAGATAACCCCTTAAGTATGCAGAATGTAGAAATGAAGCATCGAACCACATTGCTGAGCATTTCCAATGGTCCAATACTCCATATAAGAGATCAATTAGAAACAATATTCCAAAGCAAAAAAATTTCTGGTAATTTCTCTGATTCACAACTTTAAGATGAGGGAAAGCAAAGACATGGAAACAATCTGTTATGTGGTCAACCAGATTGTGATTGCTCTAGTGTTACAGAAACAAAACCCACAAACATAATCCCAAAAAGGGCATGCATATTATGCTACAATCACTTATTTCTTTCCAGAGAGAGAGAGCAAGAGCTCAAAAGCACATGATAGCAAAGGGCATGAGAAATAACCACAATCACCCATACAAATTGCATGCAGTTTTAAAATCAAAAGAGAAATGCATAAGAGTTCTACCAATGACTTCAATTGCAAGGATGTACAGGCATATATTTGTCTCTGTACTATAATTATTTTATTTTATTTTTCCTTGCATAATAAACTTTTTCCCAAAACATCTCCACAAATTGCATCCAAACAAGCACTATGTATCGGTCACAATGTCACAATGATTTATTTATCAAGACCATAAATTACAGATTATGCAACCTTCACATCTGTTCCCCCAGTGGGCATAAATTCCTCATAAGTGTAAGACCCTTCACGTCTCACTCTTCTCACTTCAGGATGAAATTCACTTGAGCGGTTTCCAACCTTGGAGGAAATAAGAAAATATCAAGAAGCAATATAGGAGCTCGTAAACAAAAGTAATGATGATAAAATATTCGCTCGCTCATGCATGGAATATTCTTGCAACTGATCTAATAATATGTGGACATTTAAAGCTTAAAGTTACTCATTAGAATATGATTGTTTGAATTAACAATTATTAAGAAAAGAATACGAGTTTCTAAATATAATGAAATGACGAGACCCAAGTTTGTCTTTACAATGAGCAGAAAATACCATTTTAGTTGAGTTGATTAAAACCAGCCTTTTCCGAAGCAACTTAAAAAAAGCAATTGGAAATAGGCCAAAAATATGGTACACTAAAAACCAAAGAGCAGTGAACTGTACAGCACACTTTCACACAGATGATCATTAAGAAGAGAGCATATGTAAACTATATTTCTTCTTAGTAAACACATAACCATGGTAAACATTTATGAGATAAGGCTGTCAGGGCAATAACATTCGATAAGCCCTGGCAGTAACCACCTAATACGTGCCTCAATGAATTGAGGACCAAAAGAGGGAAAAACATGCAAGCCATAATGATAAGGTCGGAAAAGATTTAAACAAAATATATCATAATAACCTTAAGAAACAATTCTTTCATTCCCCCACCAGCAGAACTGGTGTAATAGATCATTATACTGTGATCATCACCTTCAGAAAACAAAATATCATAGTTAGAAAGGATTACTAGAATAAAATGTAAGTATCACAGATACCAAATGTTTCAGGTATTATTCTACTGTATTTCATTTTCCACTGATCCACTCAAATAGCTAACACAGCGACTTGAACTTCATTAGCAGGAATATCAATGCATTGTGTTGTATTCAGAAGAGGGCAAAAATGAGAAGCGCCTGTCTTCAAATAAGAGAATGTGAAGAAAGATACTCTTTGGAGAAGAACAAGCGCAATATGTCTTTTACAAGTCTTTTAAGAGATGGCATGTAACAATATCAACCGATATCTTACCATGAATTGGCTTCTCCACAAAAGGCTTCCAAAACCTATTTCCATGTACTTTAACAAAATCTTCTTCCTCCACAAAATAGTCCAGCTCTTGATTAGGAAAATCCCTGTTAACTAAGGCATATCTTGGAACAGGAATTCCAAACAACTCCAGTCGCTGCCATCAAGAAAACCATCCCATCAATAGCACCATAACAATACCACAAAACTTTAGAAAAAATATGTTAATCGGAATTGGGAAAACTCTTCATTCCTAAAAACATGATTAATTTATACACATATCAATTTAAGCAACAAGGAAGCTAAATCCCACAAACTCTATAAATAGAATGCAGAAGTTTCTAAGTAGAATAACAAAGTACAAATTTGGATTACAGTATATACTTTTGTGAACAAATAGTACTTTTTGAATTAAATCGTAGAGTAATTTTTACTAATTTGTTTACAACAAAATATGTTAGTGAATATCCGTAAACCATTCAGTGAACAATGCAAAAGTGTTTGATTAGCTCAATGTTATTAAATGTGCATATAGATAATGATATTGGAAATACAACACAAATTGTTTGACAAAATTTAAGAAAATATTTGTACAAAATACCATATGGATGGATACTCTTTTTCAGGAATCAATTTTGCAGCATATCCAACTGCCAACACTAGTAATTAATTCGAGAGTAGTACATCTAATATAAAGAATAACAATCATTTTAAAACTCAACTCAGTGAAAAAAAGCACTTTTTAATAGGTTATTTGATAAGAATTAGTGCTAGAAAACAAGGTTAGCTTGGCTTGGCAATCTAAATGAACCCACACTTTGCAAACTGGGAAACAAAATCATATTGATATAGTGCTAGTAATGAACCCAGGGCAAGCAATTGACTCGTGAAATATTTATCTAGATATTAAAAATGGAAGGATGCAAGACAAACCTTAATTGCAGACAACATGAATTCTGTTGTTGGGACTTTGAAAGCACCAACTTAAGCAGGGGAGAAGAAGCTAGGCAGCTAGCACGTTTCCTGAGTTACTGCCAAACCCACTTTTGACCATTTGTACAAATGCAGGAGGGCAGTCCCATGTACTATAAGTATACATAACTTATTACATTAATAGGGAGGATAAAAGCAGCAGACACGAACTTAAAATATAGGAGTACATAATTTAACATAGAAAATAGAATAGCATGCTTTGCTTTGAAGCTTTGAATTACTCCAGAATTGCTGAATGAGTGTAGTAAAAGTAAACACCCATATTAAAAGGGGTAGAGTAAAGAATTCTTTTCAAAAGGCAAGAGAAGAAGATGCATTGTAGAAACAATTTTCTTGTAACTGAAGAAAAAAAGAAATTACAGTCATTTTAAAGCATGCATAATTGCAAAATTAGAACCAAATGTGATAATAAAATGAAAGAGATAGAAAACTGTGGTGCAAGTGCAAATGAAAACAAGGAAAATGTGGAAAGGAGAGGCAATTAGGCGAACCATTTTCTTTGTTACTGGACAGTGAAAAGAAAAGACAAATAAGACTCCCATGAATTTCCTCTGGTTCCATCGCGTTAGAACTCAAAATATCACAGGATCTTTTTTCCCTCAGACCCAATCCTTTCCCTCCCTTCCAAAATTCAATATCCCAAACTCCCCAGCATAAGTTTGAGATTCGACATTGATATTTTGGAGCGAAGAGGACAAATTTGGAACCCCAATTTCGGCTAGAAAGTCTATTTCTTTCTTTTCTTTCTCCAAGCAACAATAGAACTCGAAAATTAGCCAGAAAACGGTTTCTTTAAAAAAGAAAGAAAAACAAGAAGAAGAAGAAGAGGAGAAACGTTTCTTGGCTGCCTCCGCGTCTGATGATCGAATCTCAACACCGATTCCCAAAAAAACCCTTGTATGGGAACGAATCACCATCTCGCACATTAAGGATTTCATCGGGAGTTAGTGGGAGACAGATCCAGAAGCATCCTCGAATAAGAAAGGAAAACGGTTTCTTTGAAAAAACAGGATAAATACAAGTTAACAAGAAGAAGAAGAAGAAAAAACATTTCTTGACTGCCTCCGTGTCTGATGATCGAATCTCAACACCGATTCCCAAAAACCCTTGTCTGGGAACGAATCACCGTCTCGCACATTAAGGATTTCATAGGGAGTAGTGGGAGACAGATCCAGAAGCAGCCTCGAATATGAAAGAAAAACGATTTCTTTAAAAAATGGTAAAAACAAGTTAACAAGAAGAACAAGAAGAAGAAGATAAAAGTTTCTTGAAAGGAGTAGTGGGAGACGACAAATCCAGAAGCAGCCTGATCGAACATGAAAGGAGGAAGAGGAGGTGGAAGAAAGAACACCTCGAAGCCGAAAAAATCTTCAAATTGGAAGTAGGAACAAGAATGAGGAACACTTCTTGCGTCAATTGTATTTATAGACGCTCTCTCTGCATGTATCCGTTGTATTATATTGCGTCAATTTGACGGCACCTTCCTTTTTTACCATTTCCTTTTTCCTTTTTTAAATAATGAGTGCATTTATTTCTCAATTTGACGGCACCTTCCTTTTTTTCCATTTCCTTTTTCCTTTTTTAAATAATGAGTGCATTTATTTCTCTCCAAGCAGGAAGAAATTTCCTTTTTTAACGTCGTCGGGTTTAAATTAATTATGGTAAGTTTTGCAAATACTATTGTAAATTCTTTTATTAAAAATGAATATAATTACTTTTATTCTTTTATTTTGACAACAATACTATCATGTGTAAATACAAATTTAATCAGTCTTGACAACTTGTAATCGTAAATACTTCATCCGTCTCATTTAGATTGTCACGTTTGACTTTTTGGCACTATTCACTGTTTAAGTTTGATTCGTATTTTTATCATAATTATGTAATAAAAAACATAGTCAAATGATATCTTGTTAAATTCGTCTAATCTTGTAGCTCTAAAATATCAAATTTTTATAATTTTTTATTGTACACAATCTAAGTTATTAACCGTTAAAATATGTATCGGCATACGTGTCAGGTGGGTCCGCAGCAATTATAATGAGACATAGAAAGTATATGATTTTATAACTTTTAATTGGTTTATTTATAAAAAATATTTTGAGTAATTAGATACTACTTCATAATACTTCATATACTAGTATTACCCCGTCCAATGGTCGGGAATGTGAAAAATGTCAATTAAAAAATCGAATTTAACAAATAAAATTGTTCAACTTTAATATATCGATTACATTCCCCAATCTCTTTAAACTATTTTAAGTATTATATAAATACAATTATACATTGTAAAACAACCAAACAATATATAATATGACACTACCAATATTTTATACTCCCTCCGTTTCTGTAAGTGTTACGTTTTGACATTTTTTATTGTTCATTGAAGCACTTTGACTATAATTTTTGTTATAGTTATAGAAAACAAAATATAACCAAGTGAGATCTTGTTGGATTCGTCTCATCTTGTAATTTTTAAATATTAAATTTTTAGAATTTTAACTTGTACTGAATTTGAGTTAATAATCGTTGAAAATGTGCATTGACATACGTGCAAATGAGAAGTGTAACCTTTAAAAAAAACGAAGGAATTGTATTATAATTTAGAGCCTTAAAAGATATTATAATATAAACAATAGTGTAGAAGGAGAAAAAAAAATGAATAAGAAAATATAAAAGACTTTCTACTCACGGCTCTAATGCAATATATAGGCAAATGAAGTACATGAATTTATAGTTGCACGCAGTAATTGATTATTAATATTGATTCACC
Source organism: Hygrophila difformis (assembly GCA_030278955.1). Lineage (NCBI taxonomy): Eukaryota > Viridiplantae > Streptophyta > Magnoliopsida > Lamiales > Acanthaceae > Hygrophila > Hygrophila difformis. The sequence continues at coordinate 61,752,950 of JAOANR010000005.1, read as the reverse complement.
CTAACACCTTGAGAAATTAGAAATTTCACAAATATATAGGTATTTTCAAATTAAATTAGAAAATATAAAAAAATACTCTTATAAATAAAACTTTAAATGATTATACAAAAAAACATTATAAGGGGTTTTTTGTGAGGTTAAATAGGTAATAAATATATTTGGATTAGGGTGTAAAAGGAGGTAGGTTTATTTTTGGGAAAAGGTTATCCATAAAAAACACCATTCATAGCATCAATAGCTTTTTTATATTATAGATATATATATATATTGAGTTTCATTCATAAACAGTTTTACATTGTATACATATGATTTCAAATAAACACGCATGAGGGGTTGGAGATTTACCCAGTCCCCCAACCCCCTATAGAAGGGATTCACCCCGTATAGAAGGGATTTGAATCCCATCCGACCCCTTATCACTCCCCTTTTGTTTCCTTTGTAATTTATGTGGCATGAATTAATGGCTCATCCCAAAAAAACATAAACATACATGAGTTTCCGAGGATGGCTCCTGGAGGCGACATGACTTCCCTGTCGGGCTACCCCAAACCCTGCTGGGCGGCTCGGGCCGGGGAAGCAGCTGTTATATTCTGATAACGGTGATGTTCCTGCAGAGTTTCTGAGTTCTGACCTTCATAATAGACCCTAGGAATGGTTCTTTACTCCTGTAAGTTTTCAACAGCTGGTTTGGAAGCTGTCAGTTTGACATAGGGTGCAATGCTTGCCATGGCAGGATACCTTGAAATGATGGAAGACAACAACAACATATCATGCACCTTATGGAGAATGCTGCCAGCCTGCCACTCATGTGTTGAGGACAGAGACCACATTTTGCAAGACTACGGTGCTTACTGTGGGGGGGGGGGGGGGACTTGTGCAACCTTCATCAGGTAAACACACTCTTTTACATCCTCGATTGCTCCTTGGTCATTGACTTATATTGGTTGGTGTGGGTGGATCACAACAATCGAGCGTTCCAGGATAGGCATTGCCTAACGGGGAATAGTGGCAGGTCTATTGATACAAATTGCTCGAGATGAACACTGGGTTTGTCGGAAAACTCCAGGAGGAGATGCGTGGGCCTGCACTTCGTTAGAGTTCCCTCGCAGCTGGTTTAGCTTCACAGTCGATGTCAAACTTGGGATTGCTCTAGTTGTATCCTCCACAGAGGTTGTTTGCTGGGTTTTATGGTCGGAAGTTATTCGATGATGGCGATTCAGTTTTTGCGACCATTGTTGGCAGCAGAAAATCCTCACCTCATGGCACCACCGGGTTGATACATAGGTTTTTTCTGGTTCTCTGTTTTGCGTATGTTTGACGGCTGATTCCCAAGAAAAATGGTTACACAATAACTAAAATCACTACTTACCTCTTAACAATTCACACCACTTAAAACACTAAATAAGGAACACCAATAAATTTATTTCCAAATACTATAATATACAGGCATCGAATAAAATATAAAATCCAAAGGCCTAAGATCTGCCCCCAGCAGAAGACAATATTTTGTTCAAAAAATATAGACGAGCACCATCGAGATCGAATTGGCATGGCTAAACTCAAATGCAAGTTGGAAAAAGATTACAGCAGAACTTGTACTTGTATCTTCAACGCAATAATGTCACACATAAAAAAAGAACAACAATGTATTTCCCCACTGAGTTATCCAAGCCTTTGTACCTCTACCATGGACCAGAGATGCAAGAAAATCTTGGTCGATTCAATAGAGAATCTGTAAAGAAACCACTGATTACTAGCTGAGTTCAGAACATAACCAGTTCAGGGATCCGGTCAAAATCGGTGCATGGTATTCTCTGGTAGAATTGGCTCACCGGTAAAAAGATCGAATTTATAGGGCTCACCGGTGAAAGGATCGAACCTGATTTGAGGTCGAGGTGCTTGATGACTGACCACAGCTGGAATTTCGGAACTCAAACTTAGATCTTGTCTAGTAGCATAAGATGCTGGTGCGCCGGGTGGCAATTCCAGTACAGGAGACAGATGTCGTTCCTCGGGTCTCAAACCAATCCTCCAGTACGGTAAGGATGAACCCGGTACTGCCTCATAGGGAGAATGGCTTCTTTCCTCGAGCATTCCCATTCTAGGAATTTGGGCACTTTGGGATCCAAAGACAGACAGATTTGGTAAAAGAAAGTCTGAAGCTTTGTCATCCATTCTTCCTAATCTACCTGATAAAGGGTACTCTGGGCTGGGAGTGGTGGCGGTGGTGGTGATGGATAATGCGGCACATAATTGTCAGACCTGCAAATTCTCGACTAAATGTGATGAATTATCTTCAAATATACTCCTAATTAAGAAGGACACCGAATACCCCATATCCCATTGCTTAAAAATCACACCTACAACTACAAGCAGCACATTTAAACGGTCTTCTACATTTCAAATTACATGTTAGTTTAGTGAAATCCATTGCAATTATCAAATTGGAGATAGAGAGCAGTCTAACATCAAGCGAATGGAAGTCAAAATCATAGAAAAACAAACCTAGGCACGGTTGGAATTGCACGAGAACTATAACCAACAGAAGGGGGAGACAATTGACGCGAGTAGCTGTATAGCTTGGCTTCACTGAGAGCAGGATCTACAACTTTTGGCAAACTAGTTAAACTCTGACCGGATCCATATTTATCAACCTGCAGCAACATTGAACCTAAGTTACTCAACATAAATGGCATTCCAAATTAAATACGAAGTACAAAAACCTGCAAAAGAAGTGGTACATACTCTAGAAATTAGTCCAGCAGGGTATGCTCCCTTGTCATGCAAAGCAGCTCCAGATAACATGAACTTCAACATACCAGCAGAAGGATGAAGATAACGAAAAATTCATAACTAAAGCATCACATTTTGATATATGTTCTCGTCAAGATTTGAAATATAAATAATCATAGATTGCTCAGTAAAAACCTGGTCCAGGACAGATATAGCAATTGATTCAGGCAATTCCTTGAGATTGCGTAAACTTTTGACATCAATCTGTCAAAATAGAGCAAAATTGTATAAACTTATGAGATTGAGTTGCATATAAACAAATAAAGAGTTCCAGAATACTGCAAGATGTTGCACCAATAAAAGGATCCTTGTTTATAAGTGGTTTGAACTTTGAAGCAAATAACTAGTAAATGCATTCACAGATTAGTACAAGTTAAATATTTCCACCATTATTTAGGAAGAAGATAGATTAGTCTGAATGAATTTTCAATGCAAAGATACTTGGCGTTGCCATGTTGAAGGGGAATTAATTGTACTAGGCACAAGATTTATGGTAAAAGCATGGAACATACATCATATCGCGTTGCAATTCCAAGCCGTAGAATTCTGAGTAAGCGCTCTTTAACAGCTAATGGCAGTGCTATGACAGCATCCTCGTATGGATCAGCAGATTCCAATTCCTGTATCACAAAGATATCAATTGAATGGACGATAAATAAATTTGCCAAGGAAACACTGAATTGCTGGGCCAAGAAAGTACAATAATTATTCCAGAATAAGAGGCAAAATGGAATTCATATTCATCGTTTATGTCTAGTTTACTCATTTTCTTCAGTGCAGTACAGGAAATAATTAGAACCAGGCAGTATATTGCAAGTCATTGGGTAAGAGAAGCAAGACCCGGAACACAAAGCAATGTCAAAAACGAATATTTTATCACTCTCTAGCATTCTGTTGGGGCCATATGGAATAATGGGCCGCAAAAGAGCTATTGGGCCATAAGACATGAGCCGGAAGAAAGAGGAAGTCCAAAAAGAAGATGGGCCCAAGATTAGTAAGGCCGAAAGTACATAGTAAACCGAAGGGAGGGAATCGAAGCTGATGAAGATTTCGGCCGAAATAGGAAGAAACAGCCGAAACCAAAACAACCGAATTGAAGAGAAGAAGAATTCGGCTCAGAGGAGTTAGCCGGAAAGCGGTTATTCCAGCTCCGGCTATAAATAGGGGTCGACACACACAAAATCAGAGAGATCAATCCAACCCCCAAATTACTTTTATCAAATTTAATTCCTTGTTATCTTTACTGCTTTCTTTACAGCTTTCCTTTACAGCTTTCCTTAGAATCTAGCCTAGTTTGTAGCGGTTACCATTTCCAAATCCACCGTTGCTCCTTAGCAGCTGGTAGTTTGGTTCCCTGTTTTTGGTGAATTCCGCCGTTGTTTCTTAACAACAGGCAGATTCTCCGTTGTATCTTGCTATTTTTGATCAATTCAAAGAAGATTCAGTCAAGTGTGGGCGCATTATTGTTAATCCGAACCCGTAATCGGTTTGATCCTTTTCCGGTAGCCTCCATTGAGGAGAAAAAGGTCCTTGGCTACACCCGAGCCAAACAGTGGCACGCCCAGTGGGACGCGAAATGGCGTTTGAACAAGCAACTCCAGCAGCAAACACGGCGGCGAGGACTGATTTGCCGCCGATTCAGGAAGAGCGCGCACCAGAAGCCGGAGAATTCCCCCCAGGGTTCCCCGGACCATCACATTTCCATAATCAGGAGTTTTCGAACGATGATTTAACCCCGCGATTCCGAGATCAGGTTCAATTTATGGTGGAGGCGGCGGTTACTAACTCAGTTCGTCAGATTGAGGGAAATATCTTGGCAGCGATGCCAGCCATGTTTAGAGCCGAAATCGCGAGGAGTATGTATCCGATGGGAGCGCAGCAAGCTCCAGTAGCTCAAAATCCACCACCTGCGATGCAAAATCCTCACAATTTTCAGCAGCAAGCCTTTAGGCCGCCAGGAGGGCATGGAGCTCGGCCTTTTGTTCCTCCGCAGCAGAGGTACGATCAGCAACAGAATCAACCGCCTCAACCAGCTGTTCAACCGCCTGCTCCAGTGGTTCAACAACAATACGCACCACTTCAGCAGAATCCACCACAACTGGTTGACAGAGAACTTATTGCTGAGATTATTCGCACACAGTTTGGGAATCTCATCGGCCAGGAGAATAGGCCGATGTATCGGAAACCTTATCCAGACTACATTGAGGAGCAGTATCCACTGCCTAGAGGGGTAAAGGTTCCAGATTTTAACACTTTTTCTGGAGAAGTCGGCCGCTCTACCATCGAGCATATTGGCCGATTTACTGCTCAATGTACCAGAATCGCGCAAAATGATTTTCACAAGCTGATATTGTTCAGTTTGTCATTAACTGGCCCAGCATTCGAATGGTACATTAACTTGCCAGCGGGATCGGTCAATACTTGGGCCGAAATGGAGCGGTTATTCCATGACCGATTCTATAATACTAGTCCGGAAGTCTCGGTAGTTGATCTGACGTCAACCAAGCAGAAGGCGTCTGAATCGGTTACTGAATTCATTGAAAGATTTTATGCAGTGAAGGCTCAGATGAAGACAATGCTGCCTGAGCATGAATATATTCAAATCTTAAAGCAGAATTTGAAGTTTGCCATTAAGGACAGATTGATGGTAACAAGACCAAGGACAGTAGCCGAATTAACGGCTGAAGCTATAAGGATGGAGACATATTTGGCGGAACAGGCGGCTTTCAAATCAAGCCGAAGTCAAAGCGGAAGGTCACAACCTATCCAGTCAGCTGCCTCATTTGCTGAATCTCTGGATAGATGTGAAATTCAGGAAGAGTACAATACGGAAGACGTTCCTGCATTAGCCGAAGTCGCAAGGGCAGAGTTAATCATAAAAAAGCCTATGACTTGTCCAGCACTTCGGCCAGCCAGAGGCAAGGAGAAAGAAGGAGGAGATGAATCTCAAAGGTTTTACTCTTTCGACTTGTCACAAATGGACGAAATATTTGATTATTGCCAGAAGAACGGTTTGCTAGAGTTTAAAGGAAACCATCCACAGCCTACTAAGGATCAGTTGGAGGCCGGATGGTGCAGATTCCATGGATCAGCTACTCATTCCACGGCGATTTGTGGGCATTTTAGGAAGCTGATTCAGAAGCATGTCGATGATGGGAAGCTGAAGTTCCCAGAGAGGCTTATGGCAATTGATAAGAATCCGTTCCCAGTTGCCAACATGGTGATGGTGCAGCCCAACCAGAATAAATCGGTGCATGACCGATTGGGGGATCAAACATCATCTAGCAAGAGTTCTGTGCACGATCGGCTTGGGGATCGGCCATCGGCTCAGAAGTCAGGAGTATGGAAAAGGCTAGGATCTCCGAAGGGAAAAGAGAAAGTTACAGATGTTCTTGACCGATTGGGGAATTATGAGGTGAAAGAGTGGATCAAGCAATCGGAGAGACATCAGGAGATCGAGGTCGGAGATAAGAGTGAGAGACCAACGTTGAAAATCATAACCAACGGATGGGACTCAGAGATGAAGTTAACAGCCGATAAACAGAATGGAAAGACTGTGATACAGATCACAGTCCCTGAAGAAGCTGTTAGTCCCGAAATGAAAAAGCTTAGAAGGCCACCAGCAAATACTCAGGTAGGCCGATGGGTCCAAAACTCTCCAGAAAGAAGGCATTTCGATCAACGCCGGCATGACCATTCAGCTTGGAGGGCAGAGGAGAGAAAAGTCCCAAAAGGAAAGGGATCATATCGTACTTTCAAACGAAGAATGCAACGGCTTAAAGCAGCTGCTGTTTCTGAGCAGGAGGAGTATGATATGATGCATATGGAAGAGGACTTCCCTGATGACTGTTCGTTCTTGGGAGGACGAATACTCAATAGGGTATTTTCGGCTCGTTTGAGGTCCGAATTAAAAGAAGAGAGGAAGCCGAAAGAAGGACAGGATCGGCTAAAGAACAAAACTGAATTTCGGCCAAAAGTAATACAGCCTAAAATTGAAAGTGAGCAGCCGAAATCGAAAGAAGAATGGAAGCCTAGACCAGTCAGAACCAGGGAGTGGAAACCAAAGACAACTATCATTCCAAATAGTGATACACCTCCTGTTGGGCAGTTTATGTTCGACTTCGGATCTAGCGCGAATATGGTGACGGTAACCACCGAAGAGAAAGAGGAGTACTGGTCGGATTCCGAACCAGCTGTGGTTTTCTGTCAAAAGGATGGAGAATACTATGGTGATGAAGAACTCATAGTGGATTTTTGTTTCGATAAACTTGAGGTATTTCGGCCGGAAGCCGAAATAGAGAAATCGTTTGAGGAAGGATATAAAGCATTTGTTCCAGAAGCTCAACCAGGTACGATTTTGCCTCCAACTGCGAAGATGTCCCAGCATGTGAGGCCTTTATACGTTAAAGGTTGGGTCAATGGGAGACCACTTAGAAGAATGTTTATCGACGGTGGAGCCACAGTTAATATCATGCCGCTATCCACGCTAACGAAGATAGGCCGTTCGAAGGAAGATTTACTCCCTACGAGAATGAAGGTAATGAGTTTTGTGGGGGCTCAAACTGCGGCTGAAGGGTGTATATTGGTGGATGTAACGGTCGGAACAATATCAATTCCGACCATGTTCTTCGTGGTAGATGCAGAAGTCCCGTATGCGGCCCTATTAGGCCGATGCTGGATTCATACATCCCGATGTTTGCCATCAACGCTTCACCAGAAAGTATGGTTCTGGAAAAAGGATGGCACAGTAGAAGAAGTAGATGGGGATCAACCTCCATTTCCAGTCAGCTCAGCCGGACGAATTGATGCGGTGTTATATGAAGAACCGATACAACCATTCCTAGCAGTGGTAGGGGATCGGTACCCGCAGGTGATCGAGTGTGATTGGACAGATTTGGGGTTTGAAATCAGATACCAGGCCGATGAACGGCCAGTCGAAGAAGAAAGTAAATGATGAAGGCACAACCGAATCAAGCGATCGAGTTCGAATCGGCCGAACTCGGAGTTTCAGACGACAAAGCAGGATGGAGCGATTTAATAGACGCAATTCCAAAGCGAACGCCGGATTTCAAAGCTCAAGACCCCTTGAAAATGGTCAATGTTGGTACAGACGAACACCCGAGGGAGATCCCGTTGAGTGCAAATCTTGATCAGCAGATGACAAGCCGATTCAAGGAGGTTCTAATCGAATTCAAGGATTGTTTTGCATGGGACTATACAGAGATGCCAGGATTGGAGCGGTCAATTGTAGAGCACAGATTGCCTATTAAAGAAGGGTTCAGGCCACATAAACAGCCGGCCAGGAGGGCAGCGCCCGAATTAGTCCCAAAAATAAAAGAAGAAATAGAGAAATTGTTAGCGGCCGGGTTTGTTAGGCCAGCTAAATATGTAGAATGGCTATCAAATATTGTTCCTGTAATAAAGAAGAATGGAAAATTGAGAGTTTGTATTGATTTCAGGAATCTTAATATAGCCACTCCAAAAGATGAGTATATGATGCCTATTGTTGACTTGCTGATTGATTCGGCCGCAAAACAGGGGATGCTATCTTCTATGGATGGATATTCAGGATACAACCAAATTTTTATGGCCGAAGAAGATATTCACAAGACTGCATTTCGGTGCCCTGGTGCCATAGGGATATATGAATGGGTGGTGATGCCGTTCGGACTGAAGAATGCAGGAGCTACATACCAGAGAGCCATGAACTATGTTTTCCATGACCTCATAGGGGATTGTGTTGAAGTCTATATCGATGACGTCATGGTTAGATCCAAAGATATCGAAAGCCACTTGAACGATTTGCGGAAGGTGTTCATGAGGATGAGGCTGCATGGAGTCAAGATGAATCCAGCCAAGTGTGCTTTCGGAGTACAGGCAGGAAATTTTCTCGGGTTCCTGGTACATAACAAAGGAATAGAAGTTGATACGAACAAAACCAGGGCTATCCAAGAAGCCAAACCTCCACATGATAAGAAGAGTCTACAGAAGTTTCTTGGAAAGATCGGTTTTCTGAGACGATTCTTAGCAAATGCGGCTGGAAAGTCGAAACCACTAACCGATTTATTGAGGTTGAAGAAGGAAGAGGAGTTCAAATGGGGAGTCGACCAACAAAAAGCCTTCGAACAATTGAAGCAGGATTTGATGAGTCCACCTGTGTTGGTTCCTCCAATTTTAGGACGGCCATTGAAGTTGTATATAGCAGCGGCCGAAGAATCTATTGGAGCATTATTGGCGCAAGAAGACGATGAAGGAAGGGATCGGGCGATTTACTATCTTAGCCGAATCCTAAGGGACGCCGAAGTAAGGTACTCGCCGATTCATAAACTATGTTTAAGTCTTTATCATGCATGCCAGAAATTAGAATATTATATTCAGCCAAGGCAAGTGATAGTGGTAGCTTCGGTTGACATAGTTAAGATTATGATGAATGATCCGGTCAGTAGCCGAAGAATGGCCAAATGGGCCATGAAGCTAAATGCATACGATTTGAGATATCAACCTTTGAGGGCTATGAAAGGACAGATTGTAGCCGATTTTCTGGCTGATCATGTGATGCACCCGATAACCGATGACATCGATCATCAGGATCGGCCGAAAGAAGTTGGTGAGATAGGGATTGTATACTTGCAACCATGGGTAATGACATTTGATGGTTCTAAAGCCGCTTCAGGAGTTGGAGCAGGGTTTACCCTACGAACACCGGAGGGCAAGATATACAAATATTTCGTGCAACTGCCAGAGTCATATACGAATAACCAAGCTGAATATAAAGCGTTAATTTCGGGATTACAACGGTTGATAGAAGAAGGGGTCAGAGCAATCATTGTCAAAGGAGACTCGCAAGTAGTTGTTCAGCAATTGCTAGGCGATTTTTCGGTTAAGAGTTCGCAGTTGATTAGATTGTATGAAGAAGCGGTTACTTTGTTAGAAGAATTTGATGAGGTGTACATTGAATATATCCCGAGAGGAAAGAATGAAGTAGCCAATGAATTGGCTCAACATGCAGCTAAATATCGGTTGATGCCGATAGCAGGAAATGTAGAAGTACGTTTGGCCGAAACAGAGAAGGCCGAATGGATAAAAAAGATAGCACAGACATTAGAAGATCCTTCGGAGGCTAATCCAGCCGAAAAACGGAAAGCGATGGACTACGTCATAATAGGAGGATTATTATTCAAGCGTGCTATTGATGGAATATTGCTCAGATGTGTCGGAGAAGAAGACGCTAGAAGGGTAATGGGAGAGGTTCATGAAGGAATATGTGGTGCGCATCGGGCAGGAAAATCGATGAAGTGGAGTATTATTCGGCTGGGATATTATTGGCCGAATATGGGTCCTGATTGTGAAAAATATGCAAGGGGATGCACCGAATGTCAAAAACATGGGCCGATTCAGAAGTTACCGGCCGAAGAATTACATATAATGATCAAACCATGGCCATTCAGAGGATGGGCCATGGACATCATAGGAAAAGTTCATCCCTCTTCGTCGAAAAGACATGAGTTCGTGCTAGTGGCAACAGATTACTTCACAAAATGGGCCGAAGCTCAGGCGTACGTCAGCATTTCACAAGAGGAGGTGATTGAGTTTATTAAGAGACAGTTGATTTATAGATTCGGGATCCCACAGACGATTTTAACAGATAGAGGAACTGTATTTGTGGGAGAAAAAGTCAAGGCCTTTGCAGACGAATACGGGATAAAAATTGTGCATTCGTCACCATATTACCCGCAAGGAAATGGACAAGCAGAGGCCACAAACAAACAGCTAATAGGAATTATAAAGAAAATGATTGAAGATCAACCAAGAAAATGGCACGAAAAGTTATCTGAAGCACTGTGGGCTTATCGAAATGCTAAAACCTCAGCTACTGGGTTCACACCGTTTCGGCTGACTTATGGAATGGATGCAGTATTGCCAGCCGAAATAACAGTGCCGACTTTGAGAACAAGCCAGGCGGATTCAATGTCGGCCGGACAGTATGATCGTGCGATGAAAGATGAGTTATTGGAGATAAATTCCAATCGGGTGCAAGCCTTTGAGAATTTGCAGAAAAATAAAGATATTGTAGCCGATTGGTACAATAAGCGAATTCGTCTTAAGCGGTTTGAAGTTGGAGATTTAGTTTGGAAAGTTATATGGCCGCCTAAGCAGAAGGATGGCCGATTAGGTAAGTGGAGTCCCAATTGGGAGGGACCATTTATTGTTCATACGAGATTACCGAATGGAGCGTACGTTTTGGTGGACGAAAATGGTGAGCAGATGTCAAATCCAGTTAATGCAAGATACATGAAGAAATATTATCCATCAGTATGGGATTAAACATTAAGCGATGCGAAAAAGTAAAGATTTTATTGCATGAACGAATAAGTACAAAAAGGGTGCTACTTCGGCCGAAAGCGGCGTCGATAGCCCAAAGTTACAATATACAAGGGAAACGTCCTTTACTAAGCAGGCATATACAAGGGAAAGGTCCTAACGAAAGGAGGTGGGAGGATTCCCAGCCTTGTACAAGTGCCGCCTAGAGATATCGGCGAAGGCGAGACCACTGATTTCAGAACAGCAGCGCCGCCGATTGACCCAACCACCAAGCCTCAGGTACAGCCTCCGCACCATCTCAGACGAGAAGATGAGAAGTGCAGCAAGGAAGTCACCAATGGTGGTAGAAGGGAAAAGGGAATGGGGAAACCACAAAAAGAAGTGGGCCCCCCATTAGAAAAGGTCCGACAGGATATGCAACCGCAAAGTCGAAAAGGGACACACCAGCATAGCCGTCGAGACCTTCATTTGGAATAACATATAAAGATCCTCGCCCATACGAACATGGTGAAAAGGGCATTAGTTGAACTCGTGTTGCATAAGCAAAAGATTTTCGTACCACGTCTGGAAATCCTTGCACAAGAATACTTGCCAAAGACCATGGAGGAACTGGAGACAGGAAGTTGAACAAGGGAGAAAAGAAAGTGATAGATAAGTGTCAACAATGCCGGGTATTTATAGAAAGAGATAAGCACTTGGCGGAAGAAACGGTCAATAGTAAATGTTATTTATGGGAAAACGTTACAGCTGATTCCCGGAAAAAGCTGCTAATATTCAGAAATCAGCAATAAAGGAGACCGAAAACAATGGAATTAACAGGATACGAATCGCATTGCAAAAGATACAGAAGATACGAATCCAAGTACAATGTATCGGCCAACATAGTCTAAAAAAGGCCGATTACAGCTGTCAAGAGAAAAAGAGTGACCGAAATTTACACTTGACAAAAGACAAGTCAAAACACAGAATTGATATATAAAAACAAATTAGTGGTCTTCCTGGATATCAAAAGGAATAGCATCAGCCAAGCCTCGCGAAGTAGCGGTAGTAGGATTAACCGAAGACGTCATCAGATTCGGACTTGCTGAAGAAGAAGGACCAGCAGTTTCACCAGGAGGGAGGTGAACGGTCGATGAACCAGCACCACAGGAAGCACCAGTTTTCCCTAGGAGAGAAAAAAGAAAAGGGGGAATAATAAGTAAGAGAGCATAAAAGAAGAAAATCACAACAGGAAATGGAAGGAAACAGGGTACCTGAAGGAATGATTGGCAAAGGTGGGTTATCGCCCGAAGGGGAGGACTCTATTTCGGAAGGGTCCAAAGGAAATAAGACATGTGGAGAAAGGACGTGAACAACACTTTGCCCACCAAGGCTCTTGATGGCCGAATCCAGTTGACCAACTAAAGACTGGGTTTCGGCCCATTTTTCTTGGAAGGTACCAAGAATGAAATCGTTGAAACTGATCCGCATTGCCAAATAAGAAGCATCCTCCTGAGAATCCAAGATTTTGGCCCTAGGAGCTTCGGCCGATTGACGAAGGGTTTTGATCGATTGTTTCAGATCGGCCGATTTTCGCTTAGTGTGAGCCAAAGTTAATTCCAAATCCTTCTCTTGTCGCTGGAGTTTGGCTATCTCAGCCCGAATCAAAGAAAGATCCTCGGACTATTTGAGTTCCTGAGATTCCACTTCGGACAGCTTACTCATTTGAGCCCGATACTCTGCAGAATAATTGTCAAAGATGGCTCGTGAAGAGGCTGCAGCCTCACGTTCGGCGGCAAGCTTATGTCGCATTTTTAAGTGAGCCATGAGTTCCTGATCCATTGAGAGGACAGACTTCGTAATCATCTGAAGAGTACCATTCAGATTCAGAGATACCATCTCGTCATGAAATTGTTGCTCAAGATGAGACAAGAGAATAAGGATCGGTTTAGGGTTGACGAATTCCACGTCAGATTGCCGGCCGATTAGATTACATAGCCTGGCCAAACAATCGCCAAGGTGAGTAGAAAGATCCGACGGACGAGAAACCAAAGACGCGGGAGAAAAGAAATCGTCCAAGACATGCCGATCAGGAAATGGCGATAAAGGGACCTGATCGGCAGGGGTTTCATCAGCAGTCATACCACTAGGTGGGAGGCCAGATGGTTTCGGAACAACTAAAGACGAGGGTGTAGCAGAATCCGTAATAGGCTGAGGACGATCGACCGAAAGTGGGACGGAAGGGTCGGCCGAAGTAGAGCTTGCAATCAAACCCCGAGGGTTAACAGCAGAAGAACTAGCGTGAACGGCCAAATTACTGGTACTGGCCGATGTGCGAAATTCGGCTACCGGAGAGGCCGATACCACAGTTGGAATTGGATGAACATCGGGTTGTGGCAAAATAGGTGGGACCTGACAAGAATAAGAAAAAGAAATTAGTCGAAGGAAAGGAGCCTGGAAAAGGAAAAGAGTAGTGTAACAAACCGCAAAAAGGGAGGCAGGGATTCTGCCAAGCGGTGAATGAGACGAACGCCTTTTGGTCTGAGTAGGAGGGAGAAAGTCGATAAGAGAGGCCGAAGGCGAAGCAGGCCTTTTTCGACCAGGTTCTGAAGTAGAGGAGCGAGGAACATCTGAAGAAATCGGATAAGTGAGACACAAAGGAAAAGGAGCAAGCAACGATCAAAGAGGAAAGGGAAAGAAAAGAAACATACCTGGGCGAGAAGCGGAAGACGAACCGAGAATGCGCTGAGGAGTGGAACCCGGAGATGATGAAGGGACAGAAGAGAATGCCAGAATAGGAGAGAAACCACCCCTCCGCAGAACCGAATCAAGGTTGGCACTAAAAAAGACACCAGCAACACCGTTCCACCAAGACTGAAAGCGGGAGGTAACGGACCCCGGACGAACGGCAAACTTCCAAACCTTGAAGGAGATCAAACGTTTATGATAGAGGGAGCATTGCTGACGACTGGCAGAAGCAGAAAGGCGTCTACCGGCTCTGAGGGCCTCCACTAAGTCTTGACCAAAGCCGAATTGACGGCTAACCAGATGGGGATTGTAAACTTCGAAAGGAATAGCAGACTTGGCAGATACAAATGTGGAACCATTGAAGATCGGGCGGGGTAATATACACCTGTTCCAGATTTGAGCAAAAGCTAAAGGAAGAGGAGTCCCGAAGGGGGAAGTAGCAATATCCCTGACCCAAGCAAAGTCAGCTTTCCGGTAATGATAATGGGAAAAGGATTGTTCGACAGTACGACCCAGGAAATAGTTGATCCAATGAGGGATCGACAAAGGAGGAAGGGATGCTCTAAGAAGATCAGGAGCGATAAAATGATTAGGACGAATATCATGGGGAGGAAATTGGGAAATGTCGCGAAAGTGCCAAACCAACCACAAGTGAAGGAACCATAACGGGCCACGGGCTTTATCAGACGAACCTTTTTCCCAACCCGACACAGTAGCCGAAATACCAGCATACAGATGAGCGAGGAAGAAATCGGCTGAGGGCAGGGTCACATGATTAAGAAGTGCCGAAGCAAAAGAGTGTGTTTCGAGGAGAACACCCTTAGAAGGGACACACCAGAAGAATTTCGTAAGGAAATACATCATGAAAGCAAGAGGCTCTGAAGGGTGTGGAGCAGGCGAAATGGGATCACTCTGATGGGAAATGATCCAATTAGCAAAGGAATCGCCAGAGGAAAAACCAGTATTTTTCTCCTTGGGCAACGACATGATGGCAAGGTTATCCCCACGAACAGAGAGGCCTAGGAGAAGCTTCACATCCTGAATGGTGGGAGTCATCATCCCCCAAGGGAAACAAAAACAGTTCACAGAAGGATTTCAAAAGCAAAGAAGGGCTTGAATAGGGCGAAGATCTGTGGGAAGTGGCAAGGTACTAAGGGAAATCATACGATAGACAGATGACTTATTCCAAGAGTCACGACAGTGGGGTTCGAGGTGATGATACCACGCCACATAATCAGGAGAGGGCGAAGACCAATTAGCGAAAGATGAAGGGAAAAGCTTGGAAGAGAAACAAGGCTCATACAGAAGAACGGAACGATTATCAAAAATCCGAGCAGTACATTCATCGATGTCCTCAGGAATACCCAACGGACCTAAGGAATAGAAGCCCTCAGGCAGGAGACGAACTGCAGAATGAGAAGCAAAAGAGTTCTCAACTCTGAGAAGATCAGCAGAAAGAGCAGTAACAGGAGCAGGGGGATTTTCCATCGGAGAAGGTGGAAAGAGAGAGAAAGAGAGGAGAAGTTGGAAAGGCAGTTCACTCCAAATACGTGGTAGGCTACGTAAATAGGGGAGTGATGGAGAATATCCTCGAGAAGAAGAAAATAACCGCCAAAAGGAAGAAGAAAGGGAGATTACTTGGGCTCCTTCGCATATGAAAGCAATTCGCCCAAGTAAGGAGGGCATCTGTTGGGGCCATATGGAATAATGGGCCGCGAAAGAGCTATTGGGCCATAAGACATGGGCCGGAAGAAAGAGGAAGTCCAAAAAGAAGATGTGCCCAAGATTAGTAAGGCCGAAAGTACATAGTAAACCGAAGGGAGGGAATCGAAGCTGATGAAGATTTCGGCCGAAATAGGAAGAAACAGCCGAAACCAAAACAACCGAATTGAAGAGAAGAAGAATTCGGCTCAGAGGAGTTAGCCAGAAAGCGGTTATTCCAGCTCCGGCTATAAATAGGGGTCGACACACACAAAATCAGAGAGATCAATCCAACCCCCAAATTACTTTTATCAAATTTAATTCCTTGTTATCTTTACTGCTTTCTTTACAGCTTTCCTTTACAGCTTTCCTTAGAATCTAGCCTAGTTTGTAGCGGTTACCATTTCCAAATCCACCGTTGCTCCTTAGCAGCTGGTAGTTTGGTTCCCTGTTTTTGGTGAATTCCGCCGTTGTTTCTTAACAACAGGCAGATTCTCCGTTGTATCTTGCTATTTTTGATCAATTCAAAGAAGATTCAGTCAAGTGTGGGCGCATTATTGTTAATCCGAACCCGTAATCGGTTTGATCCTTTTCCGGTAGCCTCCCTTGAGGAGAAAAAGGTCCTTGGCTACACCCGAGCCAAACACATTCCAAAAATATAAAAGAGGCTCAGTAGAATAAGAGCACCATTGTAATCATAATGCTAATAGAATCGAAGTGTAAATCATAATGGATATGTGTCCTCGTGATATGTCCAGAAACAGTTTCATACTTCACATATTTAAAGTTTAATGTCAAATTAGGATACTGCATTACTGGATCTGGAATTTGAAAAATAACCTGATCTGTGTTTCTAATACTCAAAACAATTGGGTTTCTTTTAAATTCAAGCCAATCTTTTAGCCAAACTTTGGATTCCAACTTATTACACCTCGCATAATTAGACCTTTTTAAGCATTCTGCTCCAATAAGAAACCCAATCAAAACAATTCATGTAGGGCACCCTGATCTAAAATTTCTTCACAACTTTTTATGATTAAATAACTTCATAAATAAACCTCAATAGAAGATATGACATTAGAGAATATACCCTGTGGATAATAGGATCAACAATCCTGGGCAAAGCAACCCTGGATTCCTCCTTTAAAACCTTGGAGTGACACAGAAGATTTACTTTCTGAATGCTCACGAACCCGCTTCTTGTTTCTGTACACTGGTTTTGCAACTTCAACCTGCTCGCAGATAATCATATGTTATGTACATTATGCCGTAACCTCTTGACAAAATAAATTAAGGCTATCTCCTAACATGTTCACCACAAAATTATGATATTGTGCATGAGAGAGAAATGGGGGATGGAATTGTTTGTTGCACAAAATAAAAGCTTCATCTACTGCAATTTTGGACACCTCTAGTTTATGCAATTGGCCACCTTTGGGCTCGAACTGTTTTCTCATTCAACTCCCTGATAGCTCTTTCAACATCCTAAAAGAATTAAAAGAACAAAAGAAAACAACTATTTAGAAAGTTAATGAAGTTTGACTGCAGGAAAACACAAATGGGAAAAAAAAAATGGTACTCCTATTAATAAATAATACTCCCTCCGTTTTTTTATTCTTGCTCTGGACCCACAGTGCATGCAGTGCAATGCATATTTTATACTATTAATAACTTAAGTTTGGTACAAGTAAAAATTCTAAAAGTTCGACATTTAAAAACTACATGACGAGACGAATCTAACAAGATCTCACTTGACTAAATTTTAACCTGTATAACTATGATAAAAATTGAAGTTAAAGTAGTCCAATGAATAGTGACAAAATTGGATATGGGGCATGAATTAAAAACGGAGGAAGTATAATCAAACATCTCTATTCTCGAACCATGCCCATTCTAGAGATTAAATTAAAATCAACCAATTTCATAAATACATCACAGCTATAACTTTGACAAGGCATACTAATCACTTGTTGTTTAGTCAACAATACCGCGACATCATTACAGAGGGTCCCAACAACAAACATCAAACGATCTTGAATTCAATTCATATAATAGACTTTGTTTTACTGCAACATATCACCCTGTGGAAAAAAGCAAGAAGGGTAGGAAACAATAGTCCGAACAAATTTACCAACTTACAGATCTCTCAGCAAAATGAATGAACCCAATTGGAAGGCTACCGCTTCTCTTAGAGACCACTACTTTCTCCACCTGAAATACGCTATCAACATAATAAGTCCATATAGCTCAAATTATAAGAAAGGCCAACTCACTATCAAAATATACAAAACCTTGCCACAAGGCTCAAACAATTGCTTCACATAGTTCTCATCTGTATCCACTGGCAGATTTCTGACAAATGCTATTTTAATCTGAAAGTAAATAAGTATAAAGATGGTCATATTCCTTACAGATATTATGACTATGATTGATATAAAGGTTGTGTAATGAACCTTAGAAAGTTCCTGAGGATCAGTTTCAATATCTTGCTCTGCCCACTGAACAGCTGGGTGCAAGTTCCCAAGGCGAAATTCCGGTTGAGCCCCTACCCGTAGAGCACGTGCAGCAGCCTGTGATTGAGAATTTTGTAGGCAGGTTCAATTTTCTAATATACAAGGGTTCAGTTTTGGATTTTTTGAACAAGCCTCTGCATGTAGTCGGAGAAAAGATTATTGATATTGTGGAAAATTGCTTATTGAGACTTGAGGTTTAATAGGTGGAGATTGCTCTCCCTTGCTTTCTTCACGACTTGGGCTTTTCCTCCGGATGAGGTGAAGCAGACTTTGGCGAATGATATGATGGGCGTGTGCCTTCCGAGGCACGTAGCTCTGTGAGGTCCTGTTCGGTTTTGTTTCAGTTTTCTTTCTTTTTCTTTTTTTTAGCCGATGCTTGTTAGCGTCTCCATTCATCAAAAAAAATAAAATATTTAAACGTTCATCTAGGAATAATCCAAGATAGATAATAAGGCAAAATAAATAGAGTATGGTTTTGATTTTTGAGGTAGTAATAAATATTTGAAGTAAGGCAAATTTATAGTTTTTTATTATTATTTTTTTTGAAAATAATGGAGGGTCAAAGCTATTTTATTCAATAATCTGTGTATTTATATTGTGAATCTAACCATCTCTATTTATAATTATTTGTCACCCGTGCCAATGGCGACAAATTGTCCCATAGGCAAATCCTGCCTTAACTAATGCGTCGTCCGCTCTGTTGGATTCCCATGAACCTGTTTGATTTGTACATCGAGGAAAGCATAGACCGAATCTTGGTGGTAAGTATTGGGGTGAGAATATCGCGGTCGTTCTCATTATTATATCTCAAATGGCTTGGACAAGCTCAGAGTTAATCGATTCAAGATAATGTAAACTTAATTAGTACCTTGAATGACATCCTAAATTGTATATTCAATACATACTCCCCATGCCATGCATGCTAGGTTCCAGTACCAACAAAACGTAGGTTTGTAAATTGGATGATCTCCTTTTTGCTGGAATCCAATCCATCTTCCATTCGAGTCCATATATAAGCAGCAGCCGTCCAACAACACCCTGTCCCTCCTTATCTTTAGTCATGCAGTACTGATCACTGTTACCTCTAACCCCCTTTATACCCATATGTGGCCGCCACCACCCTCCTTTAATTACATTCAAAATCCTCCTCACCAGGGTTTGATTCTCTTGTTAGTATTGCCTTGCCAACTCACATATTTACACCTCCAGTGTAGAACAAGGGCAGAATATTAACAGGTTCCGAAGAGATTACATTCTCATTTATTATCTATCTATGCCTGATAATGTGAATTTTGTGTTTGTTAATGATATATATTTTGGATGATTTTATGGTGATTTTGGTAGCACTTTACTCTTGTTGTGTTTGTTTTGTTGTTTGTAGGAAAATGGCATAGCAATGGAATAATTAGAGCAAAGTGGAAGAAAGAAAATGACATGCAACCATGACTTCCCTAGTCATGGCCATGACTAGTAGAAAACCCAAGTCCATGGGCCCAAGCCATTACATAATTGAAGAAAGGGACATTGAGTAGGAGAAGAAATGAGGGAAAAGAACAAAAAGAAGTAGGAGAAGAAAAAGGTAAAAAGAAACAAAGAATGAAAGGGATGGGCAAGAAAAAGAAGAAGAAAACAAAAAGGAAGAAAGGGACACATGAACTAAAAAGCAAGAATAAAAAGAGAGGAGGAAAAAAAGAAGAAGAAGGAAGAGAAGGAAGAGAAGGAAGAGAAGAAGGATAGCAAGAAGAAGAAGAAAACTCATCCATCCTCATCTCTTCTCTTGGTTTGGTTGTACGTAAAATCTCTTCTTTACATTTGTTTTCTTTTCTATGGATTTAGAGTAGTTTTTCATTTTCTCTAGTTTAAAGACTTGATTAAGAATGGCTTTTGGAATTTGTGAGATGATGTAATTTGTGAACTATGAAACTTGATGTTTGTTGGTATTTATGCAATTTCTATGTTTAAGGTTTACTATTGTTGAATTGGATGAATGTTTAGGGCCCAAATATTTGTCTAGTTTGATAATTGATTGCCAATTCAATTTGGGTATCCGTAATTGTACTTGAATTGAATAGGTGGTAACCGGGTTGATTAGTTCCTTCCCGGGGAATTGTATAATCGAATTGTGAATTACTCCGCGTAGGTAGTAATTGGTTCGAATCAGGCTTTTCTAGATTATAATGCAATTGGACAACATCTTCTACGGGCGTACCTAGGAGTGTTAGTTTGATTAGGGGCAATTAACGGGCGTACCTTAATTGTCTAAACTGAAAGGAAAAGTTGGTTGTCTAAGCGGACCTGACAACTATAACTGGTTTATCAATTGGCACAATGTCTATGCATCGACGATCTTATCCAAATGCCATTCCAAATCAATCTTTGAACTAGAGGTTTTTAATTCCAATACTTTGTTTTAAATTTATGTTCTTGACCTCACTCATCATTTTCATAGTTTGTATAATTACTTAGTTTTTTAGTTCTTGTTATCATTTTATTGTTCTCAAAATACAAAACCCCCCCTTTAAATATTGTATATATTATGAGAATGTGGTATTCCAATCCCTGAGGACTCGACCCTTGTCACTGCTATACTATATTCATTTTGTGCTTAGTGACACAGGAATTAAATTATCTTTTGCAGCTATACGACAAGCTGCCAAATTTTGGCGCCGTTGCCGGGGATTGGCGTTCAACTACTACATTCTGTGATATTTTTTTTTTATCTTTTTAGTTTTAATTGGTATTTTCCTTGTTTATGCCTCGTTCTTCTCATACAGGTGAATTGATATTTGATCCAGAGATTGAGAAGACAGCTCGTAGATTGACAAGGGAAGCCAAGTTAAGAAAAAAATCTAGAGTTTCTACATCAACTTCTGGTTTGTCATTGGCTACAGAGCTGGACACTTCTAGTTCCAGTAGTGAAGGAAGTGATACAGAATCTTTAGAAGAAAAAAATATTGTCATGGCTGAAGATAACCGCACATTGAGGGAGTTGGCTGCTCCTGACTTAACACAGCAGCCTTTATGCATTACATTTCCTACAATTGATGATGAAACTCCCTTTGAATTAAAATCTGGATTGATTCATTTGTTGCCTGAATTTAATGGTCTTGCAGGTGAAGAGCCTCACAAGCATCTACAGGAATTTGATGTAGTATGTTCAAGCATGAAGCCCCCTGGAGTTACAGATGAACAAATCAAATTGAGGGCATTTCCATTCTCATTGAAAGGGAGTGCAAAAGATTGGCTCTATTATCTCCCAGCAGGTAGCATTACAACTTGGACAGACATGAAAAGAAAGTTCTTGGAGAAGTATTTTCCAGCCTCAAGAGCTGCAAATTTGAGGAAAGAAATATGTGGCATCAAACAACAATCAGGTGAAACGCTCCATGAATACTGGGAGCGGTTTAACAGGCTTATAATTAAATGTCCTCAACATCAAATCCCACCCCAATTGTTAATTCAATACTTCTATGATGGTTTGTTGTTGATGGACAGAAACATTATTGATGCTGCGAGTGGAGGAGCTTTGGTGAATAAGACTCCAACACAAGCCTGGGAGTTGATTGATCGAATGGCAGAGAATACTCAACAATTTGGCACAAGGGATGCAATGCCAACCAATATGCCAAGTGATTCTTCAATGCAAACAATGCAACAACAACTTTCAGAGTTGACAAGCTTTGTTCGTAAGATGGCCACAGGAAATATAAAGCCAACTGTCCAAGTGAAGGCATGTGGCATTTGCACAAGTATTGAACATCCAACTGATGCATGCCCAACTCTCCAAGAAGATACACCGGTGGATGTGAATGCACTTGACTATTCCAATTGGCGTCCACAGTACAATCCATATTCCAATACTTACAATCCAGGTTGGAGAGACCATCCAAATCTTCGGTATGGCAATCAACATCAACAACAAAATCATCCATCTTCAGCACCACAACAAGTGCACCCTCCTCGTCAATTTGAAAGGCAACCACCTCAAGCTACAACAAGTTCAAGTCCATCTTTGGAAGAATTGGTGAAATCCATGGCCACATCAACTTTGCAATTTCAACAAGACACGAAGGCAAGTATTGAAAAATTGCAAAGCCAAATTAATCAAGTGTCTGAGGAAGTTAGGCAAATTCGAGAGAAAGGAAAATGGCCAGCTCAACCCGAGCCAAACCCAAAGAACGTGAGTGCTATGATTTTGAGGAGTGGAAAAGAAGTTCAAGGTCCACCTCCAATGTCAAAGGAACAAAATGAAGAGCAAATTGAAAAGGAGATTGAAAAGGAGGCAGAAACTTCTAACAAGGTAAATTCTAAATGGATTCATTTATATCAAACTAAAATACCTCCTTTTCCCGACAGGTTAAAGAAGCCTCCAAAAGTTGATAAAAAGAAAGAGATGCTTGAAATATTCAAGAAAGTTCAATTGAACATTCCACTTTTGGAAGCCATCAATCAAATCCCCAAGTATGCAAAGTTCTTGAAGGAATTGTGCACCAACAAAAAGAAGCTTCGGGGAGATGAGTATATAATAGCAGGTGAGAGTGTATCTGCAGTCATAAAAAGAAAAATCTCACCCAAAACAGGTGATCCAGGTATGTTTTCAATTCCTTGCAAAATTGGAACGAAAGAAGTGAGCAAAGCCATGTTAGATTTAGGTGCTGCGATAAATGTGATGCCAAGATCAATATATAATTCCCTAAATCTAGGTCCATTGAAAGAAACAGGAATTATTATTCAACTTGCTAATAGATCAAATGCTTATCCGGATGGTATGTTAGAAGATGTGTTAGTTCAAGTTAATGATGCAATATTTCCTGTAGATTTCTATGTTGTGGATATGAACGATGATCATTGCTTTAATCCACCCCCTCTTTTGTTGGGAAGACCTTTTATGTATACTGCAGGAGTGAAGATTGATGTGAAGAAAGGCACTCTTACTTTGGAATTTGATGGAGAAGAACTTTCTTTCAATCTTTCTAATACTATCGAACATCCTGATGATTCTAAAGCTTTATATGCTATTAATATTATTCAACCTTGTGTGCAGGATATTCGTGAGCTTAATGGTAAAGACCCTGGAGATATTGAATGGATAGATACTGTAAACTTTGGGTCTAACAAAAAATTTAAGTTGAATGGAAAAGATCCACCGGAAGTATGGCTTGGAGCATTATGGGATAAAAATGGTGGAATGAATTTGAATAATCATGGAGATCGAAAAAAATTGCAATTGCAGAAGTTTTGTGGGTTTTGGTATGATGCTTATGAGAATGGTTGAAGAATTTGGAAGAAGTCTAGCTCAAGGACTTTAAACAAAGCGCTTCTTGGGAGGCAACCAAAGCAAATAAATTATTTTTATGCTATATATTTTGTCATGTTGATCATTATATATTTGGTATAATTTTGATTTGTTAATGGTATTTTGTTTGTGATTTTGTAGGTTTGTAGATGTGAAGATGGAATTTGGGATCAAGAAACAAGTGGTGATGTGTGAAGGGGGAATTTTCAGTGAAGAAGGCCATTGGTAGTCATGAGTATGATTAACTAGTATATAACTTGCCTATAAAAAAAATAAAAAAAAAATAATAAATAAATAAATAAATAAATAAAAAATAATAAATATATAAATATATATATATAATAAAATTTCAAGTTGAATTCAGGAAGGAATATACATGTTAATCATGCCCATGTTTAAGATCTTGATAGAAGCTTGTGTTGGAAACCAAAATTTCAGGAAACCTCACTACCCTTAGTCATGGCCATGGATAAACTCCATTTGCCTACCTGCATTTGGTCCCTTTTTGAGCTTTAATTTTCAGGAAACTTCCCTATTGTTAGTCATGGTCATAATTAAGCCTCACTTACTCCACTGTATCAAAATGAATTGAGGTATATTTTCCTGGGCAACACACTACTCTTACTCATGCCCATGACTAACCATTACATACTTCCCTGAAATATATCTCAAACACTATCACTTTTCCCAAATCCTAAATTACTCATCTTACATCAATTTACTCTTCCCTCTCCCAATTTCCTATTTTCATCCCCAAATTACAAAGTCCAAAATCCCATCCCAAATTACTTCCTCCTCATCCAAAATTCTTGAAACTTAGAACACCAAATTACTTCCTCCTCCTCAATCCAGCCGGCCACCTCCAGTCCCATCGCCGTCACCGCCTGTCACCGGAGCGCCGCCGGCCTGCCCCCGCCAGATCCCGCCTCACCCCTCTTCGTCTCCGTCGTCGCGCGCCGCCGTCCTTCAAGATCCGCCGCTGCACCAGCCACCACAGACCGCCAGTCGCCGCCGATTCGCACCACCGCCGGCAGCCACCACCTGGATCGGTCCGTCGTCTCTCTCGTCGCCCAGCCTCCACCACCGCACCCAGCGCCGCCGCTCGTCACACCACCTCGCCCCTCATCGCCGCCGTCCTCAGCCCACCTCCACCGACGCCGCTCCCTCCACGCGCCGCCAGATCTGTTCGCCTTCAACCTCCGCCGCTCGCCGCCGGAGCCAGCACGGCCATCTCGCCCCTTCCCCATCGCACCGTCGCCATTTCTGTAACTTCCTCCGTTCGCCGTCCGCGCCTCCGCCTCTGCCCGATCAACACCACGCCTCATCGCCGACCACCCATCGCCGGATCTGCAGCAGCGCCACCGCCGTTGCTTCGTGAGCTCGCCGCTGCCATCTCCTCTCGTCGTCAGTCGCGCCGCCGCCCCTCCGTCGCTCGAGCGCCAACCAGCGTCGCCGCAGCCTCCACCGACAGCGCCGGCCGCCCCTCGCCTCATCCGCACTCCGTCGTCTCTCTCTCGCCAGCCACCATCGCGAATCGACCGCCACCACCGATCTCCGCATCTCGGATCCGCCACCGCCGGTCTTCCCTCCGCTGCTCCACGCGCCTCCGGGTTCGAGCCCAATCTCCGTCGTCCGCCGCCTCTGTGGTAACAGCTTTCATTTGGCTTTCACTATCCGAGTAATCTCATTTCAATTTTTGGAAGTAATGAACTATGGTAATTGTTCCTTCTATGGTATCTCTTGTCTGGTTGAATTGCAAGAAAAATATGCTCTTGATTTTCTGGATTTACTGTGATATCCCTGTGTCAATTGAATATTGAAAATTGATTCTGATAAAATTGTTGTTGTGTGAATTGGAAACTGTGAAAGAGCATGCCTTTAGTTGATTGCTGGTATTGAGAAGTTTAATTGCTATTGGGTTTTCTGTATTTTGCAAGCTGAGGAATTTCTCTATCATTGGAAAGGAATTTTTTTGTCTAGAAATGATACTGTTTGGGAAGTTTTCTGTGTGCAGGGATTCAAAAATGTCAAGAAGTCCTGTTCAAGCATTTCAACATTCCACAATGCCGTGCCATCAAACCCCTTATGAGTTCCAGGGAAGTCATTTTCTATTCACCTTTTAATACATTGAGGACAATGTAGATTTTAGGTGTGGGGGAGGAACTATCTTTGCATTGCTTGCCTTTTTCTGTTAAAAAAAAAATTTAAAATTAAAAAAAAAATAATAATAAAAAAAAAATTAAAATTTAAAATTTTAAAAAAAAAAAAAAAAAAAATTTCAAGTTGTTTTATATGAATTTTATTTGTTTTATGTGAATTTTTTTGTGAATTTGATGTGAATAGGTAACTGAATTGAGTCTATGAGGTTTAAGTTGACAAATCTTTTAAGTATGATTGATGATTTCTGACACTGAACATGTGAAGCCAACTATTTTGTGAACCCATGTGAGAAATTGAGCCTCTTTCCAAAGCTTGATGTTTTACTAAAAAAAAAATAATAAATAAAAATACACTTATCTCAAGCTTTTGGAAATTTCTTTCTTGTGTGAATTATGTGGTAATCATTTTGACATTCTAGAATTTGAATGATTATACATGTTGAACTTGCATTGATTGAATCCGATATTTTGAACATGATAAGGGCATTAGGATAAACCTTTTTAGCCTTCTTGTTGGCCTTAACCCATATTTCTATCCCTAGTTTTCCACTTTGAGCCTTTTATCCATTTTCTTTGTTTATATATAACCCTTAGCCTATTAAGCCTTTTCTTTTTGTCATACCATTGCTTTCGAACCCTAGTGATTGAAGTACTTTCATAAGTCATTATGGTTGAATTTTTGTGTTGGTTGCGAAAAAAAAAAAAAAATAAAAAATAAAAAATAAAAAAATAAAAAAAAAGAGCTTAGAAATTGGTTTGTGGGATTCTCAAGCTATTTTGTTGGATTTTTTGTTGGAATGATTTGTTGAATCTTTGTATATACATATTCCCCTAAAAAAAAAATTCCAAAAAAAAAAAACAGCCCTTAAAAATAAATAAATAAATACAAGGGCAGTGGATGGATATAGCTTGACATGTGTTCCTCTGACCTCAGTGTTATGAACATAGAGTTGAAGTTCCGTCTGCACTTTTCAGATTGTTGAATTCCTCTAATAAACATGTCTAAGCTATTGAAGCCCACGAAAAAAAAAAGAAAAAAAAAAGAGAAAAAAATAAAAAAAAAAAAATAAAAATAAAAGGGGATATATGTTTGGCAAGTTTTGTTTTTGTTTGGTTTATTGCTTGAGAAATTTTGGGATCGTTTGGAAGTTGTATATAGATGATTCTTTTGGTTTGTTTATTTTAGAAAACCTTGGGAGGATAGAATAGAGGTAATCTTTGTTCTTTTGAACCTCTTAGTTTTGTTTTGGTTTGGCAACCATGATGTGCTATGAAGTTTTCTATGATGACTCTTTGGAAGTACGTGCATTCACTTTTGCCTTTCTTTTTCCTTTTTCTTCCTACCCCAACCATGGCCCCGTTATAACCCTTTTTGAAAGACCCTTTGATTCTTAATGTTGGATAATATATCTTTGCATGGGAAATGTGATTTTCATTCAAGCCTATGGGATTGTCATTTTGATTTATCACTTGAGTGCTTATTTGTTCAACCACACTTGATATTGAGAGGAGTGCATACACTATATCCTTGGGAGGTGTTGGCTTAATGTGTTTGATGTTGGATTAATTTGATTGTACTTGAATGGACTTGTTGATTTTAAACTCTCTATGATTTAATTTGGTTTCTTTTGACTCTATGCTTGAGGGCAAGCATACTTTAGGTGTGGGGGAATTTGATAATGTGAATTTTGTGTTTGTTAATGATATATATTTTGGATGATTTTATGGTGATTTTGGTAGCACTTTACTCTTGTTGTGTTTGTTTTGTTGTTTGTAGGAAAATGGCATAGCAATGGAATAATTAGAGCAAAGTGGAAGAAAGAAAATGACATGCAACCATGACTTCCCTAGTCATGGCCATGACTAGTAGAAAACCCAAGTCCATGGGCCCAAGCCATTACATAATTGAAGAAAGGGACATTGAGTAGGAGAAGAAATGAGGGAAAAGAACAAAAAGAAGTAGGAGAAGAAAAAGGTAGAAAGAAACAAAGAATGAAAGGGATGGGCAAGAAAAAGAAGAAGAAAACAAAAAGGAAGAAAGGGACACATGAACTAAAAAGCAAGAATAAAAAGAGAGGAGGAAAAAAAGAAGAAGAAGGAAGAGAAGGAAGAGAAGGAAGAGAAGAAGGATAGCAAGAAGAAGAAGAAAACTCATCCATCCTCATCTCTTCTCTTGGTTTGGTTGTACGTAAAATCTCTTCTTTACATTTGTTTTCTTTTCTATGGATTTAGAGTAGTTTTTCATTTTCTCTAGTTTAAAGACTTGATTAAGAATGGCTTTTGGAATTTGTGAGATGATGTAATTTGTGAACTATGAAACTTGATGTTTGTTGGTATTTATGCAATTTCTATGTTTAAGGTTTACTATTGTTGAATTGGATGAATGTTTAGGGCCCAAATATTTGTCTAGTTTGATAATTGATTGCCAATTCAATTTGGGTATCCGTAATTGTACTTGAATTGAATAGGTGGTAACCGGGTTGATTAGTTCCTTCCCGGGGAATTGTATAATCGAATTGTGAATTACTCCGCGTAGGTAGTAATTGGTTCGAATCAGGCTTTTCTAGATTATAATGCAATTGGACAACATCTTCTACGGGCGTACCTAGGAGTGTTAGTTTGATTAGGGGCAATTAACGGGCGTACCTTAATTGTCTAAACTGAAAGGAAAAGTTGGTTGTCTAAGCGGACCTGACAACTATAACTGGTTTATCAATTGGCACAATGTCTATGCATCGATGATCTTATCCAAATGCCATTCCAAATCAATCTTTGAACTAGAGGTTTTTAATTCCAATACTTTGTTTTAAATTTATGTTCTTGACCTCACTCATCATTTTCATAGTTTGTATAATTACTTAGTTTTTTAGTTCTTGTTATCATTTTATTGTTCTCAAAATACAAAACCCCCCCTTTAAATATTGTATATATTATGAGAATGTGGTATTCCAATCCCTGAGGACTCGACCCTTGTCACTGCTATACTATATTCATTTTGTGCTTAGTGACACAGGAATTAAATTATCTTTTGCAGCTATACGACAAGCTGCCAATGCCTATGAGAAATGAGAAAGAATATGGACATTAAATGAGTCCGCAAGAGAAAGTAGTCATCATGAAATTAAAACAAGAAAGTTAGATCATTCCGAATGAATTTACAGGCAACAGTTTGTGCCTGTTGGCTGTTGGCCATTATTAACCATCTTCATTACATAATTAACAATGCTAGTGACAAATTATAGGAAGCGTAACACAAATATGTTACTATATTCTATTAGAATAAACTTTCCAAACATTTAGTGGAGTTTATTCATTCATTCTCCTTGACTTGGGATCGGAGGGATGTATGGGTTTTTCCGGCATCCCATACAAATTTTAAAACACTGTGAACTTAAATCGTTTTACAGAAATCTCCAAACAAGTGCAATCGCGATGCTTCCACACCACACAGCACCACCGATTTACCCTAAATCTCAATCGGATTGTGCCTAGAGACTTCGAGGAGGACCTGTCTGATCTGGGCGAATTGGAATGTGAATCTTTGGTTAATTCAGAGAAGGCCGAGAGTCGGAGGTGTATTTGATTAGGAATTGTGCTTCGACTTCATGTTGGTGGCTTATGCGCTGCGAAAAATTGTTATCCCAATATTTTAGACGGAGGTGAATTTGGACGTTCATATAATGGGAAATACTATACGGAAAGGTTGCTCAGTTTTGGATTTGTCCCTTCTAAGCAATATTCATGACTTCATGAATTATGAGGTACACGTGCCCTTGTATTTTTTTTTTTTAGTCCAACTGACTAAGGTAGTATGAAATTCTATGGGGTATAGAATTGTTGACGCCTATGCCTAGTAGTAGTATTTTAATCTCTCCTTGGCTGAACAGAATACATATATATTATTGTATCCATATTTAGTTCCAAAAGCATTAAGGTATGTGGCTTTATTTAAGCAAGCAATGCTGGACATTGTTACCCGATATGTTAACTTCAACAAGTATATGGGACATTGTTATCTAAGAAGTATCAACAAGCTAAGAATGTTTACTGGGAAAAGTTGTGGTTATATGTTGTTATTGTGACAAGACATAGTTCAACTCACTATTTAATGCTGGTTAATTGGATCACATGCATAAGCAACTCCAAGGACTATTTCAGTTTTACCCGCCTCTAGCTTGGACTATTGCTGTTTTCTGTTGATTATTGATTGATACTTCAAGACTTCAAACATGGCGCTATTGCTATCACTGGCTTATAAAGAGCATACATATGAAAACTGTCTTGCAGGGATTAACTTAACATTACTACTGTTGTAGTGGATTATCTAAGTTATGCCACTTGTCCTGTTGCAGAATGATTCAAGTAAAATGTCAAAATACATATTTAGATTCATAGAATTAAGTTCTCTCATGCTCTGGAGACTGGATTCTTCGTCAGGTCAGGTGCATTTGAAGGCAATGGAAAAATGAAAGAGATGATATACTATAATCTAATGAAAGCTGTTTTCTCAAAAGACAAAATAAAAGCAAACAGCTGAAGCATACGATGATTCCATCACTGACTAATTATTATTCCCTTTATTCAGTTACAGTTTTCATTCTTGAGAGAAAAAAGCAGTTGAGGTGCATTTGAAGGCAAGGCACAATTTTAATTTTTGTTTCAGTCTGGCACTTAGCTTCATTCATTCTCTCATTTTGGCTTCCTCTCTTCCCATAATCAGCTTCATCCATCTATACTGCTCCTGATTGACACGTATCCTCCCTACCCTACCCTACCCACATGTACATTGGGTCCACCTCACAATTTGGCCACGTTCTACATGACCTAATCTGCTTCTCATAATTTCTCCAAAATAATACCCCCTTTAATGAAAATAATTTTGAATAAGTGTTTCTCGACAATTTTAGGAGTGTGCTCATTACTATTTAGTATTTTTATGTTATTTTTTCACAACGGCAAGTAACGGCAAGCAGAGGAAGTACTCTTTTGAAGATTTAATGCACGGTATTTAATTATATTGTTACGTACATCTATATTAAGTTCACTGAAATAAGAAATGGTATGAACCTTCAGTTTGTTTCAGGACTAAACGAATGATGGATTCCTGCGCAACAGTGTTAAGTGATCTTGGAGATCTTAGTTCTTGTATTTCTCTCTGTGTTTATATTATGTTGGTTGTATGTGCTGCTACATGGTGTATGGTCTTGCAATAATATGTTAGGTAGTAGATCCTCTCTTAACATTATAGTAGTGTTAACCAAGAAATTCTTTGAGAGAGAAACCTCTTTTTTGATTGATGAGTATCAAAAGGATTACAAGAATTGCATAAAGGAATTACACGAAAATAAGAAAGCTGTAAAGGAATGAAAAATTGCAGAATGGAAAAACACGAAAGAAAACTTGCAGAAATGAAATAGCAGAAAGTAAAGATAATGAAAGTGCGATTCCTCTTGGGGTGTGTGGATGCCCTCTGGAGTGTGTCTCATCCTCCTTTTATAGAGAGGGGGACTGACACCCTCCCTTGCTGAGACGCGTGATGGCGCCGTCCACCTTGACTTCTGTGACACATACGGCGCACGCGAGAGGATGGCGGCATACGGCGCACGCGAGAGGATGGCGGCTTGATGATTGACAGCTTGGGAGGGTTGATGGTTCTCATCACTCCCTTGTTACCCAGCTTCCCTTGGTCATTATCCGGATAAATCTTGAATTGGACCGAGCCAAGAAAAATAGATTTGGCCTTTTGAAAGTGCGTCCTCTCTTCCGGATATATTTTCACCAATTGGGTTGAACACTCTACATCAATAAATGGACCTTCAATATTGGACTAATAGGGATGTGCCTTCCATATTTTTGCTCTGTTAACAGATGCCCCCCTTGCGCTTTTAGTCGATGGAACTGAGACTAAAATTGCGCATATATTTTTCTAATGCCGCCGTCGGCAACTTTTTTTTTAATTTTTATTTTAAATAATGATGGCGGCTGTCACATTTGATGATAACACATGTGCATGATAACACATTACATGATAACATGATGCCGCCAACTTCAAAAAATTATAGGCCGCCCCCTTGCTTCCAAGCCGCCAACTTGGACTTTTTTTTTTTAATGTAATGAATGGCGGCCTATTGGTGAAATTGAATGGTGGCCTCCTGCCACTTTTTGCATGCCGCCACTTGCATGCCATTTTTTTTCTTTTTTTTTTTTTAGCATATGGCCGCCACTCACAACACATTTTTTTTTAAAATTATTAGCACATGACCGCAACTCACAACATTTTTTTTTAAAAAATTATTAGCATATGGCCGCCACTCACTTTTTTGTGGTAAGACCGCCACTTACTTTTTTTGTGGCAAGGCCGCCACTTTGCATGGCCCCTTTTTTTTTATCACAAGGCCGCCACTCTTCTTCAAGAGCCTCCAGTCAGCCTGGCATCATGCAGCCTGATCAGCGAACCATGCAACCTGCTCAGCCGATCATGCGGCTTGCTCATTTGATCATGCGGCCTGCTCAGCCGATCATGCGGCCTGCTCAGCCAGTCATGCAGCCTGCTCAGCTAGTCATGCAGCCTGCTCAGCTAGTCATGCGGCCTGCTCATTTGATCATGCGGCCTGCTCAGCGCCACTTCGCCGAAGACCGCCACTTATCCCCGGAGGCCGCCACCTTGCGTGCGTTTGGCCGCCACTCATACGCCCTTGGCCGCCACCAACCACCAACTTGAGGCCGCCACCCATCAACTTGGCCACCACCATCCATCAATTTTTTGGTGAAGAGACCGCCACCCAAGCCGGAGGACCGCCATCCAAGGCCGCCATTGCCGTCTGGAAGGCCGCCACCGCCTTGGCCGCCGCCTTCGTCCGAGGCCGCCATCTCCTTCTTCCGGAGGGCCGCCATCCCCGAGCGTCGTCCTCAGTCACCGACTACTCGGACTTCAAGGCCGCTGTTGACTGCGTTCCAGGGCCACTACCCAGGGTTTTTATGACCCAAGGTTACTGCATTGGCCACCACCCTTGGTTCGTCTTTCTCGTGTTTCAATTTCTCAAAACGAGTCCCGTGTATAGGTAGACGCTTCTCATCTTGTTCCTCAAAGAACTTTTCCAAGCGGGCCGCTCTCTCGGCCAGCTGGGCAAGGTCAGTTGCATCCTGCACAATTAAATGTTCTTTTAATTTCGGTAACATGTTAGCCACTGCTATATTGGCTATTTCTTTATCCGGAATTGCCATAGTACATTGGCCTTTAAGGCGTTGCAATCTGTTAATAAAAGCACTTGCCGTTTCATCGGCAAATTGCATAGCGTTAGTGAGATCTGCAAGACTAACCTGTGACAGGGGAGTGTAAAACCTGTCATGGAATGCCCGCTCGAGATCAGCCCAATTCTGAATTGAATTAGGCCGCAAGGAAGCAAACCAAGCAAATGCGGGTCCAGTCAAAGATGAGCTGAACAGTCTTAGCTTCAGCCAATCGTTGGCCGCTGCTTCGCCACATTGAGCAGTGAACCTGCCCACATGTTCTACTGTAGACTTGCCATCGTCTCCCGAAAATATGGTGAACTCGGGCATTTTGAAGCCTCTATGATAAGGCTGCATAGTGTCTACCCATTCGGGGTATGGTTTCCTGTACGTGGGCCGTTCCATCGGCTTTAATTGAATCCCGAAGTGCTGTTGCATCATATCTGCCAACAACTCGAGTGACACCACGGGCATTTGTATAGGAGGCATGGCGGCCGGGAAATGGTTGGTGGCATGATGCTGCATGGCGGCCGGGTATGGACTAGTGGTGTGATGATGCATGGCGGCCGGATGTGAACTGGTGGATTGATGTGGCATGGCGGCCGGATGTGGACTGGCGGCCATGGCCTGATGTTGCATGGTCGGGTGTGAACTGGCGGCCTGATGCGGTATGGCGGCTGGATGTGGACTGGAGGCCTGATGCTGGGCGGCCTGGTGTGGGTTGGAGGCCTGATGCTGGGCGGCTTGAGGCATGTTGGCAACCAAAGGTATGTTGGTGACCTGAGGTTACATGTGTCCTCCTCCAGCACCTAGATTATGCATGGCGGCCTGTGGGATGGGAGCCGCCACTCCAAATGGATGTATCGGAACAGCGCTAGATGCCATCAAGTATCCTGATGGAGCATATATCATGGGAGGTGGTGCTCCAAACTCAGAGAGTGATGGCTGGCCAAAAGTTGTCCCCCAAGTCTTTTGTAGACCGCCATATGGTCCTGTAACGCTTGGTGACATATTCATGCCATTTGCAGGGATATATCCCTCTTGTGGAGTACGCAGGGATCCACATATCCTGTCAGTTTGATCGGCCATGGCAGGCCGCAATACATCCATAAGGTGCCTCGTAAGTAAAGGCATAAATTCAGCCATCGATTCATTCATCGATAGCCATATTTGTTCCGAAAAGGTTGGGACTTGCCTCATCCCCTGCGGTGGTTGGGAGGTAGTCGCCGTATTAACGACATTCTGAGACGGTGTTCTTACTGGAGTTTCTTCATGTAGCGACATTTCTCCAAATCTTTGTGTTAAGTCCCTTACTACTCGTCCAGATCTAAGTTGCATACACTTCCAAGCGGATATGGTCTCCACTTCGTGTCCCACTGGGCGTGTCAATTTGTTAACCAAGAAATTCTTTGAGGGAGAAACCTCTTTTTTGATTGATGAGTATCAAAAGGATTACAAGAATTGCAGAAAGGAATTACACGAAAATAAGAAAGCTGTAAAGGAATGAAAAATTGCAGAATGGAAAAACACGAAAGAAAACTTGCAGAAAGGAAATAGCAGAAAGTAAAGATAATGAAAGTGCGATTCCTCTTGGGGTGTGTGGATGCCCTCTGGAGTGTGTCTCTTCCTCCTTTTATAGAGAGGGGGACTGACACCCTCCCTTGCTGAGACGCGTGATGGC
The DNA here is from genome assembly GCA_030278955.1 of Hygrophila difformis. NCBI lineage: Eukaryota > Viridiplantae > Streptophyta > Magnoliopsida > Lamiales > Acanthaceae > Hygrophila > Hygrophila difformis. The sequence goes on along the minus strand of JAOANR010000005.1, from coordinate 61,718,528 downwards.
GCCGTCCACCTTGACTTCTGTGACACATATGGCGCACGCGAGAGGATGACGGCTTGATGATTGACAGCTTGGGAGGGTTGATGGTTCTCATCACTCCCTTGTTACCCAGCTTTCCTTGGTCATTATCCGGATAAATCTTGAATTGGACCGAGCCAAGAAAAATAGATTGGGCATTTTGAATGTGTGTCATCTCTTCCGGATATATTTTCACCAATTGGGTTGAACACTCTACATCAATAAATGGACCTTCAATATTGGACTAATAGGGATGGGCCTTCCATATTTTTGCTGTGTTAACAAGTAGTATGTTTGAAAAGAGGCTTGATTGCTCTTGGACTGCAAACGACTTAAGTTTTGCAATTCATATTTTCTGTTAATTCGAGTTAAGCAGGAAGCATCACTTGCATTATTTCTCAAATCTATTTTATTCATCCTGTGTACCTCTCTTTATTTATGCTTTTCCCCAACCCAGGCTGCTTCCAAAGGAGCAGAACAGGGGTTCAGCTAAAACATCCAACCCATGTGTATTTTTTTGGATTTTCCAAGTTAATGATTGGCCCGCTACTCTGTGCCTCATGCTAAGCTACATTATCCTTATGGGGTTTTACAATTCACTTCCATAGCCAACCATGTTTCTATGTTGCTCAAGTTAATTCCATCTGGATTTTAAATTGCAATAATTTGTCATAAAACATCTGTGACTCCATTGTACTTCACCTTATACTATATCTTGGATGAGTTCAAAACTCTCTAAAAAGGTAAAGTAAGCAACAATGTGCAATGAACTGACAAATATATTTAGATTCTTACAAATTGTTAAGTCTTCTCTGTTGTTTTTTAGTTTTCCAGCTGGATTTATAAATGTTTTATAAATTTTTTGGGTATCTTTCAAGAAGTTACTTTTTTTTTCACAATTATTATTTACCGTTTATCGTGTGGCCGCTTTGTCCCAATTAGTAATATTTTGCTTAAACCAGCATTGGTTTATTTGGCATAAGCATCCTGCTCTTCTTACAGTCAGCCTCCTACTGTTGACCTTCATTTTGTTCTCTTTATCTTTGGACGTTGGAAAATGCATTTATTTAACCAACTGGATTTTCTTAATATCAACAGCCCATTTGTGCATAGCAAACAACAGTTAACGTGAGTGGTAATAGAGCTTTAGTTGCTTAAGCAATATTTGAGGATCAAGCCTGGTTGTGAATCCAGAAAAGTTTTCTTTAGGAGAGGTCAACCCACTACTAAGTCCACTCGTACCTTGAAGGTTATTCTTGGGCAAGTCGAATTTGAATTCTTCAAGATTGACACGTTTACCTTATGGCTTATTTTGATTGAATAGAAATTGTGATGAAGGGAAGCCCACCCATAATTCCAAGTTTAAAAATATGAATGAAAATATTAGATAATATTCTCTCATGGTGGAACGGTAAATTTTTCCATCCAAGGTTTGAACAACTCTCATCCCCTTCCCTTCTCTTATGCTCTTTCTGACCCCTGAGGCGAATAAGTCTGAGTAAACTCATTCCTAAACTTGAATTTGCATGTATTCAACCTTTTTCCTGTTCAGGGTTCGAACATACGTACTACTTATATTTTTCTCAACTGTAGTAAAAAAAAAAAAAAAAAAAAAAAAAAAAACTAAACTCTACCAGTCAGGAGTTTAGGTTGGCTTGCGCTGTCACTCTTCCTCGCAGTTTTGGACATGTTATTATAGGAAATCCAATTTAGACAGATGAATAGAAGAGGTTGCTCATGGGGGGGTCCTTGCAAAAGATTTTTGCTTGTCCAAAATCCTAATAATTTCAGACCCTGACCCCAACTAAAATGGGGCCATTTTTTGACATGGAGACTGTGCACCAACCTTCATTATTGCATTTCTTTCCTTCATTGCAGATCCATGTTACTACTAGTATATTTATTTTCTTATCCCCTTCTCCTCCCAATAATTGATCAGTTCTTATGTCTTGCTTTGCAAATTCCACCCCCAAAGAAAGGAAGATAAAAACTGGCAAGTTGTCTTTTTAAATCCCCCTATACTAATTTGGTTTACAATGTTTGACACAACAAAAATGCCTTGAAATTTTTTTTTTAAAAAAAAGAAAATAAAAACAAAAAAAAAAAAACTTGAGAATTGTACAAGCAAGAATCTTTTGAGTAGGAGTACTACACATTCGGTCATTCCCTACCGTAGCTTCAACACGTTAGTGTTTGCAACAAGGTGTTTGGTTGAAGTTAGGTGTTGGAAATTTTAAATCCTTGGATTTATATTTACGGATTTCACCTAATCTATAAGGTGATTAGTTCAAATCATTCATTAAATTTTATTCCAGCCTGAGTTTTGGTTGCTCATTTCGCTCATCACTTAAATTTAATGATAAAAAATCATGGTGATCGAAAATCTTAATTTGAGATCATCATTGTTTGAAACTAAAAGGATACTTCACTTATCCATTTGTTTGTCTTATGGGTGGTGGTTATGAATCAAACAAAGCAAAAGTCCGCTCACACTTGATCAAATAAAATGGAGGAATATGCACTGTTATGTGTAAGAAGGAGCCATGCCAATAGGGAAATCGTTGATAAATGCAGCTGAACACACATAGTATTGAATTACACACGAATATATAATGAATTAAAGCAATAATAATTCAAGTAAAGTTGAGGTCAGTGTGCAGGCAGGCATCTTGCAAATTGCAGATGAAGGGATCTTCCACAATTCAGTTGCAGAACACAGATGAGGGGAAATCAGCTTTGATTTTCAATTTGATGACATGGTGCCATTTGCAAAAAAAAGTGGTATGTATCTAATCTACATGGAAGTGGCACTGGCAACCATTGAAAAAGCAACGGACACCAAATCAAGTGCAACCTAACTTAACAAACCAGAAGAATCCATAGAGCGGTTAAGTGACACACGACAGGGATTTGCAAAAGGGCAATGCCTTTAGGCTAACTTCCACATTAATCAATCCAACCAATCACTTAATAATACCATTAATGTGAAATCCACCAAACAAATAATTGATCATCACATTCCTCCCCATATCTCTCCATCACTTCCACACACACATATATATGTATATACACACTTTATCAATCAAAGCCAACCAACCAACCAATCAAATCAAGCCATTAATCCTACCATCCCCTTGAGCCAACACACTTATATAATAAACAAAAATAGCATTAGCTTTATCCACCAAATGTGGGTCAGTTGACATAGACAAACCCAAATTGACTAGAAAGGGCCTCACATGGGGCTTATTATAAGGAAATGGGACCAAAAGAGGTAGGTAAGAGTATACTTAGGACAACCCCCACAAGCCTTGTTTTTATACCTAAGCACATGATAATAAGATTTTCCCATGAGCTCTACTCTTCAATTGGCTGTCATCACTTTTTCCCTAACCTAATTATTGGTTTGCATTTGCATTTGCATTTGCCCACTCAATATTACAGAACATGTTCTCTAGTTTCTTAACCAATACCCAAATCACGTATTATGAGTATGTTTGGATGTTAGCATATTGGGTAGCATATAGCGGATTAGAAGAGCATATTCTCTCACAATTCTCTCACGAACCTGCTATCTGCTAGCGGATCTGCTGACTACCAAACATTTTGTATATCACTTGCCCTATATATGATCTCGCATATATCCGATCCTCCCCACACCTCTGTGGGTTTTTTATTACCTTTTTGTGTTTGTGTGCGCTGAGGCACCCCCCTAATTGGGATAATAAGTACAAACCCTGCAAACCCAAGAACTAAAATAAGCCTAATTGATTGAATTGCTGCAAGTACCAAGTCATGAGTAATGAAGGCAAAGAAATTGATGGTTTAGGTGGGACCTTAAAAAGCTCAAAATTTTGAAATATAGGGATAGGGTTAGAAGGATATATAGGTTTTCTTTTCTCTCTCTCTCCCTTGAAAGTAATACTACCTCTCTCCCACGAAATTTGGCACATATTCATTTTTTGGGTGTCCCACGAAGTTTGACACTTTTTTATTTTTAGATAAATTAAATTAATATAAGTTTGATTAAAATTTTAATTATTGTTAAATCCCATTAAAAGTAATTACATTTACTATTCTGCACAAATTCCAATACAATTTTACTTTTCTATACAAAGTCCTTTGTATTTTTTTAATTCTTAATATTTCAAAATTGGTACAGATAAAAATTGTATAAAATATATATTTTAAAACTACATGATTAGACGATTCTAACAAGACCATAATTGATTATTTTTCTCTAATTACAACATTACAATGACACGAAGTCAAAGTTAAATAATAGTAAACAGTATCAAAATTTATTAGAATCTTAAATACAAACACTCACACCACTTTAACTACTAAACTCCACTACCTAAATCACCGTGCCCAAAAGAAATGTGTCAAACTTCGCGGGACAGAGGGAGTAGTAAAAAGATTTTGGAGTACTTTTTTATTTTATTAATTATCGGGCTTAAGAGGGGTACGGTTGATATTATCAATAATGTTGAATGGGAATTTAGAATGGGAAATAATTGAACAACAAAATGGTGGAGCCATACATATTTTGGCCTCCAAAAAAGGTGAAAAGGTAGGTAAAATGAACACATGAAACCACGCAAGTGGACTTCTGAAATCATCAATACCAAATGGATGGGATGATTATGCATGGATAGTGATCCATTGGCACAAGTTGTTTTCCATTCCTATTTTCTGGTTTTACAATGTCGAAAATATATTACTAAAATATACGAAAAACTTGTGGCTGTGGGCAAATAATGTCATGCATATAACCAATTAAAATAAAAAATATACTTGTATACAAACTAACACAGATTTAGAACCCTTGCCAAAAGGTCACTGCAGATTCAGTAATTTCAATCAAAATAAAATAAATTTATAGATGACATACACATATAATTACTACTCCATATAGGAGCGAGTACTATATAATATAAAATTAATATTAATATAAATAGTAGTACAAGTTTAGTTAGTCCTTGTTTGGCCAGACCTCACCAAATGCCATTAAGGACATGTTTATTGCTTCCAACAACATGATGACACATATGTGAGTCCCAAATTCAATTCTTTCCCATATCCAACACTGGCCCATGTTTTGTCATTCGTTAGTTATATTATTAACCAAAGTTTGGTTCAAATTTTCATATCGGATATGGACACGGATGATAATAATTCCTACAGACACACATATATACTCTATATATATTAACCCTTAATACTAGGGCTGGGAAAAAATATCGAATATACCGCATACCGCACATACCGTATCGGAAAAATACCGAGAATACCGAAATTTTCGGTACGGTATCATACCGTACCGTAAGAATTCGGTACGGTAACGGTATAAATTTTTTGATACCGCAGTATACCGTTACCGTACCGAACTTCGGTATATACCGCGGTATCGATATATTGGTATATACCGACATACCGAACAGTCGGTATATACCGCGATACCGTTATATACCGTAATACCGGTATGCTGGTATGTAGCGAAAGTTCGGTATGTCGGTATATACCGCAATACCGGTATGTTGGTATGTAGCAAATGTTCGGTATGTCGGTATATACCGCGATACCGGTATGTCGGTATGTACCGAATGTTCGGTATAGCGGTATATACCGAACTTACCGAAATGTCGGTATGGCAACGGTATGAAAATATTTCTTATCGAAACTTTCGGTATACCGAAGATCGGTATACCGAAAGGTTCGGTACGGCAACGGTACGAAATTTTTTATACCGTAAAGTTCGGCACGATATATGGTACGGCTAAATTTGTACGGTATACCGTACCGACCCACCCCTAGATAATACCCTTACACATGGATATAAGTTATAACCCCCCGGGGTCCATTGCACTTCAATTTTTTTATCTCAAGAAAAATAGGTTATTGTCACTACTGTACACCTACCTGAAGTTTAGGCACATTATTACCTAATCTTTTTCCATATACACACACATATACACAAGTGTGTGTATATCTCTCTCCTTCTTTCTTGGTATAAATATTGCGGCCCTTATCAGATCCCGATCCCAATTTCCATCTCTTACCAACTCACACCTTTCTCTCAGTCAAATCCATAATTGTATGTATGTGTATGTGTATATATACACATAAAGTGTGGAAAATTGTTGTCTTGACAGGAATTGTTTGCTTAAATTAGAGTATTATTATTATCACAGTGAAGAAGAAGAAGGGTATAATGGGAAGGTCGCCTTGCTGTGAAAAGGCACACACAAATAAAGGCGCTTGGACCAAGGAGGAGGACGACCGTCTCGTGGCTTATATACGCGCCCACGGCGAAGGCTGCTGGCGCTCCCTCCCGAAAGCCGCCGGCCTCCTCCGCTGCGGGAAGAGCTGCCGCCTCCGCTGGATCAATTACCTCCGCCCGGACCTCAAACGCGGCAACTTCACGGAGGAGGAAGATGAGGTCATTATCAAACTCCACAGCCTCCTCGGAAACAAGTGAGTCAATCAAAAAAAAAAAAAAAAAAAAAACCCTAATTTGGCAAAAATTCTGAATTGAAAAGAATCCTAAGCTAAGTAATTGAATATGTATTATAATTGCAGATGGTCATTGATTGCTGGGAGGCTGCCGGGGAGGACGGATAATGAAATCAAGAACTATTGGAACACGCACATCAGGAGGAAATTGCTGAGCCGCGGCATCGATCCGACGACTCACCGGACAATGAATGAAACGGTGGCAGAAAGGGAAACCCTGAAAACAACGACGACGACGACGACGATTTCCTTCTCCACTGGGTGTTCAAGGGAATCGGAAGACCAGAAAAGCATTGTAATCAGAAAAGATGAGGATCGAAGGGGAGCAAGCGATCAACGGTGCCCTGATTTGAACCTGGAGCTCCGAATCAGCTTGCCTTGCCAGGACTCCGACGGATTCGCAACGCCTGGAGGATCCGACACTGACAGTGCGAATTCGTGCTTTGCCTGCAGACTGGGAATTCGAAACAGCAAGGATTGCAGATGCGGCGGCGGAGACGGTGGGGGCGGCGGCCGTGGAGGCAATTCAGGGTACGATTTTTTGGGCTTGAAAACTGGGCTGTTAGATTACAGAAGCTTGGAGATGAAGTGATGATGGCATCGAGGGATCAAGATCCTTTTTCTTTTTCTTTTTTTTCAAAAAGAAAAAAAATACTAGTACTATAATTTTTATGATGTACCGTCTGCTGTATAATTAAAAACAATATTATATATAAAAATTATTTTACGAGAATGGTAGTGTTGGTTGTGATATACTACTTCATATACTGTTTTCCTGAATTTTGTTATACTACTTTCTTAACTGATGATAAATATTTTTATATTATTTTAAATACTCTGTGGATATCTCAAATTCTCAATTTTATTGATTCACGTACACACTAAGCTCTATGAGACTATGGCAATAAAATACTACTATTCACTGAGTAACTTTGATTTAATTTTTAACACAATTATACAAGATAAAATATAGTCAAGTGAGATCTTGTTAGATTCGTCTAATCGCGTAGTTTTATAATATCAAATTTTTATAATTTTTACTTTTACACATTTTGAGATATTAAGTGTTAAAAATGTGAATTGGATAACGTGAAACGCATGAATGTTAGAATTTTTTAAAAAAATGGAGGGAGTATTACCATGAATAATGTATTGTATATATACTCCGGTTTTATTTTTTTGTCCATTTGTTTAATTGATATTTGATACTATTATACTCATATTTTAACTTAAAAATTTATCATAGTTACATAAATTAAAATATAGTTAAATATAATAGCTTACCAAAAATATATAGTCAAATAGGATCTTAATTATTAGATTCATCTCGTCTTATAATTTTTAAATATGAGACTTTTAGAATTTTTTTTGTGCCGAACATGAATTATTATTTATTTAAAACGTGCATTAGATTGTGTACTAAATGGGTCGTAGCTAGAATTAAAAAAAAAAAAAACAAAACAAAACAAAAAAAAACGGAGGGGTATGCTTAATGAATTAATGCTTAACATATCATGTTATTGGAGCTTTAAAAAATAATAATATTAATTCACTTTTTAACGAAGTTAGAAGTCGTCCTCAATTATCCATAGAAAATTTTCTCATTATAAAATTTCTAGTTATTATATTTAGTAATTAATAATTTCAATAGTTAAATTTAAGAGTTTAAATTTTTCTAATAATGTTTTTATTTAATTATTTAATGGCAATCATTAACCACTGTCATTTTATTATCTTTGACAGGAATTATTAAACCAACAAATGTAAGATATACTTCTAGTTATGTCAATCGATCACGCCCATGTGTGTATATATATTACTATAAATTATAAAAGTAACATAACAATAAAATGAAACCTAATTAAAAATACTCATAACCTTTCTTATTTATACATGGTTTAAGATATTCTAATAGAGTAATTCTTTTCGTATTGTCATAACTGTTGCTATTAAATTGACAAATGACAATATTATTTTATTAGAAGAGTGTTTGCCTATCCCTCGAATTTACCACTATCTTCAAAATTTATCTACATATATAAACATATAGTATTTATTATAATAATAAAATTAAGTAATTCAATATATTAAACATTCATTTCTAATTACTCATAATCCAAAATATCATGCGTATAATATAACAATCATAAACGTCACCTAAATATTTTTCACATTATTAATAACTTTTTTGGCATATATCTGGTATCACCAAGCCACGTTGGGCTCAAAATTTATGTCATATTATTAACATTATTTTGTTTTAAACAGTGACACTCATGACGGCAAAGGTGTGTGGGAGTCCAAACCACACAAATTACAAAGAGGGATAAAGGGGATGGATAGGGGGCCGGGTGGGGATCGAATCTCCAACCTATGGTTGGGAGACGGGAGACTTGACCACTAGGGTAAGTCTCCAACCCCGGCCCTACTATCATCATCATCATCATCATCATCATCATCATCATCATCATCATCATCATCATCATCATCATCATAAGTAATTAATTATAAATTAATTTGGTATGTATATATCAAGTAAATGTGGTGTGGTCGTTGAATGGTTAATATTTAAATTAATAATATGAGCATAAATATGTTTAATTTTGTATTAAATATGTTTAATACATATGCGAAAGAATAATTAGAAAATAAAATTGTAGGTAAGTACTTATTAAAGATAGAAAGATACCAACAACAGTTGGCTTGAGTGGATGGGGCTCTAGTCGCTTAAGCAAGGTCTCGGGTTCGAGCATTGTGTATGCAAAAAACTGCTTTGGGATATGCGCCCTCTAATTGCCTTTGCAGATTCATTAAGGATTAGTCTTTGGTCCAATGTGGCCTGAGGATACCCAATTTTACCGAAAAAAAAAAAAGAGAGAGAGAGAGATGAATCATGTGAGAGTGAAGAATTTGGAAACCTCATAAGGACTGGTTTCGTTCATTACTTTTTCTTTATTTCTCAAACTTGATTCCTTATATCAATTACCAACTTTTCAAACTTACACTTCATTTCTTTATGGGCATAAGAAATGCAACTATTTATTTATTTCTTTAGAGAGGAAAAAAAAAAAAAAAAAAAAAAAAAAAAAAAAAAAAAAAAAAAAAAAAAGGAGGAGGAGGAGGAAGAGGATAAGCAGTGGGAGGATGAGAATGGGAAGACAAACTGGTGGGTAACCTATCCCCTCCAATATTATAATTAAATTATTATTTCGAATAATAAAAAATAATACTAATAATTTATGTAGGGCGGACAAACTAACTAGTAACTACAACCCCATTGATTATGCCATCATCCCTTACCTACTTTATTTACTCTATGCTATTTTTAGCCGTGATTCTACCAACACACCCAATTTTATAACCTTTTCTTTTTGTAATTAAAATATAAAAATAATAACCCAGCACCACTAGGTACTAGTTTTGTTTTTTTTATTCTTTTCTTTTAAACTGCTTGAATATTTTATATACTCCGTATTTAATTGTGTCATCCTCTAGGCTATAAATATAAAAGTGAAGTTCTGAGTCAGATTTTAAACTACTTTCATTAAAGATGCTCCCAAAATGAAAATGAATAATGAGATTAGGTCAAACGCCTGCCATTTATTTATTTTTAAAAAGGAAAACGAAAGAAATTAATAAAGTATTGTCAATAATTTAGATATATGTAGTGCTAAATAACTAGATGAGTGGTGAGGATGATGAATTGATAGGTGCCAAACCTTCCCATCAATGTGAGCTCTTGGGGAAAAACAGTGTTGTCGTCCGATTGAAAACAGTAATATTTGATGAAATTAGGATTTAGTAATTACTTATTTAGCTTCTGGGGAAGAAATGATAACTCAAAGAATTCAAGGGCCGGATGTGTCAATAGTCTCGGACGTAGGCCTTAGCGGCGGTGGGCCCCATTGAGCCAAGCCCAAAACCCATCGTGTAAAAAATAATCTACAATATTTTCCTTTTAATGCGAATTAAAATAAAATACTAGTAATATTTTTACATTGTAGAATTACTATTTCCTCCGTCTCACTCTTTTTTTTTTGTTATGGATCACCATTTGATACAATTCACTGTTTAACTTTGATTTAAGTTTTTATCATATATAGTTATGTAAGAAAAAAACATAGTCAAGTAAGATCTTGTTAGATTCGTCTAATATTGTAATTTTATAATATCAAATCTTTTTTATAATGTTTCATTATACACAATTTAAGTTATTAACCGATAAAAAATATGTATCGACATGCGTGTCGGAGAGGTGTGTAACAATTACACTGAGACTATATTTTAATTATTTAGTAAGTAGTGTAGTAAATAACAAAGAATGTTATCATCCATTTTGTTGTGCTAGCCTATGATGGCTTTTCGAGCTAAAAAATCCATTTTGTTGTTGGGTCGTATGCGAGCTACAGTCGATATCGATCTGAGGGTTGTGATCATATATAAATATATCTAGTGTTCAATTGGCTGAAGGAGAAAAACTTGGGAAAAGGAAAAAGAAAATAGAATTGGGTGATGGAGGAGAAAAGCATATCACTTTTGGGAGAATGAATGTATTGATAGTTGACAATAAAGCAATATAGTAATTTTTTTTATTTAGAGTTTGACAAATAAGTACTCCCTCCGTCCCATTAAAAGTGGCCACTTTCTTTTGGGCACGGGAATTTAGGTTTTGGTGTTTAGTAATTAAAGTAGTTTGAGTAAATTTGACTAATACATCCATCTAATTTATAATGATTACATTTGACTTTTAACCATATTTATTATTTAACTTTGACTTAATGTTATCGTAATGATATAGAAAGAAAAAAATAGTCAACTCTGGTCTCGTTGGAATCGTCTAAACGTATAGTTTTAGAATATATATTTTATATAATTTTTATTTATACCCATTTTGAGATATTAATGGTTAAACATATATAGGGACTTGGTGCAGAAAGTACAATTGTCATTATTGTGGGGTTTTTATTCATGCTTATGTTAATCTAATTTGCTTAAAAGGGAAGGTGGCCAACCTTATTGGGACACCCCAAAAAGGAATAGTGGCCACTTTTAATGGGACGGAGGGAGTACTTATTTGTTTAATACTTCATCTGTTTTTTAAATATTTTCTACGAATCCACCCAACGCGCTGTTTAATGCACACTTTAAACCACTAGTAACTCAAGTTTGGTACAAGTAAAAATTCTAAAAGTTCGCTATTTAAAAACTACACGACGATATGAATCTAACATGATCTCAATTGACTATATTTTAACTTGTATAACTATGATAAAAATTGAAATTAAAGCAATGACTAGTGCTGAAATTTGGTTTGGAGCAATCAATTATAAACGGAGGAAGTAATTAGTAGTAGTTATCAGGGGTAGGGTGTTTGACGTAAACTGGTGCCATTCAATGCACATACTCAAATTGGGACTCGATTGTATATTTGGATTTGGTCCTCGTCCTAACATATCTTACATACTACCAACTCATTATTATTGTATTATTACTGGTGCCTTTTTCCGGATTATTACAATTCTTTCATATTAAAATTGTTTAATTTTGGCCTACAAGAACAATATTGCATGACTGTTGTATATAGCCAAAAAAAAAAAAAAAGAAATCCCTTGAAGATTTCAACGTTGTCTGAAATTCACTGAATAATTGTTGATTTGTACAAATTGTGTGTCACAAAGAAGGTGCGCAAGTTGCCAAGCCCTAGTTATAACATGTAGTACTATTTAATCACTAATATTGACATTGCATGCATTTATTTCAATTGCCACCCAACAACATTATGAATTATTATTGAATTAAAATTGACTTCAATATATTTTTATTGAATTAAAATAATTTTAATCTTCATCATTATTTATTTAAAATTTATATAATTTAAGTATTCTTATTCAATCATTTAATTAATACTAATTAATTTCATCATAATATCATTGACTAATTAAGAAGACAATACTAGGGGATGAGGACTTAGTCCAAGTGGTTAAGTCCCTTCATTTCCAACGGAAGGTTAGAGGTTTGATTCCCCAGCCCCCTATCCCTCCATTTTATTTCCCTTTGTAATTGTGTGGCATGGGCTCCAGCCACCCCTTTCCAGGCCTTCAATGGCTCATCCAAAAAAAAGAGGACAATACTAGACGAATTTCAAATGTTTAAACAATACAATAAGCTAAGTAATTATATATTATATTACTTGCAAAATACTAACAAGCAAATACTTTATTTTTTATTTTTGGAAGAGCCAATCAAGGCCTGAAAATGGGTGGTATGAGTCAATGCCACAGAAATTACAAAGGAAACAAAGGGGAGGGATATGGGAAGGAACAAGCAAATACTTTAGAGGGAGAAGTAGATATTAAGAGAATAAATTATTATTGCATAATAATAATGTTGCCCCTTTGATTTTGGGGCAAAGTCTACCACATCAAATTCATCAATTCAATTATCTGAAAATGACTCCTATAAATGCTAGTATTAGCTCAAACTAACTACTTTTTCAAAAAGCTGGTAATGAAGTCAACCAAATTTGTTTCTTTCTCTTTTTTTTTCTTTTTATTTAATTTTTATTTTTTAAAAAAGATAATAATTTTGATATAAAAGCAAATTTATAGAAATTATACATAGCCAAAAAGTGTAATATTAAAATTTTAATTTTTTCATTTTCATAAGTACTTCATTCGTTTTTTAAAGATAGTTACATTTGGTAATATGACACTATTCATCCAATCACTTTAACTTGAAGTTTTATAATAGTTATATACGTTAAAATATAGTCAACTTAGATCTTGTAAAATTTGTCTCGTCTTATAGTTTTTAAATATCAAACTTTTAGAATTTTTACTTGTACCGAATTTGAGTTATTAATGATTTAAAATATACATTGGATTGCGTGTTGGATGGGTCCGTAGCAAATTAAAAAAAAAAAAAACCGAGGAAGTACTTAATAAAAATTCAAAGTCAGAAGAGTATCGGTGCTGATCGCAGAAAGTTGAAATGTTAGTCATAACAATAATTATAGATTTCCCATCTCTCAAAAGATTGGTTTAGCTCCATCTTAATTAATTTTCAATCTAACTTTTTAGCCGTATGGATCTCTAAAAAAGTACTTCTAGCAAGTAGGGGATATTTTTCATGAGGCTGGAAAAATAGTAAAAGATGAGGATTGAGTTCAGCCACAAAAAGAGCGAGGAGGAGGAGGTTAAGATGCGCAGGGCGGGGCGCATGATAGCAAAAGCGTGGCAGGTGAAGAAGGAAGTTGGCAAATTTGAAATTTGGTATGAAGCGAGTGGGGGCCCATTTTATAGATAAGAATCGGACGCTAATGGCCCAAATGCTACAAGTGGGCCTGATGGTCACTGGACCCACCCCGGAATTAAATGACCTAACTACTACTATAAACAATATAAGTATATACTCCCTCCGTTCTTTTTTAAATGCTACATACCCACATTTTACGCAATCCAATACATATTTTTAATGCTTCATAACTCAAATTGCATACAAATTGTAAAATTTTGATATTCTAAATCTATGCGATTAGACGAATCCAACAAGATCTCACTTGACTATATTTTATCTTATATGATTATATTAAAGAATCGAGTTAAAACTAATCAATTAACAGTGACAAAAGTCAAAATATGCATATTTAAAAAGGAAGGAGGTAGTATATACTACCATTTTCACCAAACCATAATTCATTTTTGGCACTTTCCCTTACCCACCCTAATTAATTAACCCATCATTTATTTCCATGGGACCTGCATGCCTCTATGAACATCGCCGGCCCATCACCCATCACTTCACTCAACCTCTCCTCCTCCATTACTTTTTTTTAAAAAAAAAAAAAATTTAAATAAAACATAATCTAATACGAGTAAAATTCTATAATAATCAATTCTATTTGCATTAGTATTTATTGTTGTTGTGAACAATACCTATAGTGAGAATGAAAGTCTCTAGTCTGTGTCTATCCTGTTTGGGTGGGGACGGTCCAATTCAATAATTGTTTCCCCTTCCAAATTTCTCCTAACAGAAAAAGGGTTTTTTTTTTAAAAAAAAATAATAAATTTTTTTAGTTTATTTTATTTTTGTGTGTGTGTGATTATTATCCAGCATTATAGTATACTGTATATATATGTCGCTGATATGGATATACTGATTCATACACAATGAATGTCTTACTCTAGAAACAAATGCAATCCCCAGCTGCCACCTGTCCCATCATTCATAGTGTCGAGGGTAAACCTCTATAAATTTATACTCTGAAATTCTGAATAAAAAAACAAACTTCCATCGCCATCATTTTTTTTTGGTAACAAGGACGCACAAGGCGTGGGGAAATTACAAGGAAAAACAAACAGAAAGGGGGAGGGACGACAAGAGAAGAAAAGTTAAATGCGGGGAAACCAAACACCCGCAGCATCTGCTGCAAGGTGACATTTCGCCTCATCCGGGGGAAAGGCCCAACTAGTGAAGAAATCCTCCGAATTAGCTCCTCGCTTAGCTAGAATATCCGCCACCGTGTTACCTTCTCGAAGAATATGATTCCAAGAGTAATTAGGGTGGCTATCAAGCATATCAAAAATGTGTCTAAGGAGAGGGGGAGAGCAGTGGCTGTCATCTCTTCTCCTCGTGATCTGACGAATGGCATCCTGTGAATCTGAGTAGCAAGAAGCAGTTACCACCCCCATACTATGAAGAGCCTGCATACCACGAAGGATAGCATGCAACTCAGCCATGATGTTGGTCTCAATGCCAATGAACCCTGAGAAACCAGTAATCCATTGCCCATCACCCATCCTTATAACACCACCATAACCCGCAGCCCCCGGATTACCATAGGAGCTTCCGTCAACATGGAGAAGAACCCCAAGGTTGTGGCCAGGGTTCCAAGTGACTAGCCTCATCGTACGCTGGCGTGGGGGTTTGTTATAGGCCCGATCAAACGCCAATCCGAGGCTCCGTGCAGCATGCACAGCTGCTGCAGTGGACACAGCTTCCCCTTTCATGCAAGCAGCGTTCCTCTTGTTCCAAATAATCCAAAACAAAGCCCAATAGTTGCTGCTCCAATGTTTGCATAGCTGATGCAGTGAACTAGCAAACAAGGAGTCCATCATGTCCACAGGGAGATGGGGAATGCCACCAATGTTGTTCCAGGCCTCGGCAGCCCATGGACAGTGGAAGAAGAGATGCACCATGGTCTCATCATGATCACCACAAATGATACAGCAAGGGGAGTTGGTGAGCTGCCTAGTGTGTCTAGTGACATTAGTATGCAGAGCGTTATGCATGCACAGCCACAAGAGGAATTTAAGTTTCTCCGGAACAGGTAACTTCCATATCCAAGAATAGTTATGGTGGTTGACAACACCCTTCCTCTCAATAACCCAAGTATAGCCTGACCCCACTGTATAAAGCCCGTTAGGCGCCCCATTCCAACTCCATTTGTCCTTGCAAGCAGGGTGTAGCATGGCTGGCCCATTCAATTGAATATCATTACAAATCTGAGTTGGAAGCTGAGTGTAGAGATCGCCCCAATTCCATTGGTCATTATAGAAGATATCTTTCACCCGGAGCTCAGAATCCGCTATGTGAACATAAGGTATGCGCGTGGCAATGGGGCCATTTTTAAGCCAATTACTGTGCCAGAAGTTGCACATACCATTCCCAAGAGTCATTCTCATGCCCTCTGCAAGAACTGGAAGGGCTTTGGAGATAGCACGGTAAACAGTGGAGGAAAATGGACGAGGCAGGATGTTCCCTTCCATGCAGCCATATTTACATTGAATAAGCTGAGCCCAAGGCTTATCCGAGGGATTTTTAATCTCCATCACAAGCTTGCCAAGCATGGCCGTATTCATGTCTCTGCATTTACGAATGCCAAGACCACCACTTTTCTTAGGAGTTGCCACCTTATCCCAATTAACCCAATGTATCCCTCGATTGGCGGCGTCCTTCCAAATAAAATTCCGTATGATACGATCAAGTTTATCACATATAGACGTCGGGATCCAAGTAGTCTGAAAGATGTAAGAAGGAATGGCAGAAAGCACTGATCTCGCAAGGGTAAGACGGCCTGCCCTATTGAGTAGATTTCTTTTCCACGATCCCATCTTACCATGCATCCTTTCAATAAGAAATTCAAAGTGCTCATTCCGGACTGCCCCATGGAACAAAGGGAATCCAAGGTAGCTGCCCAGATCCACGGTGAAATTAATATTCAAGGTAGCCTCAATCTGATTTCTGAGCTGCTCCGAAACCCGGTGAGATGCAAAGGCTGCCGATTTTCTATTATTGATTTTAAGGCCTGCATGCCTTGCAAAATCCGACAGCAACATGTCCATGGTTTGAGCACTGGTGACTGTGGCTTTGGAGAATAGGAGGAGATCATCGGCAAACATGAGGTGAGTGAGAGGTCTGCATCCCCTCCCGAGACAGATTGGCTGCCATGCCCCTTCCTCCGCTTTGGCAACAATGGAGCAAGAGAGTTTCTCCATAACAATAATAAAGAGGTACGGAGATAACGGATCACCTTGACGTATGCCTTTGGTCGGGGTGAAGGCTGGGAGTGGAGAACCATTCCAAAGGATAGCATAGGTAGGTGATCGAACACAGTGCATGATGAGACGAATGAGTTGAGAGTCCAACCCCATTTCAAGCAAGCACATCTCAATGAAGTCCCATTGTATGTGGTCATAAGCTTTTTCAAGATCAACCTTGATGAGGAATTCTTGAGCTTGGCGATGTTTGTTTTTGAATGCATTGATGACCTCTTGAAGGATGATAGCATTGCCAGACGTACCACGACCCGGAAGAAAGGCCGATTGGTAGGGTCCTATGTATTGTTGAAGGTGCGGCCGAAGCTTGTTAACAATGATCTTCGTAAGAATCTTGTAGCATACATTGCAAAGACTTATGGGCCGATATTGAGAGATGTTCTGGGGGATCCTAACCTTTGAAATCAGGCAAATGACAGTACTGCCATACTCAGGGGGAAAGCTGCCATTAGAGAAAGCAGCCTGTATGAAGTCCATGACAGACTCTTGAAGGGTGCTCCAATAAGTTTTGTAGAACGAGGCTGGAAAGCCGTCAGGGCCTGGGGCTGAAAGCCCTTTCAACTCATGAATGACTTGAGTCACCTCCTCCAATTCGACTGAGCAAGTGACTGAGTCAGCTGCTTCCATATGAGGAAGCTTAGATAAGGGACTGAGCAGCCTGTCAGAATGCAAGGTCATGCCATAAATATGTTTGAAGTGAGACAGGGCGTGCTCTTTGAGGGTGGAGTCATCAGTGATCCATTGGCCATTGATCATCAATCCCATCACTTTGTTTCTTTGCCTCCGAATAAGAGTTTGAGTATGAAAGAAACGAGTGTTACGATCCCCATGAAGGATCCATTTGTCCCTAGATTTTTGATGCCAAAACATTTCCTCTTGTTGGAGAACCTCTTCCAGTTTAATAGTAAGGTGTTGCTCCAAGAAGACAAGTCGAGCAGATTCAACACTCGATTGACATCTTTGAATGCCCTTAAGCCGCCTCAAGATACGAGCTTTCCTATTTCTGATGTTCCCAAAAGTAAACTTGTTGAAGTGAAGGGAAGAAATTTTAACCTGCTCAAGTTGCTTGTCCAGGGATTGATCCGCACCAGCCCAAGCTGCCTCGACTATATGTTGGTAGTGAGGGTGTGTAGTCCACGCCATCTCCCATCGGAAGGGACGAGGTCCAGATGGCAGTAAGGGAGGTACACAACGCAGGAGTAAAGCATGATGATCAGAGATCCGTCTAGGGAGGGTTTCAACAAAAGCCAAAGGGAACTGAGTAATCCAGTTGCTATTCGCCACAGCTCTGTCGAGTTTCTTACATGCAAGAGGCCCTCCTCGCGTATTTCTCAGCCATGTAAATTTCTCACCGACGGTATGAATGTCTAAGAGACCACAATATTCCAACATGTCTCTAAACGCTTCACAAAGCCGTGCAGGGGGAGTCATACCAAAAGCCTCCGAGGAGAATGCAACATCATTCCAATCTCCAATGGCCACCCAAGGACCCTTAATGAGCCTGCTAATATCTCTCATATCATTCCAATCATTACTACGACTTCTTGAGCAAGGATTTGCGTATACAGTAGAGAGAAACCATGCAGAAGCGCCTGTACCAACAGTAAAGGTGACAATCCTGTTGTGAGCTGCTAGAAGAGAAATGGAATAGGGGGATCCAATTCTCCCAAGTACCCAGAGGCCACCAGCTTGCCCCACACATTTCATAATATGAAGAGGCTCATAGTCTAACCTGTAGAGAAGGTTTCTGACCCGATCAAATTCCCCTCGAGGTTCCATTATTACCATAATGGATGGTTTACAAGATCTCAAAACATCCGATATGTGGCGTTGGGTATTTCTATGCATGGCGCCACGTACGTTCCATGCAAGAATCGTCATGTCTTTGTGTGAATTCATAAGGAAACTATGGCAGTAGAAGCAATAGTCCCCCCTTTCTCTTCACCTTCGGCCATCACCTGATCAGATTTAGCAGTTGATGGTTCTCCTCCATCCTGGTTGCTTTTGTTACTAGGTTTGGTTTCAAGCACCTTAGTGTCCTCCAGTTTTCCCTCATGGCATTCCGATGGCCTTGGTCTCTTGGAATTTGCTGGACCATCATCCTTTCTAAGCTCCATGAGACCTTTCTGATAAGGCTTAGCAGGGCTTTTACCTTTAGCAGACATGGTCTTTCTTTTATCCAAGCTATTAGTGATCTGTATGAGAGGTTTTGGGCCTAAAGGTTTGCCCTTCAGCTTGTTCCCTGGGGTACCATCTATGGATTCCAATATGTTGGGCTTGGAGGGCGGCCCACCTTTTTTGTTTTTGGATTGTCCAGAAGACTTTTTCTTTTTTTCAACTTTGATCCATTCACCACAGCTAGGTTGGATAGGCGGCTCACTTGGACTCACTTGAGGGATTGCTTCTGACAGAGTGGAGGCAGAATCCTCTGCACAATCCATATTGGAGGCTGCATCAGGCAAGGACTCTTCTGCCCCATCAGTAGCTGTCTCTTTAACAAGAGTAGGTAGGCATGCAGCATGAGAGGAGACAGGATGAAGTTTTGTTTCCTCATTAGTGAAAGTTGGCAAACCATTTCCCAACGGGCCTTTGACCTTTTTGTCTTTACTGGAGGAGGTCCCTTCATCATTTTCAAGGTCTGTCATCTTCACCTTAGGAGTCTCAGGGATCACTTCCGGCGGTGGCTGAGCTTCCGGGCAAGTATTTTTTGAATGGCCATACTTCTGGCAGGAAGTACAGAGAAGGTTAAGACCTTCATAAGGTACCTTTTGCCACTGTCCTTCAACAAGGATGCTTGTAACCAGAGGTAGCTGCAAATCAATATCGACACACACACGGGCATATTTACCTCGATGGATATTCTTCGTCATGTCATCAACCCTTACCGGAGTACCAAGTGTTGAGGCCATTTTAGTGATTATAAACTCATCATACAGCTCCAAAGCAAGCCGAGGAAGCCTAGCCCAGACAATAGTCCTTTTAGGGGTTTCATCGGATGCCACAAAGTTTGGTTTCCATGGGGATATCAAGAGGTATGAATCAAATACCAACCATGGTCCATCATTCAAAACCTTAGCTCTATCAACAGAACTGTTGAACTTGATAAGAAAGAAGCCCTCACCAAGGTCTCGCAGTTCGAAGCTGCCTTTCAGAGACCACATGCGGCTCAGCCGGGTCTTTAATGCCATATATCCTACCTTCTTGCCAAGCACCGATAGGATGAGAGCATCAACCCAAGGTTTGTATAACATTTCCTTAATGTGTGGAGCCAGAGTAATACGGGGTTTAAGTCTATCCCCATCTATGTAGTCAATTTGCACTAGGTCATCAGAAGATGAATCATTGGGTAACGGTGCTGGAGGAGATGGCTTACCTTCGAGCACCATGTCACGGAAGGAGGGACGAGTGCTTCCATGGAAGTGAAAGGTTCCTGGAGGAGCTTCATGAGGGTCATCCGGCGGGTGGGGGTTGGGGGAGAGCGTTTCAGACATGGAGAGCAAAAGTGTGCAGAAAGGCTATTCAATCCTTGTTTGCGGAACGTTCCATCGCCATCATTGATCTTATTACTCAATATTTCTACTCTTTTCACTACACACATGATTTATGTTCATATACAACTACATACATTTACATCCACAATCCATATAAATAGTTTTATACCGGGCTAGTTATTTACTGTATAACACAGTATACCTTCTTTTTAATTTTTCATCACTTTTGAATATGTGGATGATTTTTGGTTCTTATTAGTAAGTACTACGTATATAAAAATGTTATGTTGCTGTTTTCTGACAACTTTCTTTCTGGTGGATTAGTTGCATCATGGAACCTTTGATGGTTATAACAAAAAGAAAAGCGTGTCAGAAGTCACATGTTGTGTGTGTTGTTAATGAGATAAGCCATTTTTTCCGTGGGCTTTTTTTTTCCTTTTTGTGGATGATTTTTAAGGAAGAGGGGGGTTTGAACCGATGAAATTGTTTCCCAAATTGAACTTGTCCCAGTCGGTGCCTATAAGCTGTCGCTGCAAAATTAATTATCCCAACGTCAAGTAGCGGCAAGAATGTAAGATAGTAGGGATAAAAAGGTGGAAGTCCAACTCCACAGTAGGAATTCATAACATATATCCACACCATAAAGGCAAAGCCACAGCCATTGGCCACGTTGATTCTTGAGACTCGAGGTGAAAGAAGACCCAATGATAATGCATGAGATAATCACATTCATGTGCGTGCATCGGACTTCACATCCTACACATATAGTACTGTACACAGAAACTTGTGAAATTCCAGGGAATACTTCAATTGTATAAGAAAATCACAACACATCTCACATGTTTTTAAATGAAAAATAATGCTTCATGTGTATGATGAAGTTGAGAAATAACATGACGATGATTGATCATGTGTCGTCATGTGGGTAATTGGTAAAACATACTACTACTAAAATGTTTTTGAAACGGCCGTAACCTACGACTTTATAAGGGTCCAATCCAGGAAAAGCATGGCCCTTCTTTAGTGGCTCAGTTTTGATGGATCTTGAGCCTAGTCCAGCCTTGATTCAGTCGATACAGAAGTGCGCTTTCAGTGGCCCAAACCAAAATAAAGGGCCTGGAGAGAAGAATGTAACTAACAGAGTTTTCTACTGAACAGAAATTAAACAAAAGGCTTTGCTTATGAAGTACTACTCTACATACATCAACTGATCAACCCATCAATGTTTGTTGTCTTTCAAAAAGATAAATAAAACTGGCTCTTGCACAATGAAATGGAGACGACGAAATAAAGGGAAAAACGAAGTAGCCCAAAAAACGAAATGGCTACACAAAAGCTGGTAAAAGTGCATACATGAAAAAGTCCACATATACATGCATATACAAACTTAACTGTCTAACACACAAACAAGCCACTAGGTTACAACACGACACCCACCCTCTCCTCCTCCTATGCATATTGCATCTTTCATTCCTCTCATTACTTGCTCGATTTAGACTTCAATTTAGCAGCAGCAGCAGCATTGGCTTCTGCAGCAGCCTTTACGAGTGTCGTCGGCTTCAGGACGCCCTTCGGGTTCAATGCCTTCCGTATCTTGAACACGGCCCAAGCGGTCCCAATGGCATGCCCTGCAGCGTCTAGCCCCGTGGTTGTCACTTCGCCTGCTTGTTCTCCATATCTGCAAACAAAACCCAACACCCACCACTCATGATGAACTAATTAATGGATGGATACGAATGAATGCAGTCGGCTTTCAATTTTGTCGCTATGATATTCACCTCTGCGAAACGAGGCCAGTCGTAACGACTGACGTTGTCGACATCACATTCTTTCCAGCAACTTCAACAGCATCAAAAACTTTGTCTGTAAAGATGAATCAAGCAACAACACTGTTAACGAAAAGCCACATCAATCAATCCAGATGAGACGATCAGCAGCAAAACGAGGACTAAAATGCAAAGATGAGACGATCAGCAGCAAAACGAGGACTAAAATGCAAAGATGAGACGATCAGCAGCAAAACGAGGACTAAAATGCAAAAATATGTAAGCAACATTTATGCCTAAAAGAACCGAGCAAACGTACTAAATCCGTCCAATGAAGCAAGAACAATTTCCCCCGGTAGAAGGCTGAAGAACTTCTGTCCCACTTTAGAATTTGCAACCGAACTTGTGAAGAATCCCGACACCTTCACAACCCCAGAAAGTAACCCTGTCGCTACATTCTCCGACATCTTGGTCAATTGCTTCACCCTGTCGAGCGAACAAGCAAACCATAAGCTATATATATATTCCCATCAGAAAATGCGTCAATATCCATATATATAATGTAATGTTCATACCGTTTCATCCTCCTCAGTGCCTGCGGGCTAACGTCCGAATTTGTCGTCTTCCCCATTCTATTCGCCAAGAAACGATGCCCCCAATTCAGCCTGTCCACAGTCACATCTCCACACCACAATATCCCTCTGATCACCTGCCCTGACCCCGCCGCTATCATCCTCGCAAGGCTGCTGCTGTAATCCTCCACATTTGGCGCCAGCGTCGTCCAGTACGCGGCGGCACTCTTCTCCACCTCCTCCTTGTTCATATCCATCTCCGCTGGGGACACCTCCCGCGCCACCGCGCCCCATTCGACCTCCCCCGAGGCTTTCTCAACCCTAAACGCACTGAATTTCTCCAATACAGAATCTAGTTCTTTCAATAACCCTTTCTGCCCCTTGGCAGCAATTGTTAATCCGTAGTTTAAGATGTTGTCGCCGTTAATTTCGCCGCCGTCGGACGGAACCCTAAGTGTGAAAAAATAGTGCGAATCGTCGAGCTTCACGGCGGCCTCATCCTTCGCCAATGGCCACTGGATTTCCTCCCCAATTCGAGCCAAAGCCGCGACGATGTTACCCCCCTGTTTCAATTGAACCACCGTGAACTCGCCGTGGGCGAGCTCGACGCTGCTCTCTTTATCGATCAAATGCACGATTGCTCCGGGGATTCGGACGATCACTTCCTCCGAGGACTCGAATGAAGCCTTCCCGGCCCCGGAACGATCCGCAACTGCTTCCTCTTCCGTATCGGGGAAGAGGTTTTCAGCTAAATGATTCATTTCAACAGTAGGGTACAAGGAAGAGGAAGATGGGGTTTTTGTAGGGTTTGAGGAAAAGGGGGAATTGGGTTCGGGATTGGTTTGAATAACTTGTGGGTAGAGAGAATTGGGATTGGTTGCAGAAGCCGACATGATTGATGAGACCGAGTATGCTGTATGCTGCGAATTTCTTAAATGATTTGGAGATTGGGGACAGAAGTGAGGATTTTATTATTGGGGATAATCTTAACAAATAAGGAAAAGGGGGGAAGGCGAGTCGGTTGACGGTTGATGGAGACGAAGCACAACACAGCTGGCGGCGTGTGGCTTCGCCACGAAGCGACGCGTCCACTGCGCGGGAATGTCACAAGTCCCAACTGTCCACTAGTTTGTTGGTTTCTTCTCAAGTCAGATTTCAGTTGATTTTTAGTTCTTTTACTCTTTCGGTTTTTCTTAATCGAGCTCCAGCAATTTCTCTATCCATTCCTTCCTATGAGGAACAGGTTTATTATTCAAGTATTAGTAGGAAGTATCTTTTGGCCTCATATTTTCGTTTCTGTTATAGAAATAACTATCTTTATTTATGTATGTGTACAATAAAATGGTATATGGCTTATTAGCTTGTGTTTATAGTGGAAGTATTGTAATGGAAATTGGGATTAAATGGTGAAAGAAAGGAAGTTTAAAGGTGGGATAATAAAATGGATAAAGTGTAATAATTATGGCTATGAAATGAAACAAGTATTAAGCTTGCATAAAATTTTTCTAACTTAACTTCTCAATACATTACATAGGCTATTTATAAACTTTTTTATCCTCTCACTATTTACTAACCTCATAATCAAGGCATATACATTTCAAGACTTTCACATGTCTAACCTTATGATCAAGGCATGAACATGGATGTTGAACACTAGACATTCACATGTTTTGTTTACATGCATAATACTCCCCCTTGAATGTCGTCAATACGAAGAATATGCCTCGTTAAAACCTTACTTGGAAAAAACCCAGTGGGAAAAAATCCAAGTGAAGGAAAAAGAGTACAGTATTCTTGTATCAGATGCTCCCCCTGATTTGGACATCATTTTAAATCTCGAAGCCGCCGCATTCCAATTTTCTTCACGAGCTTCTCGAATGTTGCAGTCGGCAATGCCTTGGTAAATAGATCCGCTAAATTATTTTCTGATCGAATTTGTTGCACATCGACTTCACCATTCTTTTGAAGATCATGAGTGTAGAAGAATTTTGGTGAAATATGCTTCGTTCTATCTCCTTTGATATAACCCCCTTTCAACTGGGCTACACAAGCCGAATTATCTTCAAATAAAATTGTTGGGGGCATTTGTGGTTCAATGATTAAACCACAACTCTTCAATATATGTTGAGTCATTGACCTCAACCAAACACATTCTCGACTTGCTTCATGGATTGCTAATATTTCGGCATGATTAGAAGAAGTAGCAGTTAGAGTCTGCTTCATTGACCTCCAAGAGATAGCAGTTCCACCACACGTGAAGATATAGCCTGTTTGAGATTTGGCTTTGTGTGGGTCTGATAAATAACCTGCATCGGCATAGCCAATTAACTCATGTCGAGAGTCTTTTGGGTAAAATAACCCAAGATCAATTGTTCCTTGGAGATAGCGAAAAACATGCTTTATGCCTTTCCAATGTCGTTGAGTAGGGCAAGAGCTGAATCTTGCGAGTAGATTGACTGCAAACGCGATATCAGGTCGCGTGCTGTTTGCAAGATACATTAACGCACCAATTGCGCTTAAATATGGAATTTCTGGGCCAAGTTGCTCTTCATTATCTTCTTTTGGCCTAAATGGATCCTTTGCAGGATCAAGTGTCCGAACGACCATTGGATTATT
Source organism: Hygrophila difformis (assembly GCA_030278955.1). Classification (NCBI taxonomy): domain Eukaryota; kingdom Viridiplantae; phylum Streptophyta; class Magnoliopsida; order Lamiales; family Acanthaceae; genus Hygrophila; species Hygrophila difformis. The sequence goes on along the minus strand of JAOANR010000005.1, from coordinate 61,692,996 downwards.
TAGCGGATGAGCATAATCCATTCGAAATTGCTTTAATACCTTTTGGGTATAAGCTGATTGATGAACAAATATGCCCATTTCCAAATGCTCAATTTGTAGGCCAAGGCAAAATTTCGTTTTCCCGAAATCTTTGATTTCAAACTCCTTTTTCAGATATTCGACTGCCTTTTTCAACTCTTCAGGAGTTCCAATTAGATTTAAATCGTCAACATAGACTGCGACGATCACAAATTCTGACCCATTTTTCTTTATAAATACACAAGGGCTGATCGGGTCATTTGTATAGCATTCCTTTATCAAACTTTCACTGAGGCGGTTGTACCACATTCGGCCAGATTGCTTGAGCCCATACAACGATTTTTGCAATTTGATGGAATAATTTTCTCTGGGTTTTAAGTTGCAAGACTCAGGTAATTTAAACCCTTCAGGTATTTTCATATAAATATCATTTTCCAATGAGCCATATAAATATGCAGTAACAACATCCATCAGCCTCATTTCGAGATTTTCTCGTACTGCTAGACTCATTAGATACCTGAATGTTATTCCATCCATAACTGGGGGATATGTTTCCTCAAAATCAATTCCCGGTCGTTGTGAAAAACCTTGGGCTACAAGCCTTGCCTTATATTTGGCAATTTCATTATTTTCATTTCTTTTTCTCACAAACACCCATCTGTAGCCAACAGGCTTCACATTTTTTGGTGTTTGGACAATAGGGCCGAATACTTTTCGTTTATTCAGTGAATCTAGTTCAGACTGAATCGCATCTTTCCATTTTGGCCAATCATTTCTTTTCCGACATTCTTCAACTGATCTTGGTTCAGGATCCTCGTTATTTTCCATTACATCGAGTGCAACGTTGTATGCAAAGGCATTATCAACGTTTGTTTCTTTTCGGTTCCAACATTTCCCAGTATTGATATAATTGAAAGAAGTTTCAATAACTTCATTTTCTTCTGGGTGAATATTTTCAGGTTCAACCTTTTCGGGGGTTGAATCAATTTCTCCTTCGGGAGTATCATCTGTGATTGATTTATCACCCATATGGATAATTTTCTTCTTTCGTGGATTTTTATCCTTGGAACCCAAAGGCCTACCACGCTTCAGGCGTGCAGTAGGTTCATTTGCACTTGGAATTTGCCATTCTGGGACATTTATATTGGCTGGTGCATTTGCTGCATCATTTATATATGATTTTGTGACTTTAGCAGCATCATTAAAAGCATCGGGTAATTGATTTGCAATTCCCTGCAAATGCACAATTCTTTGAACTTCAAGTTCGCATTGCCTTGTACGAGGATCAAGGAAATCAAATGGACTTTGCCAAGATATTTCCTTTTTCAGTTGATCATTTCCTCCCCCTAATGTCGGGAATTGAGTTTCATCAAAGTGACAGTCTGCAAATCTTGCAGTAAATAAATCACCCGTTTTTGGCTCAAGATATTTAATAATCGAGGGTGATTCATACCCGACATATATGCCCAACCTTCTTTGAGGTCCCATTTTTGTGCGTTGTGGTGGCGCAATCGGTACATAAACCGCACACCCAAAAATTCGCAAGTGGGATATATTGGGCTCCTTTCCAAACACAATTTGTGTAGGGGAGTAGCTATGATAGCTTGTCGGCCTTATTTTCACAAGTGCGGCTGCATGCAATATAGCATGTCCCCAAGCAGAAACAGGGAGTTTTGATTTCATTAACAAGGGTCTTGCAATTAATTGCAATCGCTTAATAAATGATTCTGCCAGACCATTTTGCGTGTGCACATGAGGCACAGGATGTTCAACAGTAATTCCAATCGACATGCAGAAATCATCAAATGCATGTGATGTATATTCTCCAGCATTATCAAGGCGTATTTTCTTTATCGGATGATCTGGAAACTGTGCTCGCAATTTTATAATTTGTGCAAGTAATCTTGCGAATGCCAAATTGCGAGTTGATAATAAACAAACGTGTGACCAGCGTGATGACGCATCAATTAATACCATAAGGTACTTGAAAGGTCCACACGGTGGATCAATAGGTCCACATATATCGCCTTGAATTCTTTCTAGGAATGTAGGGGATTCAATTCCCACTTTTACTGGAGATGGTCTGGTTATCAATTTCCCTTGTGAACAGGCTGCACAATTGAACTCATTTGGGTTCAATATCATTTGCCTTTTCAATGTATGGTCATTTGAATTTTCAATAATTCGCCTCAGCATTACACTGCCAGGATGCCCAAGTCTATCGTGCCAGGTAATAAATTCACTAGTAGCTTTCAAGCCTACTAGGTTATGTATTTCTGCGGCACATATTTTTGTATAGTATAAGCCAGAGGAGCAACATGGCAATTTTTCATTCACAAATTTTTTGCCATTTTCAATTCGAGTTATCAAAAGATACTCGTGATCTGCCTCTTTTGAAGTTTCAATGTGATATCCATTTTTTCGAATATCATTGAAGCTCAGTAAATTTCTTCGAGCTTTGCGTGAGAACAAGGCATTTTCAATTGCCATTTTTGTCCCTTCAGGGAGAAATATAACAGCTCTACCGGAGCCTTCAATGCATTTTGCATTACCGCTTATAGTTTTCACTGCGGTCTTTTCCAATTTTAAATTGGAGAAATAGCTTTTGCTTTTCAAAATGCTATGCGTTGTTGCACTGTCAATGAGGCAGATATCATCTCCGACTTTTGAATTTCCAGCATCCATTTCTTTACAAGAATATAAGAATGTTATTAAACATCAGCAATATAAATATTATTAATGCAAAAGCATATTTATATTATACATGGATAATAAAAGGGAAGTATAAGATATCATTATTTATATTAAATAGGAATTATAAAAGACAAGTAAAATATATATATAGCTATATAATATATTATTTAGTAACAGTATCTGGCTCAACAAAATCATCAGCTTCCAGGTGCGTGATATTATCATTTAATATATCATCATAAGTATCATCGTGGGCATTATGGTGTGCTTCAACACCTGGTCTTTCTTTTCGTTTCGAGGCCTGATACAGTTCAGCTAAGTGTTTAGCTGTGTGGCATGTTTGAGCCATATGGCCTTTAATTCCACAACGATCACAAATTTCATCATTTTGTTTATGCTTTCTTGCATAATTTCTTTGTTGTGGTTTGTAAGGCCTTCTGGTATCATATCTGCGATTTTGCTCAAATCGAGGCTTATTTCGATAATTATTTTGACGAGATGATTCACCTCTGCCTCGATTGTGATACCGATTTTGGCCACAATCATCATTTTGATTTTTAAAGTGCCCACGATCACGCACGTATTTCGATGATTGAGCCGCGTTCACCTCAGGGAACGGTTTTGCACCTGCGGGCCTAGATTCATGATTTCTCAACAACAATAGGCTGTTTTGTTCGGCCAATAATAAGCAGGTGATTAGATCAGAATATCTCTGAAAACCTTTTTGACGGTATGTCTCACTCAATACTGTGTTTTTAGCATGAAACGTAGAATACGTTTTTTCAAGCATTTCTGCTTCAGATATCTTTTGCCCACATAATTGCAACTGGGCCGTAATTTTGAACACAGCGGAATTATATTCCCGGACTGTTTTGAAGTCCTGAAGTCTCAGGTTTGTCCAGTCATCAAGGGCTTTTGGAAGCACCGTCTTTTTAAGATTATCATATCTTTCTTTCAGCTTTTCCCACAATGCCAGTGGGGATTCCACAGTCACGTACTCCATTTTAAGTGCCTCTTCGATATGATGTCACAAGAAAAACATGGCTTTTGCCTGATTTTGATGGCTGGGATTTTTGCCTTCAGCAATAGTATCTTCCAGACCCATTGAAGTAAGATGCATTTTTACATCTCGGGCCCAGGACATATAATTGCTTCCTTCAACGGTTAAGGGAGCAAATTCCTGCTTTGCAAGGTTAGCCATAATCTTATTGAAAATTTAGAAATAAGAGATTATACCTCAAATGATAATCTGGACAGAGTCTCCTCGTGCTGATAACGTGTTATAGAAATAACTATCTTTATTTATGTATGTGTACAATAAAATGGTATATGGCTTATTAGCTTGTGTTTATAGTGGAAGTATTGTAATGGAAATTGGGATTAAATGGTGAAAGAAAGGAAGTTTAAAGGTGGGATAATAAAATGGATAAAGTGTAATAATTATGGCTATGAAATGAAACAAGTATTAAGCTTGCATAAAATTTTTCTAACTTAACTTCTCAATACATTACATAGGCTATTTATAAACTTTTTTATCCTCTCACTATTTACTAACCTCATAATCAAGGCATATACATTTCAAGACTTTCACATGTCTAACCTTATGATCAAGGCATGAACATGGATGTTGAACACTAGACATTCACATGTTTTGTTTACATGCATAATAGTTTCAACACACTGAAAACAAATTTAATTGTCTAAAAACACAATGTCTTCACCATCTTGTCACGGTTTATGCCATTTCCAACCTAACTACAAACACAAACGCAAAATATCTTTTCTCCTATTTTGCAACAACTCAAACACAAATTTGCGTTTGTACTTTTAACGACACCAAAACTATTCTTTTGAATTTGGGAGTTAAAAAGAGAATACTTTTTCTTTCTTTTTTTTAGTTTGAGTTTAGTATTTTTGATTGGAGATAAAATATTGTTTCATGTGATATTTACTCCATTTTTAGTTTGAGTTTAATGTTCCGGTTGGAGATGATCTTAAAAATTAAAGAGGGAAGAATAATTAGGAATTAAAATTGGCATAGGGAGTAAAGGTATCAAAAGTTAGAAGTAGGGGAGTAACTTAATAGTAAAACCTTTAACAGTGGGGATTAATAGTACAAGCCTACAAGGCAACTTTCCCCTTTTAAAAGAAGGGCTAGTGTATTATTGGATCAAATCCTAAATTATATGGTTGATATTGGGCCTGAAAACTATGAAATTGGCCCAAGTTTCAAATTCCAACAATTTGACACTTTAATTGTTGTGTCCATCGGAAGACATAATGAAAAGCCATAATGTTTCCGTTAAATTCCACATTGAGTCATTGACTAATACTAATGCATGGACATGGGCATTATTATTATTATTATTATTAATCTTTCCACAATTCCACTGCCTCTCCTATCCTGTGGACACATGATGTTTGCATTGCGATTTAAAAAACATGCACAGTTGGCCGTTCCACCACAGTACTGTATTTTTTTTTAGCATAATGCAAATTTTTATTTTTTCTTTTGTGAAACCGGGTATCCCAGCCCGCATGCTACATTGAATCCAAGACTAATCCCTCAAGGATCTACAAGGGCAATTAAGGACGCCTCTCCCAAAGCAATTTTTTATATACACAAGGCTCGAATCCGAGACCTTACTTAGGCGACTAAAGCCCCATCCACTCAAGCCAACAGCTGTTGTTTTAGCATAACGCTATTGAGCTATTGTAATTGTAAATTGTAAGGCTAGTAGTAGCATAATTCGAATCCACTTCTTTGTTTTTTTTAGCCCTAAATGTCCTTGAAGCTCCATGGGCCCCTCAGTACCAGATGGATCCACCCCATTAATTTTGTTGGGACTCCCCACCTTCAGTGGCGCTGATTCCACATGGTGCAGGACCCCTTAATCCCTATATATCTCTATGCCTATGGAGCCCAGCCCCCCATCACATCTCAATACCAATCCAATCCAATCTCACTTTATTTACTTTGCACTTTGTACCAACAAAGAAAAAAAGATTCTACCAAATTCAATAATCGTGGTGTTGTGTGTGCTCTTCAAAGTCACACCCTGGAAAGACATAAAAAAATAACACAGATTATTGCAACTGGAAAAGCACCCATGAAACTTAGTACTGCATTTTTTTAAGGAAGTCAGATGAAAAATCCCAACAACATTCCTCAGTTTTACAAGAACACGAGATAATTTCTCAAAAGGCAGATAAAATAGACATACACTACAACATTTGTTTACAACAAGTGTGTTCTTGCAAGATGATGATCCACAAAACTGCAAATAAACATTATTAATCACAATAACCTAAAGACATATCCATCCATCCATCCTAGGTTGTTGTAGAACTCAATACCAGACTGACTGACTGCAAGAAACACCAAAAAAACATCTCCCCCTTCACACACCTACCATATTCTACATCATCTCTCACCCATGACCGACCCTATATATAATTATAGAGCCAATACCACTATAAATAAATACTTGCCATACCAGGCCATGATCATCAAGAGACATCAAGCTTTCGGTATAAATCCAACAAGAATTGGATCACGAATACCATCATGATGTTCGGCTAAGGCCAAGTCTCTTCTTACAACGGAGTTAACTGAGTGACCACAATTGGGCTTCTCACGACGTGCTTTCCATCCATCCAAGAAAGTGATCCGAAGACAGCGCCCATGTCGCCCAATACCAGGTTCTTGCTGTCTATAGTTATTGTCACATAGTATCCTAGCTTTCTTACACTCTCCGTGAACACCAGTTTTGTGGGACTCACATCAATTGCCACACCCTTTGGTGCATCAACCTTCACCGTATACACCGACTTTGCTTCACCCACATTGGTCGCCATTCGGAAATACGTCTTACGCGTAATCCCGGATGCCCGGCTGGGAAACAAGGCTGCGATGGATGGGTAATTGAAGTTCTCTGGCAATGGCTTCTTCTTCACCGGACATATAACTGGCGTTCGTGTAATAACTTGGATTGGCTTGGCGCCATATTCAATCGAACACAGGAAGTTGACATAGTCATCGTCTTTCAAGTCGTAGACCAGCCCGGGATCCATGGCTAAATCAAGACTCAAACGACCAGCACCATAGTCGTATGGAGTGGCACGCTTCTTGTTCTCTTCGTTCATCATTGGATTCATCATGTTGTCCATTAAGCTAGCTGTGGTCATCATAGCTGACCGTATTGCGGCTGGGCTCCAATCAGGGTGCGCCGATTTCAGCAAAGCAGCTGCGCCGCTTACATGAGGACATGCCATGGAGGTTCCAGACAAGATATTGAACTCCGACTTCCTCGTGTCCGAATCCAGGCTGGACGGGCCAATTGCATCGGTCCAAGCAGCCAAAATGTTCACTCCAGGAGCAATCAAATCGGGTTTCAGAATCTCCGGGTTCAAACTACTCGGCCCCCTGGCAGAAAACGACGCCACCACAGGCGCTGGCTTGATCCCTATAACCGTGCCCCCGAACTTTATTGTGGCCGTAGCGGTTGGATTGGACGCCAAATAGGCCTTGATTTGATCTCCTTCGTCGGATCCAACACCACAAGCCGGCAGCAAATGCGCGTCGCCCACCAAGCCCGCGCCGTTTGAAACCCCATTGGCTAAAATCAGCCCGGCGCCGCCGGCTTTCTTCACAACCAATCCTTTCGCAACGCGCGGGCTGCTGCCGCGGTCGCAGATCACAATTTTCCCTCGAATCGTGTTAGGATCAAGCGAATTCTCCATACAAAGGGAAGCAGAAAGCGCCCCAGATTTCCCTGGGTAGATTAAGGGGTACATTCCGTTCAGCGGCTTCCCGGCGTACAGCGACACGCCGGAGAATTTCCTCCCGTCGCCAAGAATCACTTCCGCTGGAAAATTACGGTCAATTGTACCAGCGCCGACGGTGGTTATCCACGGGGCGAGATTCGTAACAGACATTCCGCTAGGGCCCTCGTTTCCTGCCGAGGAAGAAACGAAAATCCCCCTCGAAACTGCACCGTAAGCGCCGATTGCGATGGGGTCGAGATAGTAAGGGGAGGAAACGCCCTCCCCACCGCCAATGGAGATGGAAATGACGTCGACGCCGTCGTTGACAGCGGCATCGAAGGCCGCCAGGATATCCGAATCGAAGCAGCCCGCGTTCCTCCAGCACACCTTATAGATTGCGAGACGCGCCTTGGGCGCCACGCCCTTGGCAATCCCCGGCGCGTAGCCCTCCATGCTCGCCTTGAAGGCATGGCGTCCGGCGGCGGTGGACGCCGTGTGCGTGCCGTGGCCGTCGGCGTCCCTCGGAGATTTAAACTCAATTGTCTCGTTAATTCCCCCAAAAATCCCTCCGAATGCCCCCCCCGCCCCCGATTCATGGCCTTTGGAGAAAAACCTAGCCCCAACAATTTTGCGATTGCAATTCCTTGCGGTGAACTTTACCCCCTGCTGGCAGACCCCCTTCCACCGCTTGGGCACCGGGCCAAGATTCAGATCCGAGAAGCTGCGGCGCTCGGGCCAAATCCCAGTGTCGAAGACGCCAATAATGACATCGGAACCGTAATCGGAATCGAACCAGAGACCACGCTGGTTCTGGAGGCCAAGGAATTGCGGGGAGCGGGTGGTGTGGAGTTCGCGGCGGCGGTCGGGGAAGGCGGCGAGGACGGCGGGGTGGTTCAGAATGGATAGAGCCTGGGCGGGAGTGAGGAAAGCGGAGAAACCGTGGAAAACGGTATGGTAGACGTGGAGAATGGTGGTGGGTTGGTCAGCGAAGAGGGAAGTGTACCAGTGGTAGTGGGTTGGGAAAATGGAGGGCTTGGAGTTGGAGTGGACTCGGATAATGTAGGTTTGGGCAGTGGGAAGCGGTGAACCGAGAGGAAGAAAGGGTAGGAGGAGAAGCAGCAGTAAAGAAAAGCAGGGATTGAATTTGAGGGAAGAAGCCATAGAAGACATAGTAATTGAAGAAGAAGAAGAAGAAGAAGAAGGTGGAGAGTGAGTGAGTGATAGTGGTAATGATATAAGAGGAATCATTGTCTTTATTGAGAGGAGGATTGAATTAAAAATTACTACTACTGTTGTAGTACTATAGAAGTAATAGTATTCCATTAATAAGAGGGTTTTAGCCGTTGGGGCCTTTTCTTGCCTGCCTGCCTTTGCTTTTGCCTAATTGCATTGGGAGGATGAGGTGAGGGATGACTCAGCAGCCAGCCATTCACACCATGAAAGAATGCCACAGCTGATTGCTGCGGACAAGTCGCCAACTTTAGCTTACCCTCACTGCACTCTCTCACTGCCTTCAATTCGTATTATATGAGCCTAGGAGGGAGGGGAGTAACAAGTACTACTACTACTACTACTAGTCAGTACTCAGTCCACTACTAGTACTAATTAATTTCAAGAATAATGGGCGCTCTCTCTCTCTCTCTGGCCAACTCTACTACACAATCTCCATATATATGTCTAATAAGAATATTATTGTATTCCAGATTCATCAAGGGATGCATATATGGTCTGTAGTACTAGCTCCATTTTTACCATCTCCAACAGCCAACACCAAATCCAAACTCATTTTACAGTAAATGTCACATCAAACAGTAATTCATCTCCAACCATTTACACTAAACTCAAACTTAAAAGAATATTCTCTATATATTTTTTTCAATACAAACTTATTTATCTTTTCAATCATACCCTTTATTTCTTATAAATTATACATTAACCTCACATAAATTCAATACAAATTTCAATAATGTTGGAGGATCAGATGTTGATTTAGATGACTATTAACTTAATTTTCCATTTGCGTAGTTATTTAGTTGTTTAATATTGTACATTTTTTTAGTATTTGAGATGTGTTATGTTTAATTATATTTTCATATGCTAATGTAATTTTTTTAATGATTGCTAAGATTGTACTAAACCTTTAAAAATTTAGTTATCTTTATGTTTAAAATTTATTTTATAAAGAAACCTTAAAATTTCTAATCTAATTAAATATAAAATTAATTTAATAAAAAAATTATATGAAGTATAAAATTATCAAGCATAATACAAAATTAGATTAATATTCAACTTGCAACAATTGGAGGGATGAAATTGCAATTAATTAAATTGCAAAAAGTGATATAGGTTTATGAATAGTAAATACTCAAATTTGAGTATTTACTATTCATAAAACTCAAAAAACCTAAAATAGGTTTGGTTTTAGGGTATTGTTGGAGAGAAGATGGCACCCCATTTTGGGTTTTAGGGGACCATTGGAGATGGTCTAATAGGGCATCATCATCATCATCATCATCATCATCATCATAATCCCAACACAAGTAAGTAGTACTCCCTCCGTCCCAATATAAGTGGCCCCTTTCTTTTGGGCACGGGAATTTAGGTTGTGGGATTTAGTATTTAAAGTGGTGTGAGTAAATTTGACTAATTCATCCATCTAATTTATAATTGTTACATGTGACTTTTAACCATATTTATTATTTAACTTTGACTTAATGTTATCGTAATGATGTAGAAAGACAAAAATAGTCAAGTGTGATCTTGTTGGAATCGTCTAATTGTATAGTTTTAGAATATATATTTTATATAATTTTTATTTATATCCATTTTGAGATATTAATGGTTAAACATATAAAGGGACTTTGTGCAGAAAGTACAATTGTCATTATTGTGGGGTTTTTAATCATGTTTATGTTAATCTAACTTACTTAAAAGGAAAAGTGGCCACTTTTAATGGGACACCCCAAAAAAGAATAGTGACCACTTTTAATGGGACAGAGGGAGTAACAGTAAGTAATGTACTACTCCTATTTGTATTGACTACTGATGAGTACTGAGGTGAGGAGTATAGTAGTAGGATTGAGTATATGGAAATCCAGCAGGCAGCAACCACCCTGCTCATACATTACATTACGGACTAAAGGCAAAGAGATGTGTACTGTTGTACCACCCTCCTAGCTACTCCTATCCGACCTACTCAATTCTTTCTTTCTTTAATCCACTGTTGGTTGTAAAGTGAAATTAACGGTCAAAAATTATTAACACTACACTGGGACTGGGAGTAGCTGTAGGACTCGCTTTCTTCAACCTTAAGGAATTCAATTTACCCATTCATTCATTTAATTTTGGCGCTTCAATTTAAATACTAGATATGATCCCTCTTACTTACTTGCTTACTTATTACTTATGGACTGCAAATTAATCTTCTTCTCTTCCCCCAAACCACATAAATAATACTTCACTAATAATAATATAACCAATCAGAAATTATACAGTAGGATTATTATTTCATTTTTTTTTCCTTTTTACACAAATTAAATATAGTGCATGGAGTGGGATGAATGAAATGAAATATACTCTTCCTATCTAATCGGAGCGAGCGATACAAATAGATAAATGCTGCTTCTCTATGGCATTACTTACTGTTACTTGCGTACATGATGATGTCTAAAATGAATGCATAAATGATGAACCAACAACTGCCCACCAAAAACAATGCCATTATATTCTCCTCACAGTTTAAGTTGTTTCAAAATCATTTGTATTTAGAATCCATAAAAACCAAAAATTTTCAATTCAACACCGTACACAAAAAGCTTGTTGAAGGGTTGGGATCGCGAATAATACACAAGTATGAAGTGTACGTTTGTGGTTTCCTTTAATTTCAATGTCATATGTAATTAATGAATTTGCATTAAAACAATCATAGGATTCACTGGCAAGAGACTGTTTGAAATGATTCTAGTCTAGTAATAATAATCTTATTTTGGACCTTAGTCAACAAAGAAAATTTAGCATTAAAAGCTTATAAAGATGGGGGGCAGTGAACCATCAAACTACTTTATAGCTGTGTCCCCTTTCTGGATTGTGATTTGTGAATTTTATTTTGGTCAGTAAAACAAAAGTATTAGTACAACTACTACTATAAAAAGGCAATCAAAACCTAAGAATCTCTTGTTAATGTTGCTATAAGTTAGTATACGATAAAAGAAATAATTCAATAAATAAATAGAAAGATTTTGAGATGACATACTTGTTCCAGCCCAAGCTGAGGGCTGACTGGCTGAGAGGAGGAAGCCATAATAAATCGTAGCAGAGCTAAAATTCTCTACACCCTAGTAGTAGTACACTACTACACTCTGCTGTGGTCTGTAGTAATAAAGTCACTTAGTAGTAAAGTGTGTTGGTTGATTTTCATGTGGGCCAGTGAGTGAGTGAGTGCGACCACTTTGACGCTTTGCAATTAATGGGCCACAACGTGCCAATGGCCCATTTGCCTCAAGCCCATTTTCATTTTATCATCTGGCCCCATTTTTAAAGATACCTGGACCCACAACTGTCGATTTTCTCATCCCTAATTCTTTTAAGAATAAGAAAATAAGAAAATTTATTTTTCAATAACATAATACTAATAAGCTTCTGGCTGCCACTTTTTTTGTTTAATATTTTCATAATAAGTATTTTTTTAATTTGCTTTCTTTTCTTATTAAGAAAGAAATTATGTGGACTTATTCAAGGTCCAAAGCTAATTATTTCATTTTTTTTGAAGTAGATATGTAAGCAAACTGAATAGTAGAAGATATATATATATAAGGTTAAATTTTAAAAATAAAATAACGATGGAATTTCTTCTTCTCACATGAATTTTGTTATAAGTTGTTTAATTTCCTCTTGACAGTTGTTGCAGCTGCAGGTTTCAAATTGGTCTTGCTAAATTTCCTCAAGGCTGCCCACGTAATGGACAAGCTAATAAGTACGAACGATATGCTATTTTCAGCTCCTCTGTTCATGGGTTTTCACTTACTTTTATGAATTTGGATCACATAATTAAATTATACGATTATAAGCTTATTTTGAGTGATGTACCATCACCGCAATGTGTTAGCACTTTATTACTCTAATTAGTGAAACTACAAGAAAGTGCCTAATTAGTTGCAAATGACGAGTGATGATCGACTTATTGATAAATAATACATGCATCCCCACAAATTACTCCCTCCGTTTCTTTAAGTTTGCAATATTCATAGTTTTTGCAATGTTCACAGTTTAATTGTCTCAAATTTTTATCATAATTATGGAAGAAAAACATAATCAAGTGAGATTTTTTTTAGATTCTTCTAAATGTGTAATTTTATAAATATTAATTTTCTATAATTTTTTTTATTGTACACAATTTAAGTTATTAATCGTTGAAAATATATATCGGCATGCATGTCTGTGTTAAATGGTGTAAAACCAAAAAAACGGAGGGAGTATTAAAGAGCTTTAAGTACTAGTAGTATTACAAAACGATAAACATATATAAAACTAACAGCGATCACATCTCAATACAAATTGGTTGCCACCACATGGTTCACAACACTTACAACCACAAACTTTTTTTTATTCTTCCCAAGAAATTAAAGAAAAAGAAAAGGGTTATTAAATTAAAACCTAGCTAGCTAGCTAATTAAAGTGATTAATAATTAGATGAGAGATATATGAGGTGATCGATTTGATTAATTAGCCACAAGCAGCAAATCATTAATCTTGCACATTATTAATTATTTAACAATGGATGGGAGTAGTATGAAGTATATTATTACTGGACGTATAATAAATTTATTTAAGCCGATCCTTAATGACATCAAATCCCATCTCAGTGGGATCAGTGGCCTGCACTTCATAGTGGATTCCATCCAATGCTCTTCTTAACCCAACCTTTGATGTTGCATACAACATTTTTGCCCTAATTCTCGATGCACTTGGTGCCCTGATGATCATGGATGAATATATATATATATTTACTACAATTCATTATCGATGGAGGGATATATGAAAAACATGCAATAATTAATTGATGATGATGATAGAGTTGTAAGTAGTAATTAAGAGAAGAGAAGAGATGAGATGGAGTGGAGTGGAGAGGTACCGACGTACCAAGCGATGAAGAAGATCTTGCTCTTCTTGCAATTATCGACGGTGACAAAGTCCAAGTCAAAGAGGGCGTAGCGGCAGTCGTCGGCGGGGAGTGACGCTGTGAGGTCGGCGTAGCTCTCGGCGGGGGCGCCCACCTTGTCGATGGTGAGTTCCTTGGAGCACTCGTCAATCTTGAACACGATGTACCTGTGGACCTTGTTCCACTTCATCTCCATAAACGACTTCCTGCATTCCTCCGTCACCCACATTCCCGTCACCGCCTGTCACCCCACCCCACCCCACCCCAGGAATTATATTAATTAATTAATTAATGGTTCCCACCAAATTCATATTCATATCCATATATATAGTTAACACACAATATTAATTGAATATTGGAAATCAAAGGTAAATCCAACAGTATTATTGTATACTGACGAGTGATGATGGTGATGGTGATGGTGATGATGGTGATGAGTACGTACCATTTTGAAAGCCATGACCATGGAGGGTTTTTGCTTGCTCAATATTGATGATCGATAGTACGTACTACTGTCTTTTTAGCTTGCTAATAAATGGCAGAAAATATATATATAACTTTTGATGGAATTGGAATTTTGAGGATTTATTCCATTCATTGATGTTTATAAATAGGATTTCATTGCTGGAATTGCCACCGAATTTGTGAGTTATTACGACATATACCAACGCTTTATTATATTGGGGTTTGTTTATTATTACAAGTAATTTTTTATGTCCCTCTCATTTTTCATGCAATATATACAGGAGAAGGGTATTGCACGATTTTTTATGAACGATGAAAAAAATTAACTTAGACATAACTTCGCGCAGCGTAGCCGGCATAGTAATATAATAAGGAAAAATGTATTTTAAAATATATTTTTTTAAAGAAAAAGTAAAAGAAGAAAAATACTATATCACATACGGAGTATTAGAAAACGAATGTGGTGCGTGTGATATGAGACGAGGAAGAGAATATGTATTACAAATATGTATTACAAAAGAGTAGATGGGACGAATATGTATCATGAATTAATTATACTCTAAACATCCAAATTAATAATAATAATAATAATAATAATAATAATAATAATAATAATAATAATAATAATAATAATAATAAAATCGATCTATTTTCATATATAATAAAGATTAATTAAAAAAAAAAAATCTTATCCATTTGCTATTGCGTCTCTGTCAAGATGTCCACGATAGGCTCTTATGTGTTAGAAACCGTATTCTTCTTGGATAATAACATCATGTTATGTATGGATTGATTAGAAGCAGTACAAATCAACTAGACAAAAGAAAATAAAAATATTTGAGAAATAGAATATACTAGTATTTCATTTAATTTGACAAGTATAGATAAAAATTGTGTAAGGGAATGCACCAACACCAATTGGCTTGAGTAATTGGCTTGAGTGGATGGGGCTCTAGTCGCTTAAGCAAGATTTCGGGTTCGAACCTTGTGTATGCAAAAAATTGCTTTGGGAGAGGCGCCATTAACTGCCCTTGCAGATCCCCAAGGGAATGCAAGGGAATGCAAGTCTGATACGAGTACTAAAACAGTAAATGGTACTATAGTGGTTGAGATTTAATTGAACTCACACTTTACATGCCTAAAATATATACTAATATATGCCCACACGGCCACACCACAAACAAACCCAATTGATATTCCAAAGTACTGTAATTGCAATACTTTAACAATATGTACAGGGAAAATATTGAATAACAACTATATATATATACTTAACTCGATGGTCGTCAATTAATATTCAACATTCAATTTTGACAAACATGCTCCTCCAATTTTTAAATGGAGTTCAGTAGGTAGGAACTCGAGAACAGATCCATTTATGCTTCAACCTTTATCCCGTATTATAATGTATTGGTAAATTTTAAATACAAGCTTGTTTACACACATGTATTTACATGGGAGAGAGGAATACAATGGTCCCATTTATTGGATCGAACACTATTGTATATATAAAATACTACTACTATATCCCAAATCTAATCTTCATTCAACTCACAAGAATTCTTGACGTTTAAGCCAAGGCCTTAAAATGGCCCTCCCCCTTCATGTTATGTTATTCCTCTCAATGATTTTCATTCTCCCAAATCCATTTAAGTTTGAAATCTCAAATCCCAATTTTACAGTTTCCCCATAAAACTGCCCCCCAAAGAATGCAGGTCAAAGGCAACCATGATGATATCAGCAATATTTATCACAGAATCAAGAGATATTTATTACAAACACTAAACTCTAACAAAGTCTAATAATCTGTCCTGTGCACGATGAGGGGACACACGGCGCCTGCTAGTGTCCCCTCAACATCAAGCCCACAACTCATCTGTCCATGTCAGGTAAATCAGGACATTGCAGATAAAGAAAAAGGAGTTCTACAAGGCCATAAAAAGCAGCAATCAAGGAAGCCCCAGCCCAATCAGGAAAACCTTGTAAAGATACCAGAATAATTGAAGAAAGTGTCAATGGCTATCCACTCTAGCATGCACCTGTAACATCATCATCATCAACAATAACAACAATAGCAGGAACAACAATAACATATACTATGTATTACGGCCGTCCTATATCCACCATGAAATAAATTACCTAATTCTTGATCCAAATGCAATGGACAAATATCACCAGAAAGCAGAGTAATTGTAGTACAGACATAACATATAACATGTTCCTAATGACTTATAGGCTGTGTGTGGTGTGGTGCAATTACCTTTTCTTTGGGGCGTATCCAACCGGCTCCATACTCTCAGCTTCTTTCTGGTGGAAGTACTCCTAATTGGTGGTGTACCTTATCTCTAGCTCTTCTTGACTTGGAACTGTCCCAAAAGAAATATGATTCACATGTATTTTTTTCCTAAATCATGTTCCAGGAAATCTGAGCCAACGATGACTACGATCTTGTGGTGATTGATGTTCAAAGTTTCTCAATTCAGCTAGTCTAATCATATGAACACATCAATGGCTAATATTGTATTAGATATTGTGATGTTTCTACAAAGGAGAAATAAAACACATCTTGTGCAAACAAGAATGAAAGATTGTGAACTTTTCCAAATGTCAAGATGTATCTGGTTCGGGATTATCCTGTATATGTTTAAGCAATCAAAAGCATATTCTAATAATTCATAACAGTGCCACATAATACTTAAGCATTGCCCCAGCAAATTTTGAGCTGGCTTGGTCCAATAATAAACAAATTCAGAAATCTAGTGGTTTCCTCTACTTAACCAAAATATCAAGTGTCATGCCAACTAAGCAACTCGATTCAATGCTGTAAAAGCATCTATAAAACTCTACCAGTGTAAGAAACAAATCAAAAGGCACAATGGACATTCCAGAATTCCAGATTCCAGAGAGGCAGCGATTAGTAACAACAAACAACAAATAGCCTCAGCAGTCTGAAAGCTTATGTAACACAATCCTTTGGTTTCTAACTTCATTTTTATCAACAAATGCCTTCTCTAAGATAAAGTTCATATCAAAGAAACTAGAAAATCTAGAAAAGAAATCATATCATGCTGCTTTCATGCTCACATGTAGAAAGGGGATAAATCAACCAAAATCCGGCTATTAATTAGAACTATTCTCCTTCTCTCTTATTCCTTGGGAGGAGGTGCCTTTATTCATGTCGAATGGTCACCCTCACAGAAGCCACTCAACATCATGAGACGAATGCCTCACCAGATTGAAAAACTCAATGTATCCATAATGCTTTCTTTAATGTAAGGTTTAAAGAACCTGATAACAAGAAACCAAGACACGATAGAAAGAAACAAAAACAATTAATTTACTTGAACCATTCTTTCTACAATAATCAAATCAAGTATCAGTTGCCCACGGGTAAACAATCAATAGAACAAATAGATTACAGTAGCACCAAAAAGGCAACAAGTACTTAGCTATAGATAACATTTGTTAACTATACGATTTAATAAACATGAGACAGAAAGACAAAAACCAACAAAATATGCTAAATCAGTAAGTTAAACTTCAGTACTTCTCTTATCATTGTTGTGTGACTGGAAGCCGGGTGTCTTCATCCCACTTGCTCTTGGGTATCTCCCCAGAATCAGAGATAATTACCTTCTTCCTAGGCTTCCCACTGTAGGTCCCAGCACTTCCCTCAATAGCAAACACAGTGTCCATTCCGTCAATGACTTTGCCAAAAACAACATGCTCCCCATCCAACCTGACCAAATACAAGGATATTATGACACTTAAGTTGAAAATTAAGCTCATGGTTATATATCATGCAATTCTAAACCACTTTCCATGCTAAAAAAGAGAAACTGCTTCGCAAGGATGCCACATATATGTCAGCCTAGTTCTCTTACTTTATGTATTAGCAAGACAGAAGCTTACCAGTAGGCCTTGACTGTTGTTATGAAAAATTGTGAACCATTAGAATCAGGCCCTGAATTCACCATGGAGATAATGCCTGCAAGAATCAAAATGAAAAACATGAGCAATTTAGTATGTAAGAAGGCCAGCAAGAGATAAGGTGAAGGATATGAGAATAACATCACTGACCAGCATGCGAGTTCTTTAACTTGAAATTCTCATCACGGAAGGTGCCACCATATATAGATTGATTTCCTTTCCCATTTCCAGAGACAATGTCCCCACCTTGTATCATAAACCCAGGTATAATACGATGAAACGGAGTTCCTTTGTAGTGAAGGACTACTCCGTTAGCAGCCTTTCCCATTTCCCCTGATTCCATGAAATGTATATTAGCAAGCAGTAAGTAGAAAAACAAATCACCTTTTTTTCCAAAAATAATACAACAGGGAAAATTCTTCAAGAAGCTTGGACAATGATAGTTTTCAAAATACCTGTACACAAAGCCCTGAAATTCTCTGCAAAGAACAACAGATTTCGTCATTAACAAAACATTTTCATGCAGAGCAAAGCAAAAATCGATCTGCTTAACATGTGGAACTTTTGCAGAAGACAGAAGACATTACCAACAGTCTTCGGCACAACTTGACCATATAATCCGATTGTTATTCTCCCTGTTAGCGTTAAGATGTAACATGTTATTGAATAAGTATCATAGGAGTAAATAACACAGATCACATGGTGTACAGACACTTTTCTCTTATAAGTAAACAATTCTTTAAGGCGGTAAGCCCACTTTTAAAGATTTTAAAAACCTGACTGATTTGAATGACTGCTCTAAATGATGTCACTATATATGTAGTCAAATGGACTAAGATAAGAGAATTGTTTTTTGTTTTTTTTGGGGCTGATGACATCTTGCTGGGGAAGTTTTTGCTTAGTGTGTCTGGAAGATAATTAGAGACAAGGGCCATAGACCTACATTGGAGTTTTCATTTGATTGCCATCAATGAATATCACACTCAAAGTAAGCACAACCCACGCCCTCGATTTGTTTAAGCTCCTTAGAGATCGACAGATAAGGAAGGTAACAGAAGAAATTCATAATGAAAAAAATTGGAACAGGAACACCAAATAAAAAATTGACCATAGAACATGAATATTCATACCTATACGTTGCTTGTCAATGTCAACATCCAAAAACACTCTATGAGTGATTTCATGCACCTCTTCCACAGTCTCTACCTCCTGGAAAAATCGGAAAAAAACAACACATTGGACTATAAGAACAGAAATTATTGAAGAAGTGAGAAATCTACCACAAGGGCATCATCACAAATTAAAAAATCAGTCAGAACTTCTCCATGACAACACAAGGCACTTAATTTATACATCAACAAACAACATATCTGGGCGACATAATGCGCACACATAGACTAATGCCTCAGCATTGCTGGTATAAATTTGTATCATAGTAAAGAATTTTTCAAATGCAAAACCAACAATTGTTGGTAAGCGCAAAGCAGCATTTCTTTTCACTTTAAAACCATATTGTAGGCAAGCGAATTTGTATAATCTTCGAACTACAATAAGTTTAGTAGGTTGAATACTTCCCAGCAAGGAATTCTTCAACCCAGAGACAATTAAAAAAGAGAAAAATGTCATTCAAACTCAAGATTTAAGACAGAAAAAGTATACAAAAGTTTAAATCACGGAATTTTAACCCCACTTATAAAGTACAGTAAATTTATTGAAAGAATTTGCTTCCTTCCCAACAGCAGTTGGGTGCAAATAAACTCTTAGGAAGGCAATAATGCTTCGGTCCTGCCCTATGCCCTTTAATCCAACCCTACTAACTCAAAGGAGAATCAAACTTATGATGCCAAAACACTAGTTGCAATTCAAGTTAATTAGCAAAGCGAGCTACCCGGCTTCGTTTCTTATTCTAATTTACGCCTTGTAAACTTAAGCATATGGTGCATCTAGTCCACCCTTACATTTCCATAATGCGTCATAGAATAGAAGTCTTAATGTTACCCAATGAAGAACACAAAAATCACCACACCAAACAATACTTGGGGAGAAAACAAAAACCCATCAGACACAAAAATTCACCGACATCTGAAGGAGAATTAGAGCAGATCCAAAGCAAACATCTCATAATACAAACTCGATGAATCAATAACTTACAAGAACATAAAATCAAGGAAGAACAATCACTAAAAAATAAAAATAAAATAAACAGCATACCTGTCTAGAGAATGAAGAGGCGAGAAATATGAGAACCAAAGCCGCCAAGAAAATCAACAAAGTCTTGGGTTGAATCAAGACAGAGATCCCACGCCCCATGTCACTCAATCACTCATCCTCCAAATACATTCCTCAATTAGTCAGTGAAATGAAAACACACCTCCAATCGGCAATTCCCCTTGAGGGAGTGAATATCAACCACTGTATTAACACTAGCAATAGTCGCTTTAGACTACGCAATTAATGATGGGGGGGAGGGAAATTGAATGAACAGACGGACAGTGGTCGCGTCGCTCTGATCGAGGACAAGAAATGGAAAATACTGCACCACCGAATGGGATCTTGTTGAAAATAATGGCGGTGCACTGGGAATTTGGCGATTTGGGAGATTTGATGAACAAGAATGGATGGAAGAAAGAGGGGGGTGGATTGAACGTTGAATTGGATTAGGAAAATAGGATTGAAGAATGCAAGAGTGGGCTGGGCCGGCCTGTAATTTCATTTAATGGGAGTTGGCCAACTCTGAAATCACTTATTAGGACTATGCAGCAGGTGAGACGTGTACATGATATTAGAATCGAGATTTTATATGTGATAGTTCTTGTCTTTACAATATCGGAATCGTAGGATCGAATTTAGATCCTAAAATCCTACTATATTGCAACAATAGTGTTGTACGTAGAATTTTGGAGGACAAAACCTCTTCTCAATTGAACAGTGTCTGATGAATTACAAGAACTTACGAAAAGGAAAGCTAAATAAAACTTAAGAAGGCTGTAAGGAAATAACAATATAGAAAGGGAGAAAGAAAAAATACAGAAAGCTTAAAGAATTAAAAGTGCGGTTTCTCGTGTGGAGTTGAAGGTGCCAACCGACCCTTCAAGCCACGATCTCCAAATTTTAACTGCCCTCCTCAGACGCACACGCACTCATCAATTCCACGGACTGCCACTTGACCACGAATAACCTCCAATGGGCCGAATGCAAATTGGGCCAACTTTAATGGCCACTAATTTTATTAGGTTAACAGATGCCCCCTCGCGCAATTTGTCTGTTAGGGTTTTTTAAGACGAATTTGCGCGTTTGACCTAGGCCTGGCCCATTCACCAAGGTCACTAGAGGATAAAAATTTGCTCCGCCCGAGCTTCATCGGCCGCCACCCTGCATGCGCCAGCCGCCGTCCTTGGTAGCTCAGCCGCTATCAGCAAGCGCCCAGCCTCCATTGTCCACGTGCCAGCCGCCACCTTGATCCCTTCGGCCGCCGTTCCCTATTCGTTCAGTTGCCAGGGTTCTTTTCACACCAGCTCGCATCCAAAATCTCGGTCGCCATCCCCAAGGTCCTAGCCGCCATCGTGCACTGCCTGGCCACCGTCGATGCTTCTCTGGCCGCCACCTGCACATGCCGGGCCACCATCGTGCGTGACCTGCCATCCGACAATCTGAACAAGGGCCGCCGCCCGGGCCTTCTTGGCCGCCACCTCGAATTCCTTAGGCGCCATTCGCTCTTAGTCCAGCCGCCAAGGGAGACTTCGGACCAGCCGCCACTCACATACCTTCAGCCGCCATCGGAGGCCTCTAAGCCGCCACTTGGAAGGCTTCAGCCGCCACCTCCAAGGCCTCAGCCGCCATCTACCTTTGTTTGGGTTGGCCGACACCTGCTTCAACTCGGGCCGCCATGATTTGCCTCCCAGTCGCCATCAAGAGACCCTCAGCCGCCACCTGAAGGGTTCCGGCCTCCATCCTCCTTGCTCGGACTCAGATGCCACTTCAAGGGCTTCAGCCACCATCTGACACCCTTCAGCCGCCACCGAGGCAACCTCAGCCGCCATCCCTAGGAATCCAGGACGCCGCCATCAAAGTCCAGGCCGCCACTTCAAAGGCTTCAGCCACCATTTGATACCCTTCAGCCGCCACCGAGGCAACCTCAGCCGCCATCCCTAGGAATTCAGGACGCCGCCATCGAGGTCCGGGCCGCCACTTCGCCTTGTCAGGCCGCCCCTTGGCATGCCCAAGCCGCCGTTGCCGTGTTATGGCGTCACAAGTTCGTATCTTGCTTATTCTTTCACGCTCAGGCCTCAGCCTCAGCCTCAGCATCCTCAGCGTCAGCCTCAGTCTGAGTCTCAGCAGCCTCAGCCTCAGCCTCAGCATCAGCAGCCTCAACCTCAGCATCGAACAAGCCCCGACCCCGTTGCGAGTCTCAAACGCCACACTAGACACGCCAGCCGCCACAATACAAGCCTCAGACGCCACAGAAGACCTTTCAGCTGCCACCCGGGCTCCTATCAGCCGCCATCATGACCTTCCAGCCGCCACCAGGAGCTTCCCGGGCCGCCATCAAACAGTTCCGGACGCCATCTGCTACGCTGTCTGTAACACCCCATCTTCGATGCAGCGGAAATACGGAGTGCTACTCTAAATGCTGCCGGCTCCAGAGTGAAGGCTGACCCCACAAACCTCGTGAGTGAGGCCAAAGCGCACTGGAAAGAGTTCATGTTGGTTTGTGGGGTCAGCCTTCACTCTGGAGCCGGCAACATCTAGAGTAGCACCCGTCTTTCCGCTGCATCGAAGATGGGTGTTACACTGTCTCTTCAATCCCCATGGACCAGCTTTCAGCCACCATAGACAGGGTCCCAGCTGCCACAGACAGAGTCTCTCAGCCGCCATCTGCCCTTAAGCCAGCTGCCACGGCCATGGCGCCTCAGGTTCGTTTCGTGCTTCACTTGTTTGTTAGTCCGTATCTTATCCGAACACATCTAATACTGTTGTTTGATGACATAGGACTCTGCTTCGCGGCTTCAGGCTGCACCTGGATCACCCTCAGCCGCCACACAGCCTCCTTTGGCCGCCACTTTGGGCCTTCGGTGGCCTCGAGTTCGTCTGGCTTTTCCGCTTTGTCGGGTCGCCCCACGGTTTTCCAAGTTTGATTATATCCTTGGCCTCAATCATCCCGAGGTTGATGTCTACAAGTGGTTCATTGGCCTCCAAACTAGGCAAAGTCCGCTTCACAGGAAATGGCCACTCGGATGGCCGGCTGTCAGTCAGGCTTTTGGACTTGTCTTCGGCACCCATCATTACTTCAGTGGCAGCAAGCCGCTGTAACAAGTCTTTGTAAACATCCTGGTTGCGCATCATAAGGGATTTGAGGTGTCTTGTCGGCAATCTGCAGAATGCAACTTAAAGCCGCTTGAAGTAAAATCGATGGACTCTATATCCAAGTCCACACCAATTAAGGCTGAGGCTGGTTGGACATCATCCAGGTAGAAGATTGCCTCGTCATTATTGATGTCTGGTCCAACAAAGGGCTGAGGGTTTGCCTCCACCAACTCTACATAATCACCACCCCAAATGAGTATCTGTTGGTGCAGCATGGATGGGACGCATTGCGCCATGTGGATCCAATCACGTCCTAGAAATGCAGAGTAACACGTCCTGGACTTTACCACGAAGAATGCTACCTTCAATGTTTTTTTTATCTAATGGTGACATCCGCCGTAAGGAATCCGGCATGCTGAGCAGCTTCTCCTACGAAGCTGCACATCCTGACATTGGTAGGGACCAGATCTTTTCCCTTGTCAGTCCGGCTACTAGAGCCGCCATCACCTGGATTTAGGATGAATCCTGAGCCGCCAACATGCAACTGAGGGAATGGCTCAACATCCACCTTCATACACGCAATTTTTAGACGTCCCTCTTTAATTTTATTCTGAATGGCACTCCTAAAACTCCTGCATTTAGTGATGCTATGAGTATAAGAATTATGCCACTTACAAAACGATCGGCCCTGAATATCTTCGGCCGCTGGTAACTTCTCCCTTTCAGGCAGCTTAATTACCCCGTCTTTGAGTAAGGCATCGAACACTTGGTCCGCCCTGCCCATATCGAAAAGGTCTTCATCAGGCCTGTACTTGGCCTCTTTTTGCTTAGGCGGCCTGAGGGCCGCACATGTATGTGGCTTGGCTGTCTGCACTAGCTCTGCAACAGTCACCTCCACAGTCTCGTCCACCCCGTTGATGAATTTCACTTCCTTGAAGTATACCCGATGCGTAGCACGATTCTCCTCCTGTTCTTCCAGGAATTTTTCCAGGCGAGCCGCTTTCTCGGCCAGCTGGGCAAGATCAGTCGCATCCTTCTCAATTAAATGTTCCTTTAATTTCGGTAATATGTTTGCTACTGCAATATTGGCTATTTACCTATCAGGGAGTGCCATAGTGCATCGGTTCTTAAGTCGTTGTAACCTATTAATGAAGGTACTCACCTGTGACGAGGGCGTATAGAATCTGTCATGGAAAGCTCGCTCCAAATTGACTCAATTTTAAATTGAATTAGGCCGCAGGGATGCATACCACGCGAATGCAGGGCCTGTAAGCGACGAGCTGAAGAGCCTCAGCTTCAACCAATCATTTGCTGCCGCTTCCCCACACTGTGTAGTGAACCTGCCCACATGCTCCACAGTAGACTTGCCTTCATCCCCAGAGATTGTGGAGAATTCAGGCATCTTGAAGCCTCGTGGGAATGGCTGCATACTGTCTACCCAATCAGGATACGGCTTTCGGTATGTAGGCCGCTCCATCGGCCTCAACTGGATCCCGAAGTGCTGCTGCATCATGTCTGCAAGCAACTCGGGTGACACCGTTGGCGTCTGCGCAGGTGGCGTCGCCACTGGAGGTGTAGTAGGAGCCACGGCGGCTTGTGTTGCATTCTGTGGTATCTGCCCCCCTTGCGGTGGCGTCTGCCCCTAGGGTTAGGGTGCCTTTCCCCAAGGCTGCGTCGCCATGTAGGGTCCAACTGGAACATTCGGCACATGAGGTACCGCTTGTCGTGGCTGCATGCCAATGCCACGAGAGGCCGCTGTACAGCCTGGAGACACACTGGAGGCCACTAAACAGCCTGGTGCCGCATAGATAGGCGATGCATATCCAAGACTCGGCATCATGGGTGCCGCTGGGTTGAAAGTATAGGCTGTATGGAATGGATTTACCAACGGACTAGCCAAGCCTCCCACATCGGGGAGTGGTGGCTGGCTGGGTGCTGTTCCCCAAGTTCGTAGTTGGTCGCCCGACGGCCCTGAACATGGCAGCGTGTTAGCACCGTTTGCAGGAACGGTTGCAGAAGCAGTAACTTCTTGTTGAGTCCGCAAGGCATTGAAGCCTCGGTCAATTTGATCAGCCATGGCAGGCCGGAAAACATCCATAAGGTGCATCGTTAATAGAGGCATAAACTCGGCCATCGATTCTGTCATCGAAAGTCGCATTTGTTCCGAGAAAGTGGGGTCTGCATAATCCCCCTGTTGTGGTTGGGCAGTGCTCGTCGTCTCAATCACATCCTCAGACGACGTTCTAACATGTGTCTTCTCTTGCAGAGACATTTCTTCAAACCTCTGTGTAAGATCACTTACCAACTTTCCTGATCTGAGATGCATAAACAACCTCTAAGCGGATATGGTTTCCACTTCGAGTCCCACTGGGCGTGCCAATTTGTTACACCGTAAAATATTGAATAAGGAAGAAATAACAGGAATTGAACTTGATAAACTTTAAGGATTACAGAATTGAACTAGAATTGAATTTACAGTGCTGGAATTAAATAAAGCAGTAAGGAATTTAAGACAAAAAGCAATAAATGAAAGAAAAGTACAGAAAACAGAAGAAACTTTTTAAAAAAATAAAATAAATGCTGCTCTTTGATGAGTTGTGTTGAGGTGCCCACAATGAAGATCATGTTCACATATTTATAAGCCGTCTAAACTCCTGCCTAATGCCCCGCTCCCAATCACGATGCCACGATCTCTTAACTTCTCCAGACGTCAGTCTTCGGAAACCGCCAACTTGTTGTCCGTCTTCTTTTTTCTTGCGATAATTCTTATGTGGACCGGACTATGTCAACAATTAGGCATGATGATGCAGACTGGACCAACCGTGTGGGCTCAAATATTTTTGGGTGACAACAAATAGGTAAAAATAATTATAGATATTAATAAATGAAAGCATAACATATAATCTTATTATGTAAATAAAGTAATAAAGTACTATAAACAGTCGAAAATAGAATTTAATACTGATGTTGTGAAAAACATGAGATTATGAAAGCATATTTCAAATTTTGGTAGGATCGGATTGTATAGGATCGTAAGATTCTATCATATCAAGATCGGGACTAAGATCGACATCCTACTAAATTTAAGATCCGACATACATCTAGATCGTTTTTAATAAATGTAATTATAAAATCATAAAATCTTAATATCAAGTTATCATCACCTATTGCTATCTACATTATTGAATGTGTATGGTGTGTGCAGACTGCACACCACACCACGTCTAATAGTAAATGACTAAAAGCCACAAAGAAATCTACACACAAAATCTAACATATGCGTGTGCTCACCGCAAAGGACCTCTGAACTCAATTCTCGCCCGATATACTGCGCCTTTCTTTTCTTTTTTTCTTTCCTTTTTTTTTTAAAAAAAATACCATCAACCATTAATAGGGAATTACAACATGATTTATTGAGTTTAACACCTCAAGAATATAATCTATTTAACAGTTAGCTGATAGGTAGGAGTATTATTTTATTCATTTATAATATAATTAATGTTATTTATTTTAATAAATATAATCTATAATTATTCTCATATTTTTTAAATTTTAATACATTATTGCTTTATCATTATATTTTTTTGGTACAATTAACAACATTTTTTGGTAGAACTTTATCATTATATTTATATTTTCTAATTTGAAAATCATGGTTAAATATAGATACTCACTTCGTCCCATTATTTATGTCTCACTTTTGTCACATTTACATTTTAGGAATTTATTAAATACTTAATCACCAACATACATCCATTACATCACGTTAATAAATAAATATATTAAAAATTTAAACCCAGGAAAAAGGACAAATAGGTCATTTTTCTTTTCCAAAAATCCAAATCAGTCATTTTTCTATTTTATTACCAAAACAGTCCTCTACAAATTCTAATTATGTCCAAATCAGTCCTTTTTTCACTAATTATATTCTAATTGCTGACGTGGCAAGGGTTTTAATTTAAACCTGACGTGTGCATAATATTAGTAATTTTTCTTTTATCTTTTGCCAATTCAATCCTAACCTTTTGTTTTGTTCTATTTAGTCCTCTACTCCAATCCTCATTTTTATATTAGTTGGCCTCAAACCTTTCAAATTATTTCATTTTAGGTCCAAAACCTTAAATTTTTTATTATTACTAATACATTTATCAAATAAATGCCCAACATACTTCCGTAAATAAAATTAAATACCAAACCTCATACATTAGGTTTGACCGCCTTGTTACCGGGTATTCGAAGTTCCGAATTTTACGGACTCTCTCTAACCACCCGATCGTAACGATGGTTCATTGGTTCTGGTTTCTTTCAGCAACAATCAGCACAATCATACTTTGTGGACAATAAAATTCAGGCTATTTTTAAAATATTTTTAATAATATTAATATTTTCTAAATAAAACCAAGGCTTCATGTATCCATAACCTTCCAAAAATTCAAGTTAAATCATTTACTCAAATATTGCTACATCCTAAGGTAGGACGCAAAGTAAGATTCTGTTGATTGTTACTGAAGGAAACCAAAACCAATGAACCATCGGTTGCGGTCGAGTGGTTATTAGAGAGAGTCCATAAAATTTTTGGTACTTGAAAGACCCGATAACAAAGCAGTCAAACCCAATATATGAGGTTTGATGTTTAATTTTATTTATGGAAGTATGTTGTGCATTTATTTGATAAATGGATTAGTAATAATAAAAAATTTAAGGTTCTGAGCCTAAAATGAAATAATTTGAAAGGTTTGAGGCCAATTAATATAAAAATGAGTGATTGGGGTAGAGGACTAAATAGAACAAAATAAAAGTTTAGGACTGAATTGGCAAAAGATAAAAGAAAAAGGACTAATATTATGCACACGTGTAGGTTTAAATTAAAACCCTTGCCACGTCAGCAATTAGAATATAATTAGTGAAAAATGACTGATTTGGATATAATTAGCATTTGTAGATGACTATTTTGATAATAAAATAAAAAAATGACTGATTTGGATTTTTGGAAAAGAAAATGAACCTATTTGTTCTTTTTTCCTTTAAACCCACTACCAGTAATAAATTTTAACACACGACCATCACATCATATATAAATAAATTAATTAAAATTAAAATTTATATTTATCCATGCACAACCATTCCAAACAGTGGTCTTTTTCAATTTAATTTTCCTACTAGGAAAAAGAATTAAAAGCAAACAGTACTCTTTTTCTTTTTTAATTTTCCTACTAGGAAAAAGAGTTAAAAGTATATAAAACACACCCCAAAACAAACTAATCACTGTTACTACTAATCAGCATTACTACAACAACATATATCCACAATTCAAGACCTAAAAGTAAACAACAGGATTCCTGCAATGACGCTGCCCCCAAAGAGCCTTGAAAAAACCACATCACCAATCGAATTTCACAACACCAGGAATCAATCCATTGGGCATTCATTGGTAATTAATAGTCGCAATTTACTACTTAACACTGTAAGAAAGAAAGAAAGAAAGAGAGAGGGTTGTCCCTAAACGACCCTAATTAGTAATTTCTTAAAATTGGAAGAAATGGCACAACGACGCAATGATCACCAGCAGCAGCAGCAGCAGCGATTGCAATGCCGACGGGCACGACAAAACCCTAGATGATCCACCCATTGCCAGCCCCGCCAGCCACGACCCATCTTCTGCCATCATCTCCCCGGTGGATGATGATCCTGCTGACTCCGCGTCGTCTGTCCCTGTTGTCGTTACTCCCATTCCGGACCCACCCATGTTCATCATGTCTGTCCCTGGCAGTGACCCCCCCTCGGTGGTATCAATGGCCCCCCCTGGTGACGCCATTGCCGTCGTCTTCGGGCTTGCAGTATTTGGATTTGTTGTTGGACTTGTAGTATCTTTAGATGATTTCTGACTGCAATAATTTAATTATTAGAGCGTACGATTAACTCTTATTAATCCTCAGCTACATAGTACTAGTATATACTAGTATTGTGATTATTAATAAGGAATCGGATTACTTTAATCTAATTTAGAATTTACCTAGGCATGGAGGGGCAAAATGTCACGGTGTAATCGGCGCCCGAGCAGGTAAATGTGCTGGTCGGATCATCGTAGGCGTAGCTGTACGATCGCGGGCACGCGGATTTGAACATCTGCGAGTACACCGACGGCCGGCAGGCGGCGGGTGAGTTGAACGCGCCGCTGCAGCAGTATTCCGGGCTTCCAAAAGCCTCGCACGCGCTCTTGCAGGCCTCCCCGCCGCCGACGCGCAGCTCTGACGGGCAGGCCTGGTTCAGATCCGTCACGCAGCCAGTCGAAGCACACATGCCCGTCCCTCCGGTGGCTTCCATGATCATAGGCAAGTTGTATCCGTCGACGAGGCTGACGTCGTAGAAGTCCAGCCCGCCGTTGCCTAGGGTGATCTCTGCCAGAGTTGCT
The DNA here is from genome assembly GCA_030278955.1 of Hygrophila difformis. NCBI lineage: Eukaryota > Viridiplantae > Streptophyta > Magnoliopsida > Lamiales > Acanthaceae > Hygrophila > Hygrophila difformis. The sequence continues at coordinate 61,663,249 of JAOANR010000005.1, read as the reverse complement.
GGTGGCGCGGCCCCGGATCCATTGCACTCGGCCTGACCAGACCCGCAGTCACCGGTCTGGCAGGACCCGGATTCCGAACCGGAAAACGAGCAGCCGGTTCGGCCCCAGAATCGGCCGGACCATCCTGTGGGGGCGGTGAAGGCGCGGGAGGAGTCACTGGGGAGCTCGAATCCGGTGGATTCCAGCGTCGGGCTGCCGGCGTTGGCGAGAATTCCCGGCCACACCGTGTAATCGCACTTATTCACGAATGTGAACGTTGCCCCATATGCAACTGCTCAGAGAAAAGTGCGGAGAAATTGGATTAAAAATCAGAAACCCTAAATCGGAACATCACACACTGAACTAAAAATCAGAACCCTAATAAAATAAAAAAATAAATCATACATTTTCACAAATCCTAATTGATAAAACACTGCAAACCCCAACACATTACAACTCAAGACCCACATTTTTCACAATAAAAACTGAATCTTGGAGAAAGAAGACAGAAAGCAACAACAATGTGAAGTAGCAGTGCAATATCTTTTACCTCTGGAAAGCAGAAAAAGAGCAATGTGGAACCTCAGCAACACTCCAGAGCAAGAAAAACAGAGATCCATGACCATGAATGAGTAACTTGCCCAACAAATCCTCCCCTGTTCCTTTATTTTTTATTTTTTCCCCACCTTGAATATTTTAAACTGATATTAGGTAAACACTAACAGGAAGAAGCAGGGGAGCATCAAAGGGGCAAAGACGAAAGCCACAAAACTGAGTGTGTTGTTTCAACCTGAAGAGAATATAAAAATGAAACAGTATGGGTAGCGCTCAATTTGTAGACAGAAACGGACAGGGCAGCAGAAATTTTGTCGCCTTTTGTGTGTGATGGTAATGAAGTAGGGAAGTGAGAAAGGAACAGCAGAAAGAAGTGAAGCGAGACAAGGATGAGGGTTTTGGGGAGTGGGGGGAGTCTGGGATTAAGAGAATAAACTAAAAAATGGCACTAAATGGGAATTCATTTGATTATTGAGGGGAAAAAGGGTCGGAAGCAGGACTGTAGTGTGCTCCCCGTTGTAATTTCATTACAGTATAAAATTGTGCAGAATCTTTGTTGCCGTTGGTTGGATTATGGACTTGAACTTTGTTTTCAACTTTTACTGCCATATATTCTGACTTCTGAGTTAATTATAAACTAATCAAATACTCTTACTACTACTAAACAAGCATGATTATTGAAATCGACATTCATCTATTCATGGAGGTTCTGTTTTTAGAATCAATGTTTGGACAAATTAGTAGTGCTAATTTTTCATTCTTTCCTCTTGGGCTCTACTGCTTTAGGGCATTAATGCAATCAGCAATGGCTTGTGGAGTTGTGGTCCAAATTTCAAAACAAAAATTGTTCAAGGAAAATAAAATTTGCTTTGAAGAATGATAGTATGATGGGGACGGACTTGTAAATTTTTAATACGTAAATTATGTGATTGTAAACATTTCGATTAAGTAACATTTCAACTTAATACTTCCTATGTCTCATTGTTTTTGTTACATTGGTCTTCGACACACATGCCGAGATACATTTTCAATGATTAATAACTTAAATTGTGTACAACGAAAAATTATAAAAAGTTGATTGTCTAAAACTACAAGATTAGACGAATCTAACAAGATCTCACTTGACTATGTTTTTTCTTACATAACTATACTAAAAGTTTGAATCAAAGTTAAACAGTGAATAGTGCAAAAAAAACCATCCGTAATAAAAATGTTGAGACGGAGGTAGTAAAAAAAACTTCACATTCAAGCTTGAATTCCAAGAAACAAACAAAGCATGGAGGTGAAACATGAAAAAGAAAGAAAGATATACTAGTACACGATTCAAATGAAGTTCAAAGTCTCGCACTCAATGACCAATATCTCTTCCAGTTTGATTTCTAAAAGTACTTGAGTGGGAAGTGGGTCTGGGAGGGAATGGATTAATTTATAACAAGTGTGTAATGAGTTTGATTCCGGAGGCCAATAGAGTAAATGGACAAAGACAATAGTCTCCTGGCTTGTAGCTGTGGGCAAATACTAGTAGTATGACTATGAATTACTGTATGAGGTGAGACTAAAGCGGCTTTGGATTCTTTTATTTATGCTCTGCTCGTCTTTTGAGGGCTCTTTCATTTCATTAATTGCAGCAAAATTTGACCATATGACACACACACACACACACCCATACTATTGGTGAATGCTGGACTGGATACTGCTGCTACGTCAAATTTTTGCCCATATAGTAATAATTCATTCCTGCTGAGGTAGTTTAAAATTGACTCTGTGATAAAGAAACATAATGCACTAATTTATGGTATTGCTGTATGAGATTAGATTATGGTAGTAGTAGAAGATCATTATGGAGGACCATTTTCCCACGGCTGGACAGCACTCCACACACTTTATTACCATTCCCTCCTCCTACACAAGAATTATTAAGGTACAATCGTCATAATTTTGTCAAAACTTTTGCAAGAAATGTTTACTCAAAAGCTGACTAAATTTTGCCTTTTTTCCTTGCCCTTTGGACACACATATTCCAAACCCGGTCCCCATTAGGTGTTTAATATCTTTCGGCTTTGGGCTATTTGTGAAGTATTATTATTATTATCCCCTCCTATTATAGATTATTCCTTTTGGAATTTTATATTTTTAATAAAATATAGTAGTACTAATCTTTTAAAAGATATTTTGATTAAATTTTCTTATATTACTCCCCAGCCTTCTCTCTTAACTTTGTAATTGATTTGTTTTTTAAAATTAATGAATAAAACATAAAAGTAAAAATGAAACATAGAAAGGAGGAAAAATAAAATACAATAAAAATACCATAATGGATTCCTGTCACAAGTTCTTGGTATATGAATAACTCTATTATTGGACATTGGACATCGTGGATTCATATAATTTATAAATAAAAAAAAAATGGAACAGTAGCATTATTCTAGCATTGTTAGGCTCATCACATGATGCCTTGTAATAAACACATACAAATGTTTGATGCATCTTAGGCACATGCATGAGATAATGATTCCCTTTTATCCTAATATTCCCAAAACCCATTTAATAGATCCACAAGAAACATGAGTTATAGACTACACAAATAACAATGATTAGGGTGTTAAGACCAATTCATGCGGTAGCAAAATCAACCTACATTTAGAAGAGGGAGTCCATTATATTTGATCATGAATTTGATCGAGCACATCCTGGTCTAGTACAAGTGGATTCATCGAATAATTCTATCTTTAAACAGTGGATACACGCCAAATGCATAATGTAAATCTCATTCAATCAAATGTCGTCATAACACATAGTAGCATATAAACAAAGTTACATGGGAATCAAAGAGGGACCGAGCATCATCAAAGAATGAGAACAAAATAAAGAGAAAAGAGTGGAAAATAGCATTCTCACAAAAGATGAGAAACTTTATCCAGGAATCAAATAATTGGTTCTCCACAAACGTCAATAGTTCTTACCTAAAGCAAAATAGCAAGGCAAAACTAAAGTTTTTTGAATATATATATATATATATATATATATATATATATATATATATATATATATATCACAATCTCAATGTAAAGACCAGTCACCATAGAATAAAGTAAGCGGACAATCACTACATGGAATAAATTCATACCTTCAAAACTGATCATACCATAGAGACTGGATTGCTTTCACAACTGGTGATAATTTTCACCCAAAAAAGTTGCAACCAAGAAGAACCAGCATTGGCATATATATTATATCAACACGTGAAATAATCACAGATATGCTTGTTTGTACGTGGTTGAGAAATATGATTTTCAACAGCCAAATCCGAATCATTAAAAGCGTACTGACAGCTAATACAGCATTTGGGGCTCGCTACAAAATGAGTCGCTCTTCGCCTACAATAATCGGTATAATCAGCCTGAAAGAGTTCACCCGATGACATTATTATAAAGTTACAAGATCAACCAGATGTGTAAAATTGTTGAAATAATATAAATAGCGGATGGCAAAGAGTAAACTGGAATCGAACCAGGGGATGACAAGCTTGTGTGATGCCGCCCAATGTACATCATAGTCTTGTTAACCAGTGGCAAATCTGCTGTGTCCTTGCGGGCTCCGAGTAACTTTAGGCTGCAAAAGCGGAACATATTATGTCTCTGAAATGGCATCACAGTACGTATGTGCATATTGTAATACACATTACTCGACATCATTCAGGTAAACTGTAAACTACTTATATATGCCTACAAAAAGTCATGCTTGTATGCTGCTTCCCAATTAAATTTATAAGCTGTAGCGGGTTGACTCACACTTACAAAAGATCATCGAAGATTGATGTAAGGAAAACTACATACCATGCATTTAAAGAAATATAGAAGGCATGTGCAAAATATGGGCTCAAAAGGAAATCATATCCGTCTCAGTAATCTGTGATCATAAACTCAAAAGGACAGTACTAAAAAAGTAGTTATTGTAATATGAACGTAATTTGATAAAGTGGATCAGACCATAACCTAGAAAGAACATAACTTCATTTCTAATAGTACTTTCATATAAAAAAAACCAGTTAAATATAAAATTCAAACACCAGGAAATATAATGATAATATAGAGAATGAAGATTTTCTTGCATTCTTTCTCAAGTAGAATATGGAGAACTTATTATTTGTGTTAGATTTAGACAAGAATGGTGAAAGTTAAACAGATGAATCATCCTCTTTTAGAGGAGATCTCAAAGCAACTGAAAGATTAGCAATGAAACTTTATTTTTATAGTTGTATTCTCCCCCAATCATGAGCATTTCCTCCGTTTTTAGCAATCTTATCCAGCACCAAACAGAAGTAATGCAACTCAGAAAAGAGAGGTTGCATTACGTACAAGCCATGACTGTGGCCTCTCCTGTTCACAATCATAAAAGGGTCTAAAAACATTATGCGGTAAGTGCATGCTTGATAAACTTGAATGGAGCATGAATCTGAAGTGTGAACAACTAAGTGACTAAATCTGAATAATTAAATTATAAATGACAATAATATTTAGAAGTATCTTAAAGTTTTAATATTAAGTAATAAATTGAATGATCAACCAGGTTATAAGCCTAGAAAGTATTGAAAAACAAGGTAGAAATCCTACACCCAACAACATTGTTTCAACAACAAAGTTGCAGAGTAGGATAGACAAATAAATTCAGCAAATTATGCATAGAGGTTTACCAAGGCGTGGTTTCATAAACCCATAGCTCATTTTTTTCTGATATTAAAAACAAAAATATACTAACCTAGTCTATTAAGTCTTCTTGATAACAATAAATGCCTTTAATTTAATTGTTTAGTAGGTCTAAAATTGTAAATAAGATAAAGTCCGAAATTAAATTATTACTATCTTTATTTTGTGAACAAAAAATTCAAATATACCAATTTTCTTTCTTTCCTTTTTTTTTTTTTTTTTTTGAGTTCGCAACCCAAAACAATTTAATTACTCAATCTTCAGGCTTCAATCGGGCTCATAACATGCAACCTAAATCTTACCAAAAAAAGGGCTAAAACATACAAAGTATTTTGGGGATACAATCATACCTAATTTAGAGAAGAACAAGGAATATAATTTTAGGAAAACCCACAGATCAAAGTTCAATGATTAAGAAATAGATTATTTAAAATAAAATTTAAAAAAAAAAATTGGTTAAGTTAGATGAAGAAGACACTATTCTAATAAAATAGTATGATGCTAACACAAAGCATATCAAATCCATGACCTAATGGGAATAAGATTCTATAGCACAATGCCACAACCACAATCCTAAGATAATGAAACTACAATTCTAATGGACAGTGAAACACTAGCATCAAATAGGTTATGATGATACTCAAATAATAAAGTCCAGCTTTGTTGTCAAATTTTTGGCAGCAGGCAAATTAATCAAGATTCGGGACTAAGGTTAATTACCCAAATACAACTAAAGCATCACTCTCAAACTTCTTTGTCATAAGAGAACCATTCCCCAGCATCTATACAAATGAAGTTCAAACTATAAAACTTCCCAATTTTGTGTTCTCCCCATGCCGACATGCCCCAACATTCATATGAAGTTAAAAGATTCATTTATTGAATTATTGACAGAGCATCAACACAATAACTATTTTGGAAACCTTAACTGCACCAAGAAAAGCTTTATGCTACCTGATCAGTATTGATCCACGCTCATGAGAGCTTTCAACTTCAACATTTTCGTTGGAATCTTTCCTACTTCTAACTTTAGTTCAGCAAAATATCCTCATGCTGAATTTAATTTCCTAGTAAGATTCACAGTTCGTCATAAGCCATTAAAGTAAAGAATTCTTATGAGACTGCAATATCAATTTTCAGAATGCTATAAAACAATCTCCACATAATTTTCAAAAATTTAGTACCACGATGATTCTAATTTCTAAATCAACAATCCTAGAATCTAAGCATAATTGACAATGCAAAATTGAAACAAGAAATTTAAAAGAACAGAACTGAAACAAGTTTGGCAATGAAAAATAGAAAAAGAAATAAACCTAGTGTATGGCAATGGGCAGAAAATGATTATGTAATCGGCGCCAGCGCAGGTGAAGGTACTGGTCCGGTCATCATAAGCGTAACTGTAGGAGCGCGGGCAAGCATTCTTGAAGAATATCGAGTACGGCGAAGGGTGACACGTGTCCGGCGTGTTGTACCCTTCGCTACAGCAGTAGACCGGATCGCCGAAAGCCTCGCACGCGCTCTTGCACGCGACGCTCTCCCGGCTACCGTTCCCCCGCGTCACGCTTAGCTCCCGCGGGCACGCGCCGTTCAGGTCCACGAGGCACCCCGTCGAGCTGCAACCCCCTCGTGTACCTCCGCGGGCGATTATCAACATCGGGAGGTTGTAACCGTCGACCAAGCTCACATCGTAGAAATCCAGGCCTTGATCGCCGTTCAGGGTGAATTCCGCCAGGGTGGCGGGGGGGATCGCGCCGGCGCCGGCGCATTCAACCCTCCCGGAGGCGCAATCGGCGGTGGCGCAGGAGAACTTACCCGTGGAAGCTTCAGTGGAGCAGTGGGTCCGCGCCCAAAGCCGGCCGGACCAGGAGTTGGGGACCCGGAGCGTCCGGGATTTCCCGGTCCTGAGAACGAAGCCCGTGGGATTAAGCGGCGGGCGGTTGGCGCCAGTGAGAATACCCGGCCAGATTGTGCGGCGGCATTTGTTGACAATCTTGAAGGTGGTGGATCCCACACCTGATGGATTCCATGAACAGATTAAAGTTGAAGAAATGGAAAACAGAAACACAAAAGGGAGAAATCAAAAATGGGAAAAATCCCTGTAAACCTGAGAAGTCGGAGAAGTTGAAAAGGATGAGGAGGAGAAAGATGGAAAAGGTGGAAAAATGATTATCCATCAGCAGAAGCAGAAAAGCGGAATGAAGATCGAAATGGAAATGGGATGAGGAAATAACATATTTGGGTTTTGATTTGTAGAATCTTCCAGCGTTGTTGTTTGCAAATGGCGATTGGAAATCCCAAATGACGGTGCGTGTGTAGTTGTTTGTGGAAGGAATGTGGGAGAATGGAGGTGGTGAGTGGTGGTGAAAGGTGGGGCGGGGGAACGTACGTGGCGAGCAGCAATTGGCAAGAAAAAGTGAAAAAAGTAGTGTGGAACTGGCCAGTGACTTCTTGCCCTTGCTCTGGGTTTTGGAATACTAATAAAGTACTAGTACTCCAATAAACCTCATTTCCTTTTTAACATTTCTTCCAGGCCAGGCTAAGTGGGCAACAGGTACCCAAATGCCAATTGGATTATTAGCTTCGACTCTTTTTTATAAAAAAAAAAAGCCAATTGGTTGACATTGACCTTGACAATTGTGGTATACTAATACTAGTACTAGTAGACCCAACCCAAATACTAGCAGCCAGCAGGGCAGGGCAAACACCAATTGCAATATCACCCCTTGAAAAACTAGTAACTGGTGTGATTTATGCTGTTGGTATGATCTGCGTGCATCATCTCATACTCTTGTCATTTATATGTCCATAAATGGTGTGATTGTGAATGGGTCTTGGTGCATCATCATCTCACTACTAAACGGAACACTCCGGTGGTGCCACCCATTGATTACTTGGAAATCCGGTCCAATAATTAATAGAAGTACTATATTATCTCCAAAACTTAGTACAATAGTAGTACATAATTCAACTGAAAACATCGATAAATGATAGTAGTGCTATTCCAAAGAGGGCATACATACTAGTATATCTCAAGAAAAAACCAAACAACACACGCGTATATAATATAATAGCCTATTTGGGGTGGTATAAGCTATTACTTACTTTTCATTAGTACAACATACTATCCATCATCACTAGTTGCAGGGAGAGAGGTTGCAGGTGACGTTGGTTCCAGCGCCGGAATTTGCCCTCATGAAGCCCAAGCCGGTGTGGAGGGCCTGCCGGGCGGATCCGGCTAGCGCCCAATTCATTTGCTGGATGACGGTGACTGGATTGTAAGGAAACCGGATGCTGTTATAGGAATTGAGCAGTGCAGTTGTCCCCTCTCTCAGGAGAGTTCTGTAAGGTTCACCTCTTCCTCGTAAAGCTTGTGCAAGACTCATCTCTGTCCCGAATCTTTGTGCTGCAACCAGCCCGAATGCAATCGCCACTCTGGTGTCCGGCGACACTACACGCCACCGGCATCTGTATTGTGGCATATTCCATGTCCTGCACCACCATTTCATACCAAACCAAAACAAATAAGTTTATTAGTATTAGGTGAAGAGGCCACCACTTGTATCAACATCAGATTCCCACCCTGACTGATTGATGTACAGGGAATTTGGTGGTCTACCCCATATGTGGGTGAGCCCCACGTCTATATATATATATATATATATATATATATCCCATGTTTGAAATTACGCCTTTATTTCATTTATTCTAAACAGATGTGAAAACATTTCACGTGCAAGGTAAAAAGGTTTATGGAAAAACACTGATGCCTACTGCACGTTGTCTGCTGTAGTGATTGATGTTTTATGTGGAGTAGTAGTGGTACTTACTTGGATGTACAGGCTGAAGTTTCCAAGATTGAACCCCGAGGCACGGGAGGCAGCTGAGGCAATGGTGGCAATGGTGGTGGCCGTGGTGGCAATGCCGAACGCCTCACAGGTGGATGCGCAACAGGGACAACCGGGGCTGGTGTGTGCGTGGCACTACCACCGCCTGGAGGACTGACGGGAACAACTGGCGGCGTGGGATTGACGGGGACAGCTGGCGTCGGAGTGACGGGAACAACCGGCGGCGTGGGAGTGACGGGGACAACAGCTGGGGTGGGACTGCTAGTGTTGGGTGGAGGGGTGAAGGGGACGTGAACGGAGGAGGCATGCCTGGATGAAGAACCGGGGCAATGGTCCATGGGATCAGCGGGCTGAGCCACCAAAGGTTCCACAGCGTACGTTTCCATATCGAACATGCTGAAGGTGAGCCTGAGACGCTTGGCAGGGCCAGCGACAGCACCACAGCCGTTTGATCCTCGCTGTCTGTTGCCTATCACCCGAGCGTAGCAGCCGCTCAGATTTGGGGTGCCTTCGAATCTCATCACGAAGTTGCCCAACCAATTCGTGGTTTCTTCTCTCCACATTGAAAATTTGCCATTGCTCCCGGGACACCCCATCGCCACTTTAATACCTGCATTCAACACAAAATAAATACCACCAATATTCTTGATGAAATGAAACAACCGCCTCCGTACATTCATTCACACACACAATATTAATTCTAGTCACGTAGACAAAACTAAAAGAGATGTAATCGAGGAGGAGGAGGAGGAGGACGAGGGCTCCTCACCGTGTAATGGATAATCGAAAAGGGACACCAGTCCATCCTTGCACTGGTCACAAAACACGGTCCCAGTTAGCATTGCGTCTCCCCGAGCTCCATGGATGGCAGCTGAAACAATAACTAAAGCTGCAAACAGAGCCCTCAGCTGTGACAAACCCATACTGAATTCTGCAAAAAAGAGAATGAATGATGTGTGTGAAAGGGAAATGTGTATGGTAAGAAAAAACCAAGGAATTGGGTCAATAAATATAGCTTCTGAAGAGCAGCAACCCTCAACGGCATTCATTTATTATGGTACAGCAGCAGAAAGATTTGCAATTTGAAATCAGGCCAGGAAAGAACGACACAAGCATTAAAGGGCAGCTGGAATTGTTAGGGTCCAGAAATCATAATCTACCAATATCAAATGATCAACCAAAAATGGTTGCAATAATTTGGGATTTTGGCTTGGCCCCCAATAAATTGAAACACACAGTAATACGGACATTAAACAGAAAGCTTGAGGAAGTAGTGATATCTTCATCATCCATGATTGAATAATGTAATCATTTTTCAGGGCAATTACTGGCTATTGGCTAATCTTGGTTACCCAAGTGAGATCAATCACTATGGAAAATTTAATGAGGGGTAGAAACTAAGCCATGAGTAGTTCTAGTGTAACAAGAATAATGCGCTACGGTGCTAGCATAGCTATGTGAGCATGGGCTGTTAAATTAGCCCTTCCGTAGGGCATTAAAGGCAAAGAGCTATTTTATACTAATATAGTGTAGGATACTAATACAATTTCAACATCTCATGACAAGCTGCTAGCTGTTCATACGTATGATTCCTCCTGCCCATAATTTTCAACACTTCAAATTTCCCGTACTTCAATTATTTTCCCTCTTCTGTATCCCATTTTGAAAAAAGAAAAGTAGTAGAGTGGTTGTTGAGTTGGGATGCTTTGACACACCATAACACCAATGATCTCTGAAATGGGCCTTGTGAAAAGCCAACTCGAGACTAATGTGAAAACCAACATCTGGGATCTGTGCGCATTAAAAAGATAAACGTGTCAGTATGCTGAATTAGCGTAAGATTTAGTAGTAACATCTCATACTGAACACCAGGCATCTATGATCTAACTACCCTCATAAGTCCAAAAAAGGTAGCAACTTTATTGTCAATACGTTGCATCAACGCTGGCCATTGAAAAGGTAGTAAATAATGGCATGCACAAATACAGCATGGCAGGGATTTACTACATCCTCCGGGACAAGGTGTATGAATAATTCATATATCGAGTCAATGAGAAAACAAAACTCAACATCACAGCTGCAAAATGCCAAGAATTAAGGAGCATCTATCAATAATGTGTGAATCCTATAATACTCTTGTTTCAGCGCCAGGTCAGGTCCATCCATCAAATCATACAATACAAACGAAGCCAAAGTGAGTTCAATTTTTTCTGCATTTGTGAAAATAAAATACTAGTAGTAACCATGGGATCTACCTCATCATCTCTGAAAACGTTCCATATCATACCACAATACAGAAAAAAAAAAAGAAAAAAGAAAAAAGAAAAAGCATTAGAAAGCCACACTCCACGAATATTGAAAAAATAATGGGCTAATTGGAAACAAGCAGCAAAAGCCATTGTGAAAACTGTTTTATCATAAATATTAGCACCATGCCTAATGTGCACAATGCAAATTAAGTGATCAAACCTCACCTGAGTGGAGGAATTACTGACACAGCAGACGAAAAAAAAAAAAAAAAAAACAATACTAGGACATACAGTAAGTCATTTATATCCTTTACACAAAACGTGAATTATACAGAATTTAACTGATCGTTTGGCATTCATCAAGTAATCAGTCCCCGAATGGCTCGCCCTTGAGAAGGAGGCACTATAAAATTTGCCAAGCCAAATCATGTATTGGATGAGCATATGTAGAATAATCAAACAATTCCAAACAACATTCAGAATATAGTCAATAAATATTGATTTAAGAATTTAAAAAAACAGGTTAAAGACCCTTTGTTCGAGTATGAATATAGTCATTTCCAGGTTCCATTGCCCACACCAACGAAGAATGAATCTGACTACAAAAGTAAAACAGAAACATAAATAATCACACACCACCGAGTACACACAACCCACAGAGGGATTACAGACAAATCTACATGTGAGTCTACCAAAATTGCTCTATAAAGTGCACTGCAATGACAAGAAAAAAAAGGGGGGGGAAAACAAATATAGGCCAAAATCTTATGTCCTGTTGGTGCGCAGCTCACAAACTTTCTATGCAAAAGATTATAATTTTGTTCCCACAATTCCAATGCATCCACAGCCAGAGTGCCGTCCCTTGAATCTCTTTTCACGCCTGAGTACTTAATTTAGACTGGTCAGCCTCAGCCTGACCGTTTTCAGAACGTCCACTTTCAGATCCAGCAGCACTACAAAAGAGATCGAAAGTATGATACATAACTTCACATCCAGATAATAAAATCATATCAGAAAAGGTTTAAGATTTTAAAACATAAGCGAATATCATTAAACATTAAGGTACGCTCATGTGTAGGTTCTGCATGAGTTTCCAAAAATTTGTACTGAGCAAATTCAAGACACCTACATACATAGTATATACAAAAAATATAAATATAAATCATCACTCCCATTTCCACCCTACCCAGAGAATTAAGTGGAGTTAAACTACAACGCCCACAGAGGAGGGGAAATTTTTTCTGTGAACTTTTCAACTTCATCATTTCATGGCAGAACCTAATTATCCAATTCCAAACCAAATAAGTGTACAAATCACATGACATGTGCCACCAGTAATTCCAGCAGAAAACAATTAGCCATCATTAACACGAAACTACTTCCACGTACATCCAAGCCAACTGATAGAGAAAGTACAAGCTACATGCATGGAATAAGAATTAGCAACATAATAGAAGTCTGATAGATAATAGAATAGAATTCCAACTAAACAAGGCTGGGTAAAGGAGTTTAACGAAATGTTTGTTCTGTTCAACTCTATATTAACACATCCATGGAGAACTACCAACTACATAAAATCTAACAAGACATTGCATGGCAGGCTCAAATATTCAAAAGAATGAACAGCACACAACATATAAAAAATTTATGCTAGTGCGTCGTCATACCCTTCAGCTTTTACAAATACTATGCTAAGTAACCAAATTATCATTCACTATTGGTTGGTAGAAATGAGAAGCCTGCCTTAAGGACACACAATTCAATTCAATTCAGAACCACAAACACATGAAACTAAGTTCTTAGGTATTGCAAAACTTAATCACCTTAACCAACTTAAATCAGAACACAAAACATATGGTGTTACCAACACCCTCAACAAAATATCAATGTCTGTAGATGCTATCAATAACAAAAGTGGATTCATACTAAATCACAAACCTCTGGGGACGAGAACCAACTGACGATGGCCTTCTCCAAGCCCCCTCGGACTTATCTTCCTGGCGCAACCTGTCTCTCCCATTCCCACCCCAATAACTTCTCTTCTGGGACACAGGCCCTGCAGAAACAACTTCCTTGAGTTTATTTGACTCAAGTTTTTCTTCAATTTCCTTCCAATCTTGGCCCTTCTCCTTCAAGACCTCCTCCCTGGGCCGGGCCTCGCCGAAAGGATTGCTGCCTTTGGGCTGCACCGGACTCGGAGTACCACTTTTCTGTCCTTCGATCACCACTGGAAGAGTCCTAGGCTGCAAATTCAATCGAGGCCTGCCCCCAATACCCCCCTCTTCCCTTTTCCTCCCCCAGCTGTCAGAATCTGCAGCGTTTGACTCAGAACCACCTCCTCTCCTCTGCCTCAAACTATCAAACGCTCCCCCCGTTTTTTGTCCCTCTTCTTCCTTCCTCTTCACCCAGTTACCTGAATCTGCGCCGCCGCCGGGGGCGCCATTAGATTCCGATCCAAAGCTCCCTCGCCTGTCAAATCTCCTAGGTTCAGAGGGAACATAGCTCTTCTTGGATGCCCAATTATCAACCTCGTCAGCCCGTGATTGATCCGAAAAGAAACCCCCTCTTTCTCCCCTGTCCCTCCTCTCAAACCCTGGAGACTTCTTCCCCGCCGCCCAATTATCAATCTCGTCAGCCCTAGACGGCATATCTTCTCGATTCGACTCCCGATTAAAACTTCCCTGCCGCCGCGGCTGATCATCCCTCATTCCGCTCCCGTACGATCTGAATCCCCCACCCAGCTTATTCCGATCGAGTTCCTCAGCGGAGCGCTGGCGTGGCCCAGTAGGAAGCATCATAAGTTCATCCGGAGTCAATCCCTTCGCGGCGGGCTTCTCGGCGGCGCTGTACGTGGTGAATTCTTGAAGCGACAATTTCTGAGGCTTCTTCTTCTTACTCTTTGTACCCGCCGCCGCAGCGGCCAACGAAGGGAAATCCGCCGCATCGCCGCCCTTTGAAGCATCATCGTTGCGGCTATTGAGAAGCTCGGACTCATTTTCCTCCGCATCCAAAGCCCATGCGCCTGGCTTTGCCCACGCGCTCACGGTTGCCGCCATTGTTGCCTCCCTGGAAACCCCGATGTGAATTTTGTGTGTGTGTAGCCCCTAGGTTTTTGTGAGGAGAGATTTTCGCGTTTACTGCAAGCCAAGCCACGCCAAATTATAGCCACCGATTATTGAACGTCGCCCGTCGGATCAGAATATTGATCGCACGGCCACTATTTATTTGTGAAAGTATTATAATCCCAACAGGATTCGGGGATGAGGTTTTCTATTGCGCTATCTCTGAACTCTGAACACCATGAATTTTTTTTTGGCTACACAGAACACCATGAATTTGAGATGGTATTTAAAATTTATAAAAAAATAAATAAATAAATAAATAAAATTAAATTTTGTGTTGAGATTGATAGTAAAGTTATAAATGAATTTTTATGAAGTACTTCCTCAGCTCGCAGTCAAATGCATGTTTTAAACCACTAATAATTTAAGTTCGGTATAAGTAAAAAATTTAAAATATCTCACTTAATTATAGTTTAACTTTGTATAATTATGATAAAATTTGAAGTCAAAATATATATGTGAACATTGACAAAAACTCAAATGGGCAAACATAAAAAACGAATGAAGTACGGAGTATATGCTAGTTTAGCACCCAAATCAAATTCCTTGTAAATCCATTCTCCATTCCAATCTATATCTATATAATGTGGATGTTTGGATGTTGGTAGATTGGGGAGCAGATAGCGGATTGAAAGAGCATATTGTCTCACAGTTCTTTCTCCGAATCTACTATCTACTAGCGGATCTGCTGACTCCCAAACATACCCAATATATAAAAACAACATCCATTATGAATAGTAACCTACTCTTATGAACAGTAACCTATCAATTCTCTCTCACAAAAACCCTCTTATGAACAGTAACCTACCTATTCCCTCAACATTCACTTTCTGCACACAATCCAATACACATTTCTAATGATCAATAACTCAAAATGTGCACAAGAAAAAATTTTAAAAATTTGATATTTCAAAACTACATGATGAGACGAATCTAAGGAGATCCCACTTGACTATGTTTTTTTCTTATATAGATGTTGTATAAGCATTAGTCAAAGTTGAATAATACTAAACAACAACAAAAGTCAATTCCTTTTTTACTATAAAAATGAACGAATTATAGAGAGAAAAAAAAACATAGTGCACTTACAAAATATAGGAGAACCAAATTTGAGCGAAATTCACGTTATATAATTTAATTTCATTAATTATTATAGATAAAGAATACTACAAAACAAAAGATGTAACAAAAACTTTATGGCTTCATAGTTGAATAATAAACCGTAGCAAAAATCAATTGCTTTTCACTATACAAATGAAGAAATTATAGGAAAAAGAAAAAAAATATAGTGCACTTTCAAAAAATAGGAAAACAAAATTCAAGCGAAATTCACGTTAGATAATATAATTTAATTAATTATTATAGATGAAAATACTACCAAATAAATGATGTAACAAAAACTTTATGGATTGATATTATATTTATTCTTTAAATATAATTTCAATATTTGTTATAATTCTTAACCAATACTCTATTAATTCAAGTTATAGTTAAAAAATATATTGTAAATTATTAATAAGTACTTTATTGATTGATATTACTTCCTCCGTTCTTGAATAATATTTTTTACAAACCAATTTTTCACGCAGTCCAATGCACATATTAAACCATTAATAACTCAAGTTTGGTACAAGTAAAAATGCTAGAAGTTTGATATTTAAAAACTACATGACGAGACGAATTTAACAAGATCTCACTTGACTATATTTTAACTTGTATAATTATGATAAAATTTTAAGTAAGTCTGTGTGTGAATAGTAACATATTTTCAAATGTCAAAAATATTCGAGAACGGAGGAAGTATATTCTTAATGAATATAAAATATTTGTATTAGATAAATTAACTAAATTATTTATAAGTATTTTTAAGATACTAAATTATTACTCCCTCCTAGGGGTGAAAGCGGTACGGTAAATATCCGACCGATCCGATGTCGTATCCGATCATATTCGAATCCGAATCCGTGTTCGACTATCCGGCTGGATATTTCAATATTCGTATTCGAATCCGAATCCGTATTTTAATATCCGCATTCGTATTCGAATCCGAAAATATCTAACCGTATCCGAGAATATCCGACCGTATTCGAAAATTGATAGGATATTATCCGGATTTTTAAATATGGATATCCGAATATATTAATATATTATTATTTAATAATTTAAAATTATTAATAATTATAAAAAAATATCAAATTTTGAAAAAAGATTATAAAAAATTATCCGATAATCTGTATCCGCTTGAATCCGTATCCGTGATACATCCGTCATGTATCCGTAATCCGAAATATCCGAAACCGTATTCGTATCCGGCTCATCCATATTCGATACCGAATTCGACAAAAAAAAATATGGACAATATCCGTATCCGACACTATCCGACCGTATCCGTACCGTTTTCATCCCTACTCCCTCCGTCCCGGTAATAACGTCCCATAATTTTTGGGCACGGTATTTTAGGTAGAATGGTTATTGTGTTAAAGTAGAGTAATTAGTTGATGTGATGTTTATTTGTATTGAGAAAAACTGAAATAATTAGTTGATGTAATGTTTTAGTTGATGTTTATAAAGTAAAACTTTTCTATAGAGGGAAATGTGACAAAGGTAGGAGTATGACGGATCAAAAAGAAAAGTGAGACGGAATTAGTGGGATGGAGGGAGTAATATATAAATATTGGTAATGACATATTGTTGGTCGATTTCTGTGCAATGTATAAATGCACTCATGTAATGCTTAAAATAGTTTAAGAATATTGGGGAATGTAATCGACAATAAAAATTGAACAATTTTATTTGTTAAATTGGATAATCTTATTGATGTTGTCCATGATTTCCGCCCATTGGGCAGGGGAAATACTAGTATAATAAAAAACGAATGAAGTACGGAGTATATGCTAGTTTAGCACCCAAATCAAATTCCTTGTAAATACATTCTCCATTCCAATATAATGACTTGTTTAATTTTTTCATGCTATTTATTATATATTTTAAATTTAACTGTTGAAATATATAGTAAAGAAATAACTTTTTCTTTTTTTTCTGAACAGCCTAAACAGATTAGGAAATAAGTGGTGGGAGTGAGAGTTCATGCCATACAAATTACAAAGTAGAATAAAATTGAGGGATAGCGAGCCGGTGAGAAATCAAACCTCCAGCCTTTCATTGGAAGTCAACGATTCTCACCCGACCCCTTATCCCTCTTCTTTATCCTCCTTTATAATTTGTGTGGCTTGGACTCCACACACTTTTATCGACACATAGGTGTAAATGTATATTTTTTTTAAAAAAAATTACAATTAAAAATACAATGACTAATACATGGAGGGTAGGGTAAAGAAAAAAAAATGTTAAAGGTACCCACGTCAATTTTCTTCATCTTCTTCCATATATTATCCATAAACCTATTGAAAATATTTTACCCCAAAATCTAAGATAAGTTGAATTTACCCACCCCGGAAGGAGAAGAATGGCAAGAGATCATATGCAAACTATAGTAGTGAAAAATGTGAGTTTTTTTGTGCTTTCGTCGAGTTTTATATGTCTTACATGATACAGTATATGAAATTAAAACAATGACGTTATGCAGAATCGGTCATCACCGACCGTGCTAACAACAATGTCCGGCCGATAATGGTTGAAATTTATGGTTAATTTCGACCAGTGATGGCTGAAAATTTCGTAGACGAAAAATAAGAACAGCAGCTTTTGACTAGCGTGCCAAAATTTATGCTCCCTCCGTAGTCCATCCCACCATATTTATCCTATATGATTTTTTTGACAATATTCATTATTTAATTTTAACTCAATTTTATTGCAGATATATATTTGAAAAAATCGAGAGTTTGGCCTTATTAAATTCATCTAATCATATATTTTTAAAAGCACATTGTACTAACTACTATGTGTTCAGGACAAATATGAGATGTTTATTGGGACAAAGGAAGTATGTATATTTTCATTTGTTATCTTTCTCCTCCTCAGGCCTCCGTCCCCCTTCCGACCACTCTATCTCAACCTACACCATCCATCACTGCCCTGCGGGTTGGAGCGCTCCAATCCACCGTTGCCTGCGTAAATCCACTGGTATGGCATCCCTCTCGCATAGATCCACAGTTGTATGTCCTCCGCCAATGCCTGTCGGATCCTCTGTTGATTCGCCGCCTCCACCCGATACCGTTTGTTGGCCCCAGATTTGGTTACTTTTTGTTTTTCGGTATGTTTTTAGTTTTCTTCATGTTTTTATACTGCAGGTGCTTATTTTCTGTTTTTGGTTCTCCTTGTGTGGGCTTTTGGGTGTTGTTTGGTTTAATAGTTCTGATTTTGTTGCTTGTTTCATGCTGAATAGCGATGTGAAGTGAAAACATGCTTGATGGTGTTGGGAGAAAACCAAGTGTCAATGCTATTTTCAATCAATGACCTCTCTTGTCATGGGGGTTTGGGTTTTAGGCCTTTTGATTATACTGCCTATTTCCTCTTTAATGGAACGGAATATAGTGGCATACATTATCCTTAAATAAATAAATAAAATAAAATAAAAATTAAAAAAATAAAGGTGATCTCATTTATAAATAAACTAACTGGCCGTTTGGATAAGCGATATGAAATAGTTTATTTGATTATTGCGTTTTGCGGTTTCAAAACACAAATAATCAGGTTTGCAGCACCATTTTTTAACGATTAAACTGATTATTAGCGTTTTAAAAACGCAATAATCAAATAATTTAGTTTCTTGCCGCTTATCCAAACACTAAACCAAATATATATAATATGTATAAACAACCAATTCCAATTTGCAAGACAAGATGTGATACAATATTATACTCCTACTCAACAAAGAAATAGTATTAAATAGGGATTAGCCGATTAGGGAGTGAGTGTAACTCAACATACAAAGTAGAGAAAACTGGTGAAAGAAGTTTTATATTGTGCTAGAGAATGAAATTATGTGAATATAATCATTTCTAGGATCAATTGATTGTCCACACCAACGAAGAATGAAGTTGAGTCCACAGGCAAAACAGAAAACATAATTAGCCACCACCACCAGGCACCAACCAACCAAGTACACACAAGCCACAAAAAGGAGCAAGGAAAAATCTACATGTGAGTCTACCAAAATTGCTCTATATTCTGCACACCAATGAATCACACATGGAAAAGAAGTATAACCCAAAATCCTAGCGCTACACCACAAAATATTCAATCATGTTTGCTCCCATAACTTCAATGGATTCACACCCGATGCTTCCCTTTACTCAATATAGCTCACTCCCTTCACATCCCACCACTCACTTCTACTTCATTTAGGCTCTTCTGAATTACAATTTTCAGAACGTCCACTTTCAGATCCACCAGCACTACAAAACAGATTTCAGTATGATCAACAGACACACAATAAAAATTTAAGACCAACTAAACGATTAAAATTTAACATAACATAATTCAAGAATCAAGATCTTCAAACATCAACCTCTGCTCAAGCTGTAGATGCTGCAAGCGATGAGTAGATATTGCTATCGTTAACATGTCAACAAGTAGGGCTTCATCATCTCATCCAAGACGCCAGTTACAAAATGCAAAAATTTAAATGAACACCCAACCCAACAAGAACACCAGGTTATGCTATATAATGACATGAATTAGAAAACACCGGCAGAAAAAACCATTGTGCCAGAGAAAATGTAGAAATCACACATTATATTCTACCAGGAAACAATTAACCATCAACACAGCACTACCTCACACATCCAAGACCATTGTAAGAGAAAGCAAAAGCAAAATTATAAGCATAACAAAGATGATAGTTGCTATGATTACACCTAAACAAAGCTGGGAAAAGAATTTTATTAAATTGCTTTTCTGTACAACGCTATATTAGCATTTCTACTACCAAATCTGAAAATAAAACCACCAAAAGTCCGTATCATGCTTACCAGGCTTAAATTTTCATAACAACAGCATACATTATCAAATAAACTTTTTTTTTTAAAAAAAAAAATCCTATTAATAGATTTCACTAATAAAAAGATTCAACCCCTGTACACAAAGAATTATGCAAATGGTACATCATCACCCACACAAATGCTGCTAATAACCATATTATCGTTCTCTATTTGGGGGGAAAAAATCAGAGGATTGCCTTAAGCCCTAAGGACACGAAAATCAGTTACATATAGAATCAAAAGCACATAAAACAAAGGAAATCCAAAACTTTTCTGAAAAACTTTTTAACCATAGCACGAAACACAAGAAAATATCAATGATTGTAGATGCTATAGGTAACATAGTCAGAACGAAATGACAAACCTCTGGGGACGAGAACCAACTGACGATGGCCTTCTCCAAGCCCCCTCAGACTTATCTTCGTGGTGCGACTTGTCTCTCCCATTCCCACTCCAATAACTTCTCTTTAGGGACGCAGGACCTGCAGAGACAACCTCTTTCAGTTTGTTTGACTCAAGCTTTTCCTCTATTTCCTTCCAGTCTTGACCCTTCTCCTTCAAGACCTCCTCCCTCGGCCTGGCCTCGCCGAAAGGATTACTACCCTTGGGCTTCACAGGACTGGCTGTACCACTTTTCTGTCCTTCGATCACCACTGGCAGAGTCCTGGGCTGCAAATTCAATCGAGGCCTGCCCCCAATCCCACCCTCTTCTTTCTTCCTCCCCCAACTCTCGGAATCCGCAGCGTTTGTCTCAGAACCACCTCTCCTTTGCCTCAAACTATCAAACGCTCCCCCCATTCTCTGCCCCTCTTCCTCCTTCCTCTTAATCCAGTTACTTGAATCTGCACCGCCGCCGCCATTAGATTCCATTCCGAAGCTCCCTCGCCTATCAAATCTCCTAGGTTCAGAGGGAACAAAACTCTTCTTGGATGCCCAATTATCAACCTCATCGGCCCGTGATTGATCAGAGAAGAACCCCCCTCTTTCCCCTCTTTCCCTCCTCTCAAACCCAGGAGACTTCTTCCCCGCCGCCCAATTATCAATCTCGTCAGCCCTAGACGGCAAATCTTCACGGTTCGACTCCCGATTAAAACTTCCCTGCCGCCGCGGCTGCTCGTCCCTTAATCCGCCGCCGTACGATCTGAATCCCCCACCCAGCTTATTCCGATCGAGTTCCTCAGCGGAGCGCTGGCGTGGGCCAGTAGGAAGCATCATAAGTTCATCCGGAGTCAATCCCTTCGCGGCGGGCTTCTCGGCGCTGTACGTGGTGAATTCTTGAAGGGATAATTTCTGAGGTTTCTTCTTCTTACTCTTTGCAGTGGCCGCGGCGGCCAACGATGGGAAATCAGCCGTATCGGTTTCCTTGGAAACGGCAAGCAAATCATCGCGGCGCTGATTGAAGAGGTCGGATTCGTTTTCCTCGGCATCCAAGGCCCAAGCGCCTGGCTTAGCCCACGCGCTCACGGTTGCCGCCATTGTTGCCTCTGTGGAAAGTGGAAACCCCCGATGTGAACTTGTGTGTAGGTGTGTGTGTGCGCGTAATCCGTAGGTTTTTGTGAAGAGAGTTTTCGCGTCTCCGGTAAACCAAGGCAATATAGGCTATAGGCTAGAGCGCCCCCTTTTGTAAACGTCGTCCGTTGGATCGGAATATTGATCGCACGGCTCCTATTTATTAGAGAAGGAGTGGAGTATTAGAATCCTAAAAGGATTTGGCAAACGAGATGTGATTTTCTTATACGACTACATGATAAATTTCCCTGCCAGTATACATGGAAATACTGTAATACTTTCTCTGTTTTCGTATTATTGAAATATTTCTACATTTTATGTAATCCAATACATATTTTTAATGCTCAATATCTTTAATTGTATAAAAATAAAAATTATAAAAATTTGATCATATAAATCTACGCGATTAAACGAATCCAACAAGATCTTACTTGACTATGTTTTATCTTATATAACTATATTAAAAATCAAATTTACTCAATGAATAGTAAAAACTATGCCAATGTTTCATTTTTTCAAAGAAGGAGGAAGTAGTAATATTTGATAGTTGACCAAGACAAATTTACCATGTAAAATTACCTTGTGGGATCTTGTAAAATACTTCATCCCTTATTCAAGAATGTAAATATTTTTAGTAATGATCATTTAAAACAAACTGTAAATGGTAATATTATCTCCAGGGAATACAGGATTTGATGAACCAATTATTATTATGCTAAGTTCATGGGGTTTTTTTTTGTTAAAAACATAAGAAGAAATATGTCTCCATAATGCTTACAAACTGAGTGCATCATTTCAAAAGTAAAAGTAAACGGAAAAAAAAAAAAGAATTCCAAGAAATTACAAGGGTGTGTATGTATTGTAAGGAACAAAATTTTGTATAAATGTAAATAAAAAGGTGTCCCTGGCCTTTGTAGAGGAAGCGTGAAGACACTAACTAGTATAGTAGTACTTACTAGTATATTGTTGTTAGTTTGTTAGAATTAATGAGTTAAGGGTGATTTTATTGATTAAACAAGCTAAGCTAGTGATAGGTAGACCTGGCAATATGGGTAAAATGTTATACGTGTCAAGTACCTGTTTACCTGTTTGATCTGTATCTGTATACGGCCTGTTTTTAGAATTTACCCGTATTTCAAAACCTGTACACGACCTGTTTCAAAAACGGATCACATGCGTGTCGACCTGTATACACGTGAATTTGAGCATGTGGACACGGGTGTCGAATTTACATGTGACCTGTTTACCTGTATTTTGCCTGTTTACTTCTATTCTACTAAATTATATCAAATTACTTTTAAAACTTTTAAAATAAAATATAAAATATTACATTCCCATAATTCAAATCTTAAAATTCCTAATACACTCAGCAATTCATCTTCAAACATTCTAAACCCATAAACCCATACTTGAAATAATAAAAATATAAAAAAATAACTTAAATAATTAATATTAAATACTCGGGATGTTATAATATACAGGTAAAATACAGGTCAATTCGGGTAAACCAGATAAACCTGCATTTGATCCAAATTGTATTCGTGTACTAAACGGGCCGACCTGTTTTGACCCGTATATATTTTTTGAAGACCCGTACATAGAGGTGTCAAGACGGGCTGGCGGGGCGACACGGGCCAAGCCCACTCCAGCCCACCATTTCGCGGGCTTAGGCGGGCTGAGCCCACGGCGGGGCGGGTTAGAATAACCTCAGCCCAGACCAACCCACCGGCGGGTTGCGGGCCAGGCGGGCTAGCCCGCGGTTTTTATATTTAATTAATAAATTAAATTTTAATTATATAATAAATTGTATAATATTGTTATTTATCCAAAATTAAATATATTAACTAATTTTAAAATTAAATAATATTTTTAATAAAATCTAAAATAATTTAGTTTAATTTTGTATAGTATTCTTTTTGAAAAAAATTAGTTGAAAAAGTAATGTTAAGTAGCTCATGTCATATAAAGTGAGCTTTAAAATTATTCTAATTTAATTTAGTTAATATAATTCAATTTATAATTAAAAAAATTATAAATTGAATAGATTAACTAATATCAAATTAAAATATATAAATTCAAATAATATTTAACTAATCAATATTGTTACAAATAAATGTGTTATTTAGATTTTCATAACAAACTTAACAAAAAATTAAATAAATTAAAATTTTGGCTTAGCCCGCGGGCTAGCCCGCACCCACCGCGGGCCAGCCCAAGCGACGGCGGGTTCAGGCGGGCTAGCCTATTTAGGCCCGCTTCCAAACGGGCCTTTATTTATTCAGCCCAACCCACCCTTTTGGGAGGCGGGGGCGGGCTGGCCCAACGGGCCAAGCCCATTTTGACATCTCTACCCGTACATGTAAAACACAGGTCGTGGACGTGTCGTGTCTACGTGTATTTATCCATATTGCCGGGGTCTAGTGATAGGTAGGAGATGACAGTCGTAAGTAATTAACTCATTCAGGATGGAACGGTTGGGATGATCAACATCATTTTCATCAATTCGTTCCTTAACAGAATGAAATATCGTACGTGGCACATGTAGGAGTATTATTTACCAGGCAGGCAAAGGTGCTTTTATGGATTATTGAAATTATGAATTGAAGGCTCACTTATCACCCATTAATTTTTAGTGATCCACATCTTAACCTACACATATCTCACTACTCAACCACGAAAACATAATTAAAATATATATAGTATAATTCATAAAACAGAATTAATTTATATTTAAAAAAAAATATATGACACAGTTTGGAACGGTGCGTCTTGGGATGGAGTATTAAGATTAGATGAGCTGGAAATAGTCTTATCATAATAAGAGGTGAGCTGGCAGATGTCGATTGGTTGGCTACGAGACGAATTAGTAGTGAATTACAGAAAGAATATCTGCCCACCACCGTATATAAATTTCAATTTATATATAGTAAGTTGGTGAGATTTAGCTCACTCAACTTATTATTATTCCTTCAAAAACAATTACTGTTAATTATATTTGTATATACTACAGTACATATTAGGAAACTTTCTGTTATTCGTAAATCGTAAGGCATTGTCATTTGCCAACAATTATTTGTGGCAAAAAATAATTATGTTTAGTGACAGGAAAATAATAAAATACAAGTACGAACAATAGATGTGAGTCATTTAACCATTTTATTATATGTCAGATAAAACATGTACTTCCTCCGTTTTTTAAAGATAGCTACGGACCCACTCAGCACGCAGTTCAATGCACATTTTAAACCATTAATAATTCTAATTCGGTACATGTAAAAATTCTAAAAGTTCGATATTTAAAATCTACAAGACGAGACGAATCTAACAAGATCACATTTGACCATATTTTAACTTGTATAACCATGAGAAAACTTTAAGTCAAAGTATATAAATGAACAGTACTCATTAGTCAACAGTAGCTAACAAAAAAAAAAACGGAGGGAGTAGTATATTGTATCGGGAACTCATAAAAAAAATTGCGTGTCCTAAAATAAATTAAAAATTACCTTATTCAATCCATATGATTTGAAAGCAAACTTTATTTTAAAATAAATAAATGACCTTAAATATATAGCAGATGGGTCTAGATACTTGAGCCACAATTTATTTTTCTTCCAACGACCAATCCTGCTGTTGAAAGATTTAGCAAGTTTGGTTAATTCCAATAGCACTAATTTAAATCAAACAAAATTCCTTTAAGTCAGGACACAATTCGACTTCCTAGAATTTCATTTTCTCATTTCACAGCACATATAACAACAATGATAAATTATCATATAAACAAAATTCTTGAATCCCAAAAAAGAATTAGATAAATAAGATACATTTGAAAACTCATGAACACCCAAAAAAGCCAGCCACATCCTGCAGATCTCCCATTTCAGCATATATTCTGGGGTTACCTTTTGGTGGTGAAGAAAAATGGATTCACATTCACTCAACCTTGTCACTTTTCCCCCATATTCATTTTCATTTTTCCCCACAAGCCAAACAACGGAGGCTTCTTCCAGTATGGTATGCCTCAAGATTTGTGTAGGAAGATTTTGTGATCAATGGAAGTAATCTGAATTGTTCAATGTGATGTAGTGAGCTTCTTCTAAGCCTTTGGATTGATCGCTGTCATACCAGACTATGGTTCCTGCATGTGTATCATCCAAAGATTTCGGTTAGTTCAAGTCAAGAACTGACTCTCTCGACAGTGCAAGAAGGCATCCCGGTACCCCAAGAGCGAGTGAAATAGGGAAAAAACAACCATTTTATTGTACTACAAGTTCATTAGACGACATAATGGGATCATGAAGATGAGCTGAGCACAAAAGAGAAAGACTTGTTGTGTGGTTCAAACATTAAAGATATGTCCTCGGACAAAGTTTACCAGAGGCTAACCTCCGGTTTTGAACATGGTATATTGGTATCAAAGCATAGGAGCTGTTTGGTAAGAAAGATTTGGCACTAGAATAACATTTATTGCTCAACAGAAGTCAGAGATGAAATCTTTGTCTCAAATTGAAGTGAAACCAATCTTCAAATTCTCATTCATGGGTTCTACCAAACACCCATCATTTCACGTGTAATTGTTTTATTCCAGGGATGTGGTAGAGAAATTAAACAAGTATAAACAAATATCCAACTATATAGTCTATGCTGAACTCGGAACCATAAAAAACCAAATATCGCACCCATGGTACCTGAAGGAGGCGCAGGTTCCTCTTCTCTCGTCATGTGAAGTATCACAGTTCCTGAGAGGACCGTGATGAATCCGCATAATTCAGAGGTTACGCTACTTGCATCCTGCCCCGACCAGTCCTGCAAAAGTTGGAAGGACCCATTGCTAAATGATTACTTACATGATGAACACCAAGCACAAGTGAGCCAAGATAATGACGTGGTGTGGCTTCATTCAAGAGTGTCAATTAATTACCTTGAACATTATAGCGCTTGCGATTATAGTCAGTGTCGTGAACATCACATAATATATAGGTGAAACAATTGCAGCATTGAAAGTGTCGAGTGCCTGAACAAGACGTTTGAAGATAAGAAAAGACAGATAAAGATAACAAATCTAGAATGCATTATCCAAAAGCTATGCAAGGATAAGAGTTTTGGGACATAGTAGTGATTGTGTAGATCATTATCATTACCTTGTTCAAGTAATTCAACTGAGTGATGACACAAATTAGTACAACCGAAAAGAAAAACCATGTCTGAACATATTTGAATTGATTGATCCCTTCCAACGTGAGTTTTATCGCGATCCCTATTGCTTTTATGCTCACAACCTTCATAATCAAAGAACATTACATTTAAGTACAGATGTTCTTCCATCAATTCACACCCAACGCACACTAAAAGAACACAAATGTAGAAAGGTACCGTGAGAGCACCCATCAAGGAGCATATTCCCAAGTAAACTAGTATATTAGTTTGACCATAGAGAGGCTCGAAATGAAGCATCAAAGCTAGCACTACGGATAATGTCGCCACCACATAAATTAAAAACGCTGTTGAGAAGCAATAAGCAATGCTTTAGAAATTACACGATCCAAGAACGAAGACAAAGTTTGAGAAAGTGATACAGACCAGGTTGAGTTGCCAATTCCCAGACTTCCAGTACAGAAGTGGGAGTGTGTTCTTGTGGAGCGTGGATAACGATTACTATGGATCCAACAATGCACGACACACATCCCAGAACACCCATCAATCGCAATTTCTCCTTCAACATGAAGTGTGCTAGAATAGCACTTTTGCCAAAAAGAAACAAAAGGTATATATGGTCAAAATGTGCTTAATTTTGTCATGTGAGAATGAACAAGGTTATAAACATACCTAACGATAATACTCAATGCACCAAGAGGGGTGACAAGAACGGCGGGAGCATAAATATAAGCTACAAAATTGGCAACCTCTCCTACGATCACTGAAAAACAAGAGCGTGGCAACCATGGATAAACACTTCTATTTTATCTTATCCGAATAGGAATGATGGGGACTTATGGATAATTCGATAACTTACTGGAAATCATGCCCGCCCACCAAAGAGGTTCTAATAAATAAGTATATCCTCCAGCACCTACAGTTTATGGAACATAAAGGGGATTTTACAAAGGCAAATGGGTTTAGATGAAACACAGGAAAAATACAAAGAGAAATTTAAACAGATAATAAACATTGATTGAGTGAGGAAGCATCTCAACATACGCTCTATATAAAGATAATCTTTGAAGTTTATTTAAACACTCGCAATCTACTCATTTCTATATAGATGGAGCTACAACAGATCAGCTTCCTAAATATTCTACAAATATGAAGCCAAAATCATCATTCAGAAGACCAATGCAGTTGGCTATCTGGCTGATCATCAAGAATCTGAAGACATGTTTAACAGATATGCAAGAACATTGATAAAGTGAGAAAGCATAAAGGGATTCTCGTTCTACTCCTTCCATCCTTAATTCCAAACATAGAATTTAGATTCCATGTTTTGCCGCCTGTCTACTACAAACATAATTGCTTATAATTCTTTAAGACCTCAACCATTCAGCTCCATAGGGGGAGCTAGGACAGATCGACTTAGCAGAATCCATAACATGGAAACACTTTAGCACTCAATTTCCAATTGAAACCAAAATCCTTATGCATTATCTGGAAAACCAATGTATGATCTCATTCCTTGGGACTGATAATCAATAATTAGATTTGAACACAATCTGCTCTTCAAATAAAAAATAAAAAATAAAAAATCCACCTAGAATTAAATCCCATGAGAATCAACCAAAAGGTACGGGATCGAATCAAATTTCTGCAAGATCCATCATTAGCCCCAACTATAAAACTTTGAACACCACGCAATTCACTATCTTAACACAATTTCAATTCCCTTTCACTGTCATTAGAACGAATTCAAATCATTTCAAAGATTCATAATGAAACAAAAGGAGCAGATCTACAATTCTCAACGAAAGCACGACAATACGGTACCTGCGCGTGCACCAGTGACACCAGCACGAAGAAGGCCCTTCTTCTTCAAAATGAAACTCGTCCCAATGAACAAACCGGACAGCATTGCCAGAACGAAGCCCCTCGTATTATCCGAAACCCCCATCACTCTTTTTCTCCTTTTTTTTAAATTCTCCTGCTTCTAACTTTCCGCCAGATATGTATCTACGGACAGGACATTGACATCAATCCCCAATAATCATAATCGCAACGAAAATTTGAAAAAGCAAAAAAAAAAAAAAAAAAAAAACCTGGCACGCCGGCCTGAATTCCCAATCGCTACAAAAAAAAAAAAAAAAAAAGGTTTCGGGCCTGTAGACACGTGAAAATTCATCGCCACTCAATGCGACACGTGTAATTTTAAATATTGATTTAATTATTTTTTTAGGCATTTTAAATTAATTAAATGCTTGGAATAATTATTAATATTTATTTGGGCTATTTAGATCAATAAGCTAAGTAGACCGATATTGGGGCAATGTGGACAAGTCCAAATGAAAGACCCACATGCAAAGTAGCCCAATAGACACTATGTCGGGCCAAGGTGAACAAGTCCAAAAAAAAAAAAAAAGACTCACCGGCCCAACAAACAGATGTGCACTCAAAACAGGCTGGCCCATTGACACCGGCCCACCGTCCTTTCCTCCTCTATAAATAGAGGTGTCCCATCACAAATTAGGGTGACGTCTTCATACCTTACACACTCTCAAAGTTCAAACACTTGAGATCTACGGCAAGGAAACACTGCAAAAATCCCAAGAAGGCAGATACGAAGAGCAAGAACACTTCGAGATCTTCAAGGTTGGAGGAATCAAAGGAGTACTAGAAGTCGAACCATAAATCGTTTGATTTTCTTATATTTCTTTTAAATTCATTGAAATTCTCTGTAATTGTAGACATTCTATTGTGAAATTAATAAAATCATTTTGCAGTTATTGTCTACGCATTTTTGCACACTACAGATTTGGCACGCCCAGTGGGACACTTCTACCTTTCATCTCCTTCAACTGGAATTCGAAGACCCTCCATGGCCTCAAGAACCGCGAGGAACGCCTCTAAAAGCAACTCTTCAACCTCTGGCACCGCCACGCCCAACGTTACTACAAGAAACATGAAGAAGGCTATGGAAGTGGCGGATGCTGTGCGTGGAAAGGAAGTTGATCGGGATATGCCATTGCTGGAAGAGACTAACCCTGAAGTACAAGGATCCCCATCACCTCGATCAAGCCCGCGGGGAGAGCAAGAGGAAACATCTACCTTGCGTCACGCTGTCGCTATGACGACCCATGCGAGCACTCCTGAAGAGCAAATCGCCAATCTGACAAAGATCGTGGAACTGCTTTCGAAGAGATCTGAACAACAGGAAGCACGTATGGAACAAATCTTAAGCAGGCTTGAAGAATCGAACGGTGGTCATGCAGTCAACAAGCCGGTGGAGCTCCGTGATGAAGGGGAGACATCGCGCCAAGACCCTTCAGGGAAAGGGAAAACACCTGCCGATATCCGAGTTACCCCAGAAGGTCTTATATCTGCTGATCAATTAAGAGAGTTCATTACTGGGACACTCAAAGAGGAAGTCTCGGCATGCCCAAAGTCTTCTCGGACGTACTCAAAGCCCTATACTGCCCGCATCGACTCTATGAGAATGCCTTTGGGCTACCAACCACCAAAATTCCAACAGTTTGACGGTAAGGGGAACCCTAAGCAACACATCGCTCACTTTGTGGAAACTTGTAATGACGCCGGGACATATGGCGACCAGCTTGTGAAACAATTTGTGCGTTCGTTGAAAGGAAATGCCTTTGACTGGTACATCGAAATGGGGCCTGGCAGTATCGATAGCTGGGACCAACTCGAACGGGAATTTTTGAACCGATTTTACAGCACCAGACGAACTGTGAGCATGATAGAACTAACGAACGCACAGCGGTTACAAGGTGAACCAGTCATTGATTACATCAACCGTTGGCGAAGTCTTAGCCTTAACTGCAAAGACCGACTGTCCGAAACTTCTGCTATTGAAATGTGCATACAAGGTATGCAATGGGGTCTCCGATACATCCTGCAGGGTATTCAACCCCGAACCTTTGAAGATCTGGCAACGCGAGCTCATGACATGGAGTTAAGCCTGGCGTCCAGTGGAGCCGGCGGTCCGCCTGTCCGTCAAGCCCGTTCTAATGAGCGATTCGATTGGAAGAAGTCATCAAAAGCACAATCGAAACCCGCAACCAAGGAATCGATGGCGACAAGCACTACTCTCGTAAAAGTACATGGAAAAGAGTCGGCGGCAAGCGACAAACTGAATCCATCCCAAGCTCGACGACAAAGACCGTCACTAGAGGAAAGGAAAGCCAAGACATACCCATTTCTCAACTCTGATTTACCTGGCATTTTCGATGACTTGATGAAAGAGAACCTCATCGAATTACCAAGGATGAAACGCCCCGAACAAGCTGCAATGACAAATGATCCACTCTATTGTAAGTACCATCGATTGGTAAACCATACGATCCAAGATTGTTTCGTCTTCAAAGAAAAGGTCATGGAGCTCGTCCAACAAGGCAAGATCACCTTGACAGAAGAAACAGAGAGTGCCAATACTATGTCAATTCTAATTGGAGCAGTAGAAATTAAAACTCAAGACTGGACGACGACCTGCAACACTATTTCTGAAGTCGAAGAATCATTGGCTGGGGATTACATTGAATCAAGAGGAGGTCACCCACATTCTACGGAATGTATGGCGTCCATTGCTTTTAGCGATGAAGACATGCCGGCAGAGTTGGAGAATACAAAAGCTCACAATCGGCCACTTTTTGTTGTCGGATATGTCAATAGAAAAAGGATAAACCGAATTTTGATAGACGGGGGTTCCGCCGTCAATATCATGCCGCTCCAGACACTAAAGGAATTGGAAATACCAGTAGAAGACCTCTCGAACAGCAAGATGTTAATTCAAGGCTTTAACCAAGGAGGGCAGAAGTCCCTCGGCGCAATTCGACTTCGCCTACAAATTGATGAAATGGTTGCAGACGCACATTTCCATGTGATTGATGCTAGAACATCCTACAACATGCTCCTAGGCCGCACATGGATCCACGAGAATGGTGTTGTACCCTCTACATGGCACCAATGTTTCAAGTATGTGCACAACGGAGTCGTCAAAAGGGTTTTGGCTGATGACAAGCCATTCAACATTTCCGAATCATACTTCGGGGATGCCAAATTCTATTCTAAAATCGTCAACTCTAGTGGATTCGAGTCAAAAGAACATGAAGAAAGGAAACACCAGGATGATATGCCAAATCAGGAAGGTGACAAGAAATTCCTATTGGAGGAAGCATTCGGAGGACTAACGTTACCCTTGACCTCAATTGACACTACCACTGGCCATAAAAAGGTAAAGATTCAACTGAAGAATTGTGAGGCACGCCGGCTGAAAAACGACAAAGAATTTAGCCTGAGGGCATTTGAATTACTCACCAAGGTTGGATATAACCCCAATGAAACCTCACCACTTGGAAAACTTCAAGAAAATAGTCGAAAAACTGGTGATCGAAGGGGTCTTGGATATATACCTCGAACCGACGAGACACCACAAACATTTGAAGCCCCAAAGTTCATTAAAGCTCAACAAACAGCAAAGGCACCAATCCGTATTGCCATAAGGCGGGCCACGGCCAACCATATCACTGAAGATGAGAGCCATGAAGACAACGCTCTAATGGATCAACCTGTGCGAAAGTCAGTGTTTGATCGCATTGGTGACCCATCAAGTGGTGAACAAAAACATAGTGTCTATGATAGGCTTGGGTCCACAAGCGAAACTAAGCATAAAGAATCTGTCTTCCAGAGGCTTGGAATAGAGAAAAAGAAAAGGCCGGCAGTCTTTAGTAGGTTGGAAGTAGTTGCCGACGAAGGACATGTAAAATCCGTTTTCAACAGGCTCGGTTCTGCAAAAGGGAAGCCACAAGAGAAAAAAATTCCGAGCAAGACTAGGGCTCTCACAAAGTCAGGCATTTTGGACGACCCAAACTATGGCAATGATGTACGAAGTACGGTACCATCCCGCATGAAGCGACAAATTGATTGGATCATCTCATGCGACGAAGAATTGAAGTTAAAAAGGCGTACCATAATCTCTACAAAGATTAATCAAGACAACGACGAGGAAAATGTGGAATCCATCTACCACATAACTGTCAACAATGACGAGCTTATTGAAGAAGACGCTGATGTGGCACCACTGCAGCTTGAAGAAGAGATTAAGGTAACAGTAGACAAACTCCGTGAGATAAATCTTGGTGATGAGAATGATCCACGCCCAATATTTATCAGCGCGCTGCTAAATGAAGACGAGGTAGACGAATACATTGCATTACTTCAAGAATTCCGTGATGTCTTCGCATGGTCATACAAAGAAATGCCGGGCTTAGATCCAAAGATAGCAGTCCATCGATTGGCAGTCAGAAACGGAGTCCGGCCAGTAAAGCAAGCACAACGCCGATTTCGCCCTGAACTTCTTCCACAAATTGAAACGGAAGTAAACAAGCTAATTGAGGTGGGTTTCATCCGCGAAGTACAATACCCCACATGGGTTTCCAGCATTGTTCCTGTTAGAAAGAAGAATGGACAGATCCGAGTTTGCGTAGACTTTCGGGATCTTAACGAGGCTTGCCCAAAAGATGAATTTCCACTGCCAATCACCGAATTGATGATCGATGCCACCACGGGCCATGAAGCGCTATCATTCATGGACGGATCTTCTGGTTACAATCAAATTAAGATGGATCCCAAAGACGAAGAGATGACCGCATTTCGAACGCCTAAAGGAATATATTGTTATAAGGTTATGCCCTTTGGACTCAAGAATGCGGGAGCAACCTACCAACGTGCTATGCAAAAGATATTTGATGACATGTTGCACAGCCTGGTTGAGTGTTATGTTGATGATCTTGTGGTGAAAACAAAAGAAAGAATTGACCACCTACAAGATTTGAGGATGGTGTTCGAACGCTTGCGGAAATACCAGTTGAAAATGAATCCGTTGAAGTGTGCATTCGGTGTAGCCTCCGGGAAGTTTCTTGGTTTCATTGTACGTAGTCGCGGCATCGAAATAGAGCAAGCAAAGATCGATGCAATACTAAGGATGCCCGAACCACGAGATATCCATGAACTGAAGAGTCTTCAAGGTAAACTTGCTTATATCCGAAGGTTTATCTCTAATCTTGCTGGAAGATGCCAACCTTTCAGCAAACTCATGAAGAAGGGCATCCCGTTTAAATGGGACGAGTCTTGCAAAAAGGCATTCGAAAATATCAAAGCATACCTGATGAAGCCGCCAGTTCTAGCTGCCCCAATAATTGGACGACCTCTGATTCTCTATGTAGCTGCCCAAGAGAATTCTGTTGGTGCATTGTTAGCGCAAGAAAACGATGGGGGTAAAGAAAATGCACTCTACTATCTGAGTCGAATATTGACGCCAAATGAACTCAAGTTTCTTCCAATTGAGAAGCTTTGCCTGGCCTTAGTCTTCGCCATTCGCAAATTGAAGCACTATTTTCAAGCCCATACAGTGCACCTCATATCAAAGGCAAATCCTCTCAAGCACGTATTGTCACAGTCAACCCTTTCTGAAAGACTTTCAAGGTGGTATCTCTTATTTCAACAATTCGAGATCATTTATGTGCCACAAAAGGCTATTAAGGGACAAGCGCTTGCTGATTTCTTAGCCGATCATCCTATACCTGCTGAATGGGATTTGTCAGATGATCTCCCGGATGAGGACGTAATGCTAGCTGAAGTCAAGGGTCCATGGAAGATGTATTTTGACGGGGCCGCCCACAAAGAAGGAGCTGGCGTAGGGATTGTCTTCATCACTCCGACTGGAGAGGTCCTACCACATTCAATCACCTTGACCAGCAATTGTTCCAACAATGTTGCTGAATACCAAGCTCTTATCCTGGGATTGGAAATGGCCGTGGATGCTAAGCACTTGCATCTTCAAATATACGGTGACTCCAAGTTAATCATTAATCAGCTGCTCGGAGAATATGAAGTTAAGAAACCGGAACTGGTTCCGTATTTCAAATACGCCCAAAGATTGATGGCCTATCTTTATGGAGCAACGATCGAGCATATCCCGAGGAAAGAAAACCGCCAAGCAGATTCCCTCGCAAAGTTGGCATCTACGTTGGCTTCCCCAAATGACGAGCTAAACATCGTGTTGAGCAAAGGGTGGGTACTGCCTCCGATATTTGAAGATGATGAAGAATTTGAAGAGAACATGACTGTTGAGGTATTCGAAATCGATGAAGAAGAGGATTGGAGACAACCTTTAACGGATTATTTGCAACACCAAAAGCTACCTGAGGATCCACGCCGTAAGGTTGATATTAGGAGACGAGCTGCAAGGTTCTTCTACTTCAACGGCACCTTGTATAGAAGGTCATTTGAAGGAGTTCTCTTGCGGTGTTTAGGCTCTGTCGAAGCTGCTCAAGCACTGGAGGAAGTACATGCTGGGGTTTGTTGTGCACATCAGTCAGGACCAAAATTGCACTTTCGCATCAAGAGAATGGGGTACTACTAGCCGACCATGGTCAAAGACTGCATGGAGTTCGCGCGTAAATGCCAAGCTTGTCAATTCCACTCCAACTTCATCCATCAACCACCAGAGCCTTTACATCCAACAGTTGCCTCATGGCCATTCGACGCATGGGGGATGGATATCGTCGGACCGTTACCAAAGTCTTCCGGGGGGCATGTCTACATTCTTGCTGCCACCGACTACTTCTCCAAATGGGCAGAGGCTGCACCATTTCGAGAAATTAAAGGGGAAAATGTCGCAAGCTTCATCCGAATCAACATTATCTATCGTTATGGAGTGCCACGCTATATTATAACAGACAATGGACGCTCATTTGTCAACAACGCCGTCACAAAGCTATGCGAGAAATTTGGTTTCATCCAAAGGAAAAGTTCTGCATATTACCCCCCTGCGAATGGGTTGGCCGAGGCCTTCAACAAAACTCTATGCGGCTTGTTGAAGAAAGTCGTCTCCAAGACCAAGAGAGATTGGCACGAAAGGATCAATGAAGCCCTATGGGCATACCGGACAACCTTTCGGACACCAACCAAAGCAACACCATATTCGTTGGTTTATGGAGTGGAAGCTGTATTGCCACTCGAAAAACAAATTCCATCACTGAGGATTGCCATCCAAGAGGGGCTCACCGAAGAAGATAACTCCCGCCTTCGTCTGCAGGAACTCGAAGCCCTTGATGAAAAGAGGCTTGAGGCACAACAAAGATTGAAGTGCTATCAGGCCCGGTTGTCAAGGTTCTTCAATAAGAAAGTTAAGGCTCGCTCCTTCCAAATCGGGGATCTTGTCCTTGCTATCCGAAGACCCATTGTCATCAACTTCCGCAGTGGGAACAAATTTACTTCAAAATGGGATGGGCCATACGCCATCACGCAAGTCTTCACCAACGGAGCTTACATGATGGTTGACAATGAAGGCTTGGAAATTGGACCGATAAATGGAAGATTTCTCAAGAAGTTCTATGCTTGAAGAGAGTTCGAAGAAGTGCTCCTTGATGCACGAGCCTAAACTGCACATCACTTCAAATAAATGTAATACTCCTGGCCCACAAGAGTATAAACTGTGCACGGCTTAAAATAAATAAATAAATAAATAATAAGCAAATTCAATTTGCTTTGAACTACATATTGGCTTGATCCCTTCACAGGGTACGTAGGCAGCTTGGAAAATTACATTCCGAGTTCAGTCACATGAAAAAAAAAAAAAAGAGTTGGTAAGAGACAGGAAGTGCAATGGCTTGTCTATTGCCCGACAATGACACCCATCATGGATTAAAACGAGAAAGTAACAAAGTAACATGGCAAGGTGGTGGGCGTTGATATGCTTTCAAGGAAAAATTCCACATCTTGACAAGATTGCATTGATTTACAAAAAAAAAAGAAAAAAGAAGAAAAAGAAGTATTTGGGTTGATTAAATTTAATCCATTACTTGCCAAAAAGAATTATTTGGGTTGATTAAATTTAATCCATTACTTGCCAAAAAAAAGTATTTGGGTTGATTAAATTTAATCCATTACTTGCAAAGATAATAAGTATTTGGATTGATCAAATATAATCCATTACTTGCAAAAAAAAGGGAGAGTATTTGGGTTGATTAAATTTAATCCATTACTTGCCAAAAAAAAAAAAAAAGTATTTGGGCTGATTAAATTTAATCCATTACTTGCAAAGATAATAAGTATTTGGATTGATCAAATATAATCCATTACTTGCAAAAAAAAAGAGGGAGAGTATTTGGGTTGATTAAATTTAATCCATTACTTGCAAAAAAAAAAAAAATATAAGTATTTGGTTTAAACAAATATAAACCATTACTTGCAAAGATAATAAGTATTCGGATTGATCAAATTTAATCCATTACTTACATAAAAAAAAAGAAAAAAGAAAAGAGAGTTTGGGTTGATTAAATCCATGGCAGAAACATCGTCGGCGCTAACAAGCTCAGGGAAATCGATATCATTGTATACTCGATTGGCAAGCCGCTTGATACCTGGCTCAAGGACGTGCCCGCGGTCGTGTAAATACATTGCATCATGTACGATGTGTACAGTGCTGTATTTGTTCCTCATGAGCCCAAATCTAAAATCAAAGAGCAGATGCATGAGGCACGTGTCTTTGCACTATCTATTCTTTTCATTACACCAATTGTTTTTGTCATACTGAATTTGGGATCATTTTAAAATTTTGTCCTCATTATCTTCACTTGCAAGATGAATATAGGAGTAAAGAAAAGAGCTGTGGAAGTGATTGCAATGTATACATAACGTGTATGTGGCTTTTGCTTTATAGCTTATATTACTATATATTCGATCTCAATTACGTCTGGTGACAAAAAAAAAAAAAAAAAAAAGAGGGAGTATTTGGGTTAATTAAATTTAATCCATTACTTGTTGGAAGGCTTAAGTTATGAAGGTGCACACAATCCAAGCATGTTGATGGAAACAAGGGGAAAATGTTCAATTTTATTGACCAAAATTATCATACATGAGAAACCAAGCAATAAAGAATGCAAGGCACAAAAGAGACAAAAAAAAAAAAAAAAAAGAAGCAAAGAAAGAGCTAGAACATGTCAAAACTAAAAAGGCCTTAAAAGTAGCAAGTCTTCCCGGGATTTTGCAAGAAGCTCCTTCATCGTCTTCAGGTGAATCGACTCTTCGGCAGACAATCCCGGAGTATTCTTGACCTTCATAACAGTAGCTTCCTGGGATACTCGAAGTTCGCGCGAAAGCTGCAACTTATCTTTGGCTTGTTGCAACTTATCTTTGGCTTGTTGTAAAGATGAATTCAATTCCGCAACGTGAGCCTCCAACCTACTAACATCTTCAACATTAGAGCGCTCCTCGGCCTCTATTTTCGCAAGCTCAGCCTCTACCGACTGCAAACATTCATCTCTTTCTGCTTTAGCCTGTATATCGCAAAATGACCGGGCTCCGTCAAAATAACGATACAAAGGCACTTCCAAAATGGATGTGTCACGTCCGCAAATCTTCATATACTCCAAAAACTTCTCCATCGACGTTCCGGCCTTCGCGATCTTCTCAAGTGAATAATTCTTAATCATATCTCTAACCAAGGTCCAATAAAATGTCATCACTTGCCAACTTGCTTGCCTTTCCATCTCTTCGGGGCTAATAATCGATGCTGCGGGGACAGCTGCAACGGGATGAGGGGCCACATGAGGCTCAACGAGATCTAAAGATGGGGCCGTAGGAGGCAGCGAACGTGTGGGAGGAGTATCTGAAGGGCGTGGTTGCGCTTCACTATCACCAACAGTTTCATCATTTGGAAGCTCGAAATCATCCATGCCCATAAGCTGCACCAAAGTAAAGAAAATATATAAGTACAAATGGAGAGGAATAATATATAGTGTATTTTTTTTTTTTCTTTTCAACAAAAAAGAGCAAAAGAAAATAAAAAAGAGTAAAGAGTTGAACTTTCTTCTAAGCATCTCGATAATGATGGTTCGCCTATGAAAATACATGAAGGGATATCAAGATGGTCTAAGTTAAAAACCTGCTTCCTCCCCTCTCCGGAACAAGATAAGGCCGAAATCAAATCTTCTTCTCGTAATGGAGACGAAGTCACTCGAAGGTTCTGGCGCGGTGGAGATGTTTCCCTACCACGAAGTCGGAGCTTAATCTTCCTTCCATTATTCGGCGGCTTGCAACACTCGGCCCACCAATTGACGTATTCTTCTGTTGCCATAGGAATTGAGCCCTTGATCGCGGGACAAGTGACACGCGACGACGTATGGATCAGTGTACTAAGAGACCAAAGAAGATGCAACTCTTCCGGGTTGACATCAAGGATCTCCTTCCGTAATGCACCTGGAATATGTTGGCAAAAACCAAATTGACGACTGAAACGGTGAGGGCTATAGGCTTCAACAATATAGTGTGGGCCACGCCGAAGTGTCAAATAGGTAGAGCGGATGCTCAAAAACACATCTCTCTTATAAGACCCATTAATAGAATCGTCATCAACAATCAACAGTGGAGTGTCGTATCCATCCAGTTGCAAAGTCCGGAGAAACCGTGACTCGCATTCATCAAACAATTTCTTGGCGTTCTCATAATTAAAACGTCTTGGGGCATTTTCTCCAGAGTACGCCACCATGTGGCCCGTGTTTGAGATGTTGGACAGGGTATGAGTCCCGAAGTACCGACCAAGCCATGTATAAACAAAGTGAATAGGAAATACAGCTTGGCACTGTCCCAAATTGTCTGAAGTACAAATCTCCCGCAAGCCTCTATAAATACTCGTCAATATAGGAATTGACAGAGAAAAGGTCTTACCACGAGCAAGCTGGCTGGCCACGGGGAAAACAGATGCCCTCACAACGCATCTTTTCCCTTGGGGAAGGGCGAAACTGCAAATCCAGCATGAGATGAATGCGGCACGGAAAACTTCATTCCTAAGAGACTCGTCAACACCCATTAACTCATATTGTTCCAAGAGGTCAGTCGGATCCTGCAACATAGTGGCATTAAGCACCCCATCGGGGATAGCTGGCTGCGGGGAATCTCGAGGTCTTTTGTTACCAGAGCACAGAGGCGGCCCAGGGTACTTCCGACCCTCTCCAAACCAATAAAAGACCCAGTCAGCGATGGAGACTTCATCATCACCGTTCTGCCGGATCAAATGATAGGCAAAGAATAGGTACCTACAAAAGAAAACATGGTGAAAAAAAAAAAAAATAATTCACCGAAATAAACAAAGGAGGGTAACAAAAAATATACCTGCAACTAGGTGGAAGGGAATCGCGCCCTCCTCTAAGGGCCTCCTCTGTGGGAATAGCCTCGTCATAAAAACGCCCTCGTATCGGCAACTTGGTCAACTTCCTCAAATCCCATAACGAAATAGATACCTCGCCAATCGACGTGCATAGGGTATTCGTGCTGGGCCTCCAACGCTCTAAGAAAGCGCGAAGAACATGTCCACTGCAAGAATAGGCGAAGAGGGAAGCATGAACAGCATCATAAATCAGAACATCCTTCAACTCACGACTGTGATGCCACAACATGTACTCTGTCCACTCCCAATAGCCCGGGCAGAAGAACACCACACCAAAGGATGATGGGGGCATGTTCAATCCACCATTCCCACTGGCGATAACATTGGGGCAAAATGGCTCCACAGGAGGTGCCACCCCCTTATGGAGAGAAGATTGCAGTATGTGAACGGAAGTTCGAACCTTAGTCCCATCGGCCTTAATGACAGTTCTTGTCGTTTGGCGAGACCAATGTGGAATGTGTTGAGTCTTTCTACTTAGCGGAGGGGGCACGATCACAACATCTATGGGAAAACTCGTATTACTCGTCGGCGGGTCATTCACATCCGTACCAACCACCAAGCACCCATTTTCAGTCGAAATAAACATGTTGTCAAATACCCTTGTCAAAAAAAAAAATTAATTATATATATACTGAGAGTGTGCTGGAAAAAAAAAAATATAAAAAATAAAAATTTTAAGGACCAATTTGAAGGGTTTAAGATACTGAGAGGCTAAAAGGAAATAAGGTCATCAAAATACCTGTGTGAAGAGGGGTACACCGAAAAGCAAGCAGCAGTCGCCCTCTTTCCCAAAATCCTCCACTGTGTACGAACAAAAAAAAAAAAAAAGGGATTAGAAGAAACAAAACTGGTGTAATCAAAACAGGTAGGAGACGAAATGAGAAGAGATACATCAAGCAAAGAATAAAAAAAAATCTGGAATGCTTTCTCCTTCAATTGACAATGGGATTCCTCCAATCGATCAAGCCCCATCGACCCAGGCAACATAGCGATAACGGAGCAACAGCAGCGGTGGCGACGGCGTCCACAGGCCCTCGTCGCGGCGTCGGCTCTCCCTCCGACACGGGACGGGTCTTCAACTTCATTCCGTCACGGTATCGGCTCTCCCTCCGACACGGCGACGGATCTTCGACTCCGAGTTCTCCTCCGACGCGACGTTGGCTCTCCCTCCAACGCGGCGACAGGTCTTCAACTTCATTCCGTCGCGGCATCGGCTCTCCCTCCGACACGGCGACGGACCTTCAACCCCGACGCGGCGTCGGCTCTCCCTCCAACGCGGCGACGAGTCTTCATCTTCAAGGCTCTTCTCTTCTTTTGTAGATAACTTCGTTTTCGAACTATCTAG
The DNA here is from genome assembly GCA_030278955.1 of Hygrophila difformis. NCBI lineage: Eukaryota > Viridiplantae > Streptophyta > Magnoliopsida > Lamiales > Acanthaceae > Hygrophila > Hygrophila difformis. The sequence goes on along the minus strand of JAOANR010000005.1, from coordinate 61,621,603 downwards.
CTCTCGGGGTTTGGCTTGTGATAATTGATGAGGTTGCTCGATTGGGATTGTTCAGTTGAGAGAGTTACCAGAAAATACAAGAAAAAAAGAAGAATAGGAAATACAAGAAAGAAGAAGAATACAGGTACAAGAAGTAACCATGATGAGTGAATTTACCTTCAATCTTGTGACTTGGGGCTGCTTGTAACCACCACGAATGCTTTGCTTGGTTATTCACTGGTAAAGAAAAAAAAGGGATTAACCAGAGACATGTTTACCTTGCTCAAAACTCTCGTGCTTGATTAATGGCCTAAAAAAGGGATTTACCTGGTATCCGTTGTCCTCACGGTCGTTGATTCCTAAGGTCAATAGGAAGTGCCGAAGCTCAGGGTAGTAGTGTTTTGGTGTTTTGGGAATCGACGATTGCAGCTAAAAGGGAGTAATTGTTTTCGTTCCTTCGGGAGCAAATCAGGAGGAAAGCAAATCAGAAGGAAACGAAGCTGCTCACTTTATAAGAAAGATGATTTAAATCTTTGGAAGTATACGGAGATTTGGTCATCATATTAAATTGAGATTAAATATGAATTTCAGGTGCAAATAATAATTTGATTCGAATCGTATCAATATCCATTGGCCTGCTTAATTTGGAGGACTCCTGCTCAAATCGCGCACAAGAAAATCACCAAGGTGATGGGTGGAGATTCAAGGCTTTTATTGAATAAAACAAAAGGGATTCAAGTCAATTTCAAAAGATACAACCGTGCACTTGAATTCAAATTTCAAGTAAAATTAGTTCAGATATCGGAAATACACTCTGACGTCAAAAGGAAAATTTTTAGGCCAAAGAAAAAAACAAGCAAACAAAGCAAAAGGTAGAGAAAAGAAGAGAGTAAAAAAATTCGGGCCCAAGAAAAATGGAAGCATATGGAAACGTTCCAAAGCCCGACAAAAATCGGCAAACAAAAATAAAGATTTCGAGACTCGTTCACGTCTCAAATATCTTATTTCGTCCTAAACAAGTCTCGAGGGGGCATCTGTAGACACGTGAAAATTCATCGCCACTCAATGCGACACGTGTAATTTTAAATATTGATTTAACTATTTTTTTAGGCATTTTAAATTAATTAAATGCTTGGAATAATTATTAATATTTATTTGGGCTATTTGGATCAATAAGCTAAATAGACCGATATTGGGGCAATGTGGACAAGTCCAAATGAAAGACCCACATGCAAAGTAGCCCAATAGACACTATGTCGGGCCAAGGTGAACAAGTCCAAAAAACAAGACTCACCGGCCCAACAAACAGATGTGCACTCAAAACAGGCTGGCCCATTGACACCGGCCCACCGTCCTTTTCTCCTCTATAAATAGAGGTGTCCCATCACAAATTAGGGTGACGCATTGATACCCTACACACTCTCAAAGTTCAAACACTTGAGATCTACAGCAACGAAACACTTTGCAAAAATCCCAAGAAGGCGGACACGAAGAGCAAGAACACTTCAAGATCTTCAAGGTTGAAGGAATCAAAGGAGTACTAGAAGTCGAACCATACATCGTTTGATTTTCTTATATTTCTTTTAAATTCTACTCAAATTCTCTGTAATCGTAGACATTCTATTGTGAAATTAATAAAATTATTTTGCAGTTATTGTCTACGCATTTTTGCACCCTACAGGGCCAATCTGGGATGCGGACAAACTTGAATTCCCGCCAATTACAGTGCCGAATAAATTTCAATCGCAAAAAGGATTAAAAACTGGGCGGGCAACTGGCAAGTTATGTATCACTGTTGGGTGCAGGGCAAGAAATTGAAATTGAAATTGAATTGGGGGTGAGACAAATACAGTGATTGATGGTACACTTAATAGAGGATGAAATGCAAATGGAAATTTGGAATTGGTAGGGTGTGGTGTGGTGGTCTGTTCTGTTCACAAGAAATGAAATGAAAGGAAAGGAAATGAAAGGGGCAGTCAACGGATCAACAGTGGAAGAAGAGAATAGAGATTCATTGCGATAGTGGTGTGGGCTGTGGGTGTATAAGTATATTATACTTATTGACATTGATACGGGCATTTGATGGCGTTGTAATAATAATGGGATGGTAAATTGGTAATAATAGTTGATGATAGTATTAAGGAAGCCATAGCGGGCGGATTGGAAACGTGGGCAAGACAGGGCAGATGGACCTACTCTCCTTCTCTTACAAGTTGCAAGTTGCAACAAGTGGTGGAAAATCGGAATTTGCCTTGCTGTACCGATGGCAGCAAGGGCCGTTGTGGAAAATGGGGTAATAAAATAACACTAATAAGGATGCTGCCCCTTTTCACATTTGGCACAAACGCATGGGCCACTTAATGGCTTTGGTTTGGGTTTGGCGGCTCGCTGCTGGCTGCTGCTTTTCCTTCCTGGGTCCAAATATTATTATTCCCCACAATAACAAATCTCTCTCTCTCTCTCTTTTTTTTTTCCCCTATATACTGTGTGTTTTTTGGGTGAATTTTTCTATATACTTCTTCTATTTTTGTGATAGTGGAATATTACTTTTTTTTTTTGTTACTATTCATTGTTTATATTTTACTCAAATTTTTATTATAGGTACACAACAAAAAACACAGTCAAGTGATATCTTGTTTGATTCGTTTTATCTTGTAATTTTAGAATATTCACTTTTTATAATTTTTACTTATACACATTTTAAGTTATTAATCGTTAAAAATATGCATTGAACTGCGTGCAATAGAGAAATGTTGCACGAGGAAGTATATTTTTGAAATACAATTGTAGAGTAATACATAAAGATCAAATTTAATAAGATGAAAATCTGATTTTATTAAACCCCTTTTCATCTTTAAACTTTCATTTGCAAAGAACAGTATAACCTGATATATCATACTTTTATATAGTAAAATCTAAATCTAGCCTTATATTTTATAAAAATAAAATAATAACAATAATAAGAGCAATTACTATTTTTAAATAGAGCAATAATAAAAGATTACGATATGGCAATTATTGTTATTTTTAAATAACAATAATAAAATATGGAGTTGTTAGGGTGCAGAGACATGATGTACTGCAGTCTGCGGATGCTCTTACACCGTTGATGTATTTTAGAAATTGATGGTTGAGATTAATTTAAGGTTAAAATAGTAAATTTGCATAAAAATAAATGAACGGAAATGAGAGAGAGTTTTTTGCTACTAATATATGAGTAATATATCATTCAGCGATAATTAAAGTATAATTCAGCGATGAAACATGTATTATTCCGTATAAAACGTACCTGAAATGTTTCCAGTTGAGTATTTGAATTGTTGATGAAAAAGTCGCTGAATTGTTCTTGATAGCATCGCTGAAGTGTTCTTTGTAGCGTCGCTGAATTGTTCCTGTAAATGTTGCTGAATTAATTTTGATATCTTCACTAAAGTGTTCCCTAGCATTGTTGAATTCTTCTTGGTTGAGTCGTTGAATTCTTCTTGGTTGAGTCGCTGAATTCTTCTAGGTATTGTCGCTGAATTCCTTTACTTATAGTCGCTGAAGTATATTTGATAGCATCACATATTTGTTTTTTGTAGCACCGCGGAATTATATTTGGTAGCATCGCTGATTATTGGTTTTATCGCGGAATTCTGCTTGGTACAGTCGCTGAATTATGCTAGATATGATCGCTGAATTCCTCTGTGATTCCTGAAATATATTTTATAGCATCACTCAATTATTTTTGGTAACATCGCTGAAATTATCTATTAATAAATTTGATACGTATCTTTGATCATAAAAAGATATTATTTGAAATATTATATATGGATATTATCAAATACTCCCTCCGTTTTTTTTAACTTCACCCATCCTGCACTGCACGCAATCCAATGCACATTTTCAATCATCAATATCTCATATTATATATAAGTAAAAATTATAAAAATTTGATATTCTAAAACTACGCGATTAGACGAATCCAACAACATCTCACTTGACTATGTTTTATCTTATATAACTATGATAAAAAGATGAATCAACGTTACTTAATGAATAATTTCTACTATTCAAAGGGAGAAGATAAAAAAAAAACGGAGGGAGTATTTGATATGATTTACCAGATATTAAATATGATAACATATTAAATATAGAGTTGCCAAATATTAAATATGATAACATGTCTAAAATACTTGCATTGTCACTGAAATGATTTATTATTGAAATAAACTATTATGGTGTTATGACAATTATACCCTTATTAACCTACAACCGTGGGATGATTTTGAATGGCTATGATTGATGCCTTGATGTACGGTGGTTTTACCCACAGTACCGTAACTGTACCCATAAAAGATAAGGGCTATTTCAAAGTTAGATTTAAATAGAGCAAGTTTAACATAGGAAAAAAAAAAGCCAAATATATCATTTTTGTTTAAAAAAAAAGCCAAATCTATCCTTTTTCTATTTTATTACCGAATTTATCCTCTACATATGCTAATTATATCCGGAAATATCCTAAATTCACTAATCGTGGAATGCTGCTGACGTGGCAATAAATTAACTTAACCCCTACACGCTGGATCGAGTTTGAAGTGTATCTCAATTAGGGCTGGGGAAAAATACCGAATATACTGCATACCGCACATACCGTATCGAAAAAATACCAAAAATATCGAAATTTTCGGTATACCGTAATTTTCGGTATGTATCATACCGTGCCGTAAGATTTCGGTACAGTAACGGTATAAAGTTTTTTGATACCGCGGTATATCGCTACCGTACCGAATTTTGGTATATACCACGGTATCGGTATGTTGGTATATAGCGAAAGTTCGGTATGCCGGTATATACCGCAATACCGGTATGTCGGTATGTAGTGAATGCTCGGTATGTCGGTATATACCGCGATACGGTATGTCGGTATGTACTGAATGTTCGGTATAGCGATATATACCGAACTTACCGGAATGTCGGTATGGAAACGGTATGAAAATATTTCATACCGAAACTTTCGGTATACCGAAGATCGGTATACCGAAATGTTCGGTACGGCAACGGTATGAAAATTTTCATACCATAAAGTTCGGTAAGGTATACGGTACGGAGAATTTTTTTCGGTATGATACCGTACCGAAAATTACGGTAAACCGAAAATTTCGATATTTTTTTTTTTCGATACGGTATGTGCGGTATGCGGTATACTCGGTATTTTTCCCCAGCCCTAATTGAGAGACACTTCAAATCCCATACAGCGTGTAGGGTTTAAGTTAATTTATTGCCACGTCAGCAGGCATTCCACGATTAGTGAATTTAGGATATTTCCGGATATAATTAGTATATGTAGAGGATAAATTCGGTAATAAAATAAAAAAAAGATAGATTTGGTTTTTTTTGAAACAAAAGGGATATATTTGGCCTTCTTTCCGTTTAACATATACAAAAATATATAAAATAAACCAAATAATTTTTGTTTTTTTCCGTTTCAAAAAAAGAATAAAGAAAACTCACGGTATCTTCTGCTAGAACTTGGCGGCGGATGCTTCCGGCGTATGGTTCCCTAGAACTTGATTAGCTATGTGGTTTTAGTATCTTCTGCTTTATTTTTCTTTTGTTGTTTTTCTCTTTTTTTCTGGCCTCGGCTTCGCGAAAAAAAAAAAAAAAAGAAAACTCACGGTAACCATTTGAGAAAGGCATGGAAAATTTTTATGTTTTATTTTTTGTTATTTTTTTCAATAGTCGAACTCATAAAAGCAATTACTATCTTTTCTTTTTTTTGGAATAGCCAAAGGCCGGATAAATAAAAGCAATTACTATCTGATTTAAAGACTTCTCTTCTTGGAATATTCAAAACCACAAAAATCATTAATTTAAATAATGTGAAATGTGTATTAAAAATAAATGAATTTAGTAGGAGGCCACCAAAATTGAGGTATGCTTATTCACTAAGAAAAATACTACTACCTATGTCTCATTATAATTGCTACGGACTCACCTGACACGTATGCCAATACATATTTTTAACAGTTAATAACTTAAATTGTGTACAATAAATAATTATAAAAATCTGATATTTTTAAACTACAAGATTAGACGAATCTAACAAGATCTCACTTAATTATGTTTTTTCTTACATAACTATAATAAAAATTCAAATCAAATTTAAATAATGAATAGTGCAAAAAAATAAAACGTAGCAATCTTAGTGAGAGGGATGAAGTAGAAAAGATTACATCATAGACGTATGACGTACCCCATAATTACAATATAGAAAAACCAACGAACCAACCAGAATGAACACAGGACACATATTAAGTGCGTTGTCTTATTTGAATATGGCCTTGTTAGTCACCTTACTGGAATTGGACTCTGCCAATTATTCATGTTTCATTTATTCGGTCAATTTAAGAGGTCCCGCAAAGCAAAGACTCCACTCCTCTCGACTATCAACCATGCATCAACTTAAAATATTAATTTAAAAATAAAATAAAGTTCTGCTGTAATTTTGGAACAAGTTGTTTCAGATTTGCTTGTGCATTGATTTTTCGATCCATTTCTTTTTCTTTTTTTTTTTTTCTCGTTTACAAGAACCTATGAACCGAATAATTGGAAATTTGAAAATAATTTAATTCCATATTCAGTAATAATGAGTGATCAAACCTTTGGGATTAAATTAAAGTAATAGAAGAAGCGGAAACTGTATTGGTCTGTGATGGGGAAATTGGCGTGGATTTCGTAATCCATGATGATGGATGCATCATAGTTGGGCCGATGACCCAATAATACTATTTCTTCAATACAAGAACACGCCCATATTCTTTAAGGACGAAGAAGAAGTATAAAGGGACCCATCCAATGCCCTAACAAATTTACAAACACTACTACTGCGTATGAAGCCCATTTCCTTTACAAAATGTCTTAGAACTTGGGTGGGAACAGGCCAGACCAGGCCTTGTCTTGTACTCTGGCCTTGTCTTGTACGGTTTAGGCCTATCTAAATTTTGTAAGGCCTAGGCCTGACCTATTACCTGTAATAGGCTTAGTTTATAGGCCTAAGCCTGACTTTTTTGACTAAATAGGCCAGACTTTAAGCCTTTATAGAGCCTATTTAATAAATTTTTAAATTTTATAAAAAATGTATATTTAAATATTAAATAAATAATAAATAATATTATTAATAAATTATAAAAAATAATATTAAAAAATTAAACAAGCCGGCCTACTAGGCTAAATAGGCTTTTCGTAAGGCCTAGGCCTAGGCCTATTTAGTTAAACAGGCCTATAAATTTACTTGATCCTGACCTATTTGGTAGAAAGTCCAGGCCAAATCAGGCCTAAAATAGGCCAGGCCGTAGGCCTCTGTCGGATAGTCTGGCATATTCCTACCCCTACTTAGAAGCACAGAGAGACAACTGTGGCAAATTAATCAATAAACTATAGTCTGTAGGTTCAACTTTTAGGCTTTTTAGTATTTTTCTTAATTAATACTTCATCCGTCTCATTATTTTTTGTTACAAAGGCATCCGACACGCATACCGATGCAGGTTTTTAACGGTTAATAACTTAAATTATGTACAAAGAAAAGTTATAAAAAATTGATTGTCTAAAACTACAAAATTAGACGAATCTAACAAGATCTCACTTGAATATGTTATTTCTTACGTAGCTATCATAAAAATTCGAATCAAAGTTAAACAGTGAATATTGCCAAAAACTCATCCGTAACAAAAAATGGTGAGACGGAGGTAGTAACAAAAAGGGATAAGAGATTCCACTATGATATTGAAAGTTAGTCGAGAATTTAACGCGCGATAGAATATCTTAGACCGTGTAACAAGATCTTTAATACGGAGTACTACTCCCTCCGTCTCACTATTTATGTCCCATTTTTTTTGAACGATTTTTTATGTGGGGATAGTTAGTATTTAATGTAGGGGTAGATTAGTGTTTAAAGTAAGGGTAAATTAGAAATTTATGTGATATAATTGGAATGTGTTTGAATTTTTAATTAATTTATTTATATGAGATGTGATAGTTATGTGTTTAAAATTTTAATATATTTATTTATTTATGTGATATGATGAAAGTGTGTTTGTATTTAATTATTTCCTAAAAAGTAAATGAGACAATTGAAGTGGGATGAACCAAAAAGGAAATTGAGACAGAATTAGTGGAACGGAGGGAGTATTTAATTTCCTAACAAATTTGTCTAAATAAATTATTTAATCCTCATTTCAAATTTTCTTCTTCATTTTTTTTTTGAACAGCCTATACAGGCTAGGAAAGTGGTGGGAGCCCATGCCACACAATTACAAAGGGGAAAAGAGGAGGGATAGGGGCCGGGTGGGAATTGAACCCTCAACCTAAAAAAATTGAGAGTCAGGGACTTAACCACATGGACTAAGTCCCAATCCCATTTCAAATTTTCTAGCATATTTTTTTTTTTAAAAAAAAAAACACTTTACGAAAAGCGGCCACCACATAACGCCGCTCCAACCACTACTTGGTAGTACTCACTTTTCTTTTTTTTAATGTTCATTATAATACTTTGACTTCTATTTTTTTTATCTATATAATAAATTCTGAATACTTTTTTGCCTGTGCAGACTCTATTGCCCTTATTAATTTTAATGTATCCTTCTTAATTTTAAGAGCTTAACCAGTCATTATATGCTTATTTTAAGATCAACGAACCTAATTAATCCACATCATCGCTGATTAATCATGAAGATTATAATTTTTAAATTTATATTTGTATTTAGCGTTCAACTTTCATAATAAATACAAAAATAACATTAAAATTTGTATGTAGTAAATACTATAATTTGAGTAATCATTAAACATAGTAATCTAATGATATTCCACTCAATTTATTTATTCTAATAAAATAAATTGATTAAATTATTGTTTTATTTAAAAAACACCCGAGCCGAAGGCGGGCAAAAATACTAGTAGTTATAGAAGACAAAATATAGCCAAGTGAGATCTTGTTGGATTCGTCTCATCTTCTAATTTTTAAATATAAAATTTTAAGAATTTTTACTTGTACCAAATTTGAGTTATTAATCATTAAAAATATACATTGGCATACGTGCAAATGAGAAATGTAACCTTTAGATAAGTAGTACTCCCTCCGTCCCAGCTAACGTGTCCTGTTTGATTTTTTGACACTGTTCATTGTTCTACTTTGACTCGATTTTATTTTATGTATATATTTGGAAAAAATAGTCGAGTTGGGTCTTATTAGAATCGTATAATCATGTAGTTTTATAATATAAATTTTACATAATTTTTTGTTGTACACATTTTGAGATAATTAGCAGTTGAAAAAGTGCATTGGATTGTGTGCAAAAGTGAAACAAGACAAGTTAAGTGAGACGGAGGGAGTACTAATTTATAAGAGGGGTAAAACTGGAAAAAGACAACACAGAGCAAAAATCTTCCCACGAGAAAAACACTCGGTGTAGCTGCGCCACATACTTGCTCCATGCCCCACCAAATTAATCTTTTAAAATTAATTTGTTTTAAACTAAACATAATAAATAGGACTAGAATTATCATTTTTGTCCCCAAATACTAGTTTATGGCCTTATGGGTGATATCTTCGTTGATATTGGATATTATGTAATATAAGTAGAATTCATTAAGTAGGAAATAATGATAACAATTTACCCTTATATCTAATTTTCATACTGAGAATATGAAACTGTGTATAATCCATTGCCTCCAAACAACCTCTTATTACATTACTTATCTATTACTAGTCCGTTGTTCTCCGTAGTAGGGTATAAAATCATGAGTGCACAAAAAAGCTTTTAAATCTATTAAATGTTTGGATAATTACAGGAGTACTAATATTCTTCTTTGTAAAAAGAACATGGAACACACATAATCGGTATCCAGCATAAAGTGGTTAAAAATAGTAAAGGGATTCTTCTAAGTTCTAAACCGACCATAAGTGATATCACTGATCACCTCTAAATACTCACTCCATTTCAATTAACATTTTCATCTTATTTAACTATTTTCCATAGTAAATACTAGTACTATTTATTAAATAATTTTTAATTAAATTTTTCAACACAAAATAAAACATAATCAAATAAACTATTATTCAAATATTCTAATCTAATCACAGTTTGTAATATTGTAGTCTTACAAATTTTCCTTTTATAATGCAATCAGTTCTTGAATTCCAGCACGGAGAGTCGGATCCCTTGGATTTATTTACTTAAAATAGCTGGCTCTCTTAACAGATACAGACCAGAGTAGTAGAACCTTCTCAAATCTCAAAAAATTATAACAATGCAAAAGTCATCCATGAAATTAACCAAAATAATACGATGTCAGGTCACTAAAAAGAGTGAGCATACCATACCATACTAGACAGCAAAATACAGATGGGCATTGTTTAATCTGTTAAAACTGTTGTTGACCCGGGTTTTAGAGAAGAGTATGCAGAGAAATGTCTGTGTAGATTAAACAGTCCAAATCATGCGAAAAGTCAATGGATACGATGCCACCTCTCTCTCAGATGATCCAGAACAATAAAGAGAGTAAAGAACATAAACCAAACAGAACAGAACAGAACAGAAACGACGACCCAAGAAATAACTAGCGAGACAAAGTGATAAACGATCCATAAATCTTATTCAGAAAGGCAACCGATAATTAGAGTAGTCCGGTTAAAAAAGGAAGGGCACACACAATACCACCTCTCATAAGACTAAAAACAGCAGAAGCAGACAACTGGAATACGGAGATAGATAGATAGATAGATAATTAAGCGAAAAAGTAGAGAGCAGTGAGCCTCAAACAGCAGATCATCGTCAGATCTATTACACAACAGATCATCACGAGATAGATCTAAGAAAGCTGACCGCAGTCAGCGATGACCACCGGCTTTGAGGTCCTACCGCTCGACGACCCGACCTTCTCAATAGCCTTCACCACATCTAAGCCTTCAACAACCTTGCCGAACACCACGTGCTTGCCGTCCAACCACTCCGTCTTAACGGTGCAGATGAAGAACTGCGATCCGTTGGTTCCGGGACCAGCGTTCGCCATGGAGAGAACTCCAGGACCGGTGTGCTTCTTCACGAAATTCTCGTCCGCGAACTTCGCTCCGTAGATCGACTCGCCTCCGGTGCCATTTCCGGCAGTGAAATCTCCTCCCTGGCACATGAACCCCGGGATCACGCGGTGGAACGATGATCCTTTGTAGTGGAGTGGCTTACCGGATTTTCCGACGCCTTTCTCGCCGGTGCACAGCGCGCGGAAGTTCTCGGCGGTCCTCGGAACAACGTCGGCGTAGAGCTCCATCACGACCCGGCCGGCCGGCTGGCCACCGACGGACATATCAAAGAAAACCTTAGGGTTGGACATTTTGCAACAGATTTTCTAGACTCACTGATTCGTCTCACTCGGATTTAGGGTTTAGTACGGCGGGGCAAGAGCGTTATATAGGCGGGGCGAAGATGATTATCCATCAAAGGACAAATCGTGGCCGTTGAAACTTGGACACATGTCATGATCGTGATGGGTTTTGTGTTAAGGAAAGTTAACCATGGTTCGACTATGGGTAATTTTAGTGACTAGAATATTCTGTTAAGATCCGATTGTTGTGGGCACTGGGCGCTGTTAGTTTATTTTAATTTGTTTTATTCATTTATTTATTTATTTATTTTTCAGGATAGATGCATCATCTTCATCACCATATTGCATTAGCTTTCAAAATTACAAATTTTGCGGATTACCGGTTGAAAAGATTATTTCCATATTATTGTAAAATAAGTGGTTCCATATTAAATAAAATTTTAAAATTACTATTTCACTTAATCCCCTTAATTATGTTTTGGATGCTATTACTGTACTCTTTAAGTAAGTGGTTCGATTTAACTTTTAGAACATGATTTATTAAACAAATTTAACTTATTTTTTTTTTTATGTCAGAGTTACATAAAAAATTTAGTTAAATAAAATTTATTAGATTAATATAATCATTAAAATATGAATTTCCAAACGAATTGAATTTAATTTGATCACAACATTAGTTTCTACGACATCTTTCACCAAAAACTTTATGCCTTACATATTTTAAAAAAAAATTAATCACTCTGCTTTTTTTATTTTCTAATTAATAAGATACCAGGACCATTGATTATATAAGAGTTATTAATTAATGAATTAAATTTATAAGATGATTCAACCATCAAAGTTCAAACTATGTGGAATTTATTTAATCCTATGAAATGAGACTGAATTAGTCAATTTCATCCACGAGATAATGGGCCTATTTGGGAATTAGCTGTTAGCTGTTAACTGATTATGTGAGTAATTTGAGTAATAAATTAGTTAAAATTAACTGTTTGCCAGTTTTGAGGCAAATGTTTTCCTAGAATAAGCTAATTCCAAAATGCTGCTATTGGCAGCAGTTTCAAAAATAGCTGATTGAATACTATTTTAAGGTATTTTGTCTTTTGAAATAAGTTAATTTAACTTAAAATGAATAGAATAAGCTAATTTCGTTTAGCTTATTTGCCAAACAGAGCCAATATCCCTGTAACATTACTGAATCGAGTGGAAAGGATTTTCCCCAACAACGTGAGATAAGATGCACATTTGAAAGCTATCAAAGGCAAAGCTAGTGTGTGAGACTGTGAGTGATCAACACCTGCTTTCTACGTAATTAAAAATTTGTGGGTAATTTGATGCCGCTCTTTTGTACATTTTGAATTTTAAATTTAAATATTATGTATTGCTCCAAACTAAATTATCGAATTTGCAGCATATAAGTTTAAATTTCAATTTATTTCAATATATAAAATACCACTACTATAAACTAGTCAATCCATGGAAAATTTGGACACCATATTTCTTACTAGTATGTAGTACTTGTATTTCCGTGGCCATCAACATTAAAAAAGACCTCTTGTCAAAAAAGACATTAAAAAAGACCTGGAGGACTCGGACAAGAGTAGACCCATGAATTTATTTGTTCTGAATTTTTATACTAATCGGGACAAATTTAAACCTACTACTACCACTACTATAAATTACCCTTCGCCACAAATAGAAACTTTTAGAGGGTAGGTAGGTAGCTTTTGGCCGCGTAAACTTTAAACAATAGTCAATAGCAAAGGCGAATTTGAAATTTGAACTCAATGATTTTCACAAATTACAGCCGCTAAATGAATTGAGAAATGAGATTTGTCTTCTCCCTTTTCTTTTGGCACCACCAAGGCACCAACTATAAAATTCACGAACGAAACATAATTAAGATCTTCAACAAGTTGCAGGATTTTTAGATAAACTGTATAAATATGTTAATTGAGAAAAAATAGACATTAAAATATCATTTAATATTACTCTTAAAATATTTAGCAACATTGAGCCATTGAAAAACATTGGCAAGACCAACAAAACAGAAAAAGAAAAAGCGTGGATAAAGGATAGAGTACTTCTAATAAAGAAATCTCTTAATTCATTTGTAACCTACTTAAAAAGGAATTTAAAAAGGGCCAGAAATGCATACATAAACCTAATTGTTAACCTTAATAGTTAATACCATGAATTTAACCTCCTCTCCTGCAATATAGTAATAATACATAGTGGATAAAAATGAAAATTTTAAAATTTATATTATGAAAATTCCAAACTAGATTAATTTAGAGGTCTTTGAGTGGTGGAGCATAGCTCTCCAAAGGAGGTAGAAAACTTGGTTATTTTACTATGTATTTCCCTGATGCAGAATACCAATAGTTCATTGTACCTCTCAAAACAGGGCTTCCTGCTGTATCAACTCAGGATAGACAAATGACACAATTTGCTTCAATGTTTTTAATGGTTCTTTCAAGAAGACATGGCCATCAGTTGCTGAAAAGACAAAAGGAGGAGTTCAGTGCAGTCATTAATATTGTCGCTGGAACGGTGTGAAGGAAAGTACATAACACAGAAATATCGTAATTTAAGAAAAACCGAACATAAGTACCTCTTATAAGAAGTCGCAGTTCCCTGGAGAATGACTCGATATGACCTAATACAGGCCTGAGGCCACAAATTTGTATCACGCAGAACTCCAAGTGTAGTGCCATTACTGTTATCTGCAGCAGTAAGAGACAGACGTCCTGTATTTCCATGGTGAGTTGTTTCGTTTTGCGGGATTCACATAGTTCGGTGACAATAGCAATCCCTTGATCCTAATGGCCAAACATGACAGTTTAAAAAAACGACTTATTGCATATGTATGTGCAGACCATAAAACCAATTATATTAAACTGCACAATATTCATCTAATTCAAAATAACAAGAGCCTGAAATGTGCGTAATTGAGTTACCTGCAAGCCGTGTAAGATTTCAGGCATCGGTAGCTCTGGAAAATGTGAAAGGTCAACAAATCCAACCTCCTCTGCCTTCCTTGCAGCGCTTTCAGCTTGTAAACAAAGAAATTTCAAGAGAAGAAATGCAATCTTGTATATTTCTACTGCAATCAAGTCTGATAACTTTGAGTGGGGAGGCGAAGCAATGCTATCATTATTAGATTGATCTCTCAATATAAGAGCAGTTGGTCTAGAAGACAAGGGTGCAAATTTGGGATTCAACTTGCAACCAAGGGCAGTCAGAGCAAACCAACCGTTTCTGCTGTTGATAATTGATGGCTTCTTGTACAACTCAAACTCTTCTTTAAAAACCGGATGACATAACAAAGGAGCAGCTCTCTTGGGGGATTCTCCAGGGTGCTGAGTAGCCCGGCTGATGAAGGCTAAAAAGTGGATGCAATGTTCCCTCAAGGGGGACTCTGTACTTTGCATTACCTTCTTCCATGAATTCCAATGTCTTGCTAATGCACAGATAAGGGACAAGGTATTTTGTGTCTCTTTAAGTTCGTTTAAAGTAACATTTGATTTCAATGCCCGAGCTCTTTTACTTTCATGACCATCTGTTGGGAAATCGGGTGCACTAAGATAATAAGAAACTAATGGAGATTTCTCGACCAGTATGCAAGCCATCACATAATCTACAATGCTGGCAGAAGATGAGCTGTCTCCAAAGGACTGAATAATTGCAGTAAGTATAGCCAAGCTGAGTCCCCAAACAGGTTGAGAATTCTCAGTTTCCTCAGACAAGGAGAAAATTCTCTCACATTGGATCACAGATAGAGACTCGCCTTCAGAAACGTTAGATAGTAATACTTTCAGAGAAGGAAGGATACCAGCATTCAAAAGCATTTCAGCACCTTGTCGTACACGTGCAAGGTTCAGTAGAAATTTCAATATTACTGGAACAGTTTGGGACAGAGTTGTGTCCTGAAGCTTTTGGATAATACGCAGCAATGGCAAATGTTTCTGTATAACAGGAAACCAAGTATCGGCTGTTGAGAAACCTTTAAGTATTGAATCAATAGCAGCCAAGGATAAGGTACAACGATCAGGGTGATCGATGCAACTGCATAAAATGGGTAATAACCCCAATGTTGAATTAGATGCCTCTAAGGAATATTCAACAGCTTTGGTTCCACTACTGAAGGCAGCACTCAAATCCACACCATCCAACTCAATTAAGCTGATAATCAACATAAGCAACAACTTCATAGCTGTTCCAGTGGCAGGAGATGGCCCACAGCTGGACAGTACTTTGAGCCCATATCCCGATGTCCTCAGGATAACAGCACAGGTAGCTAGAGAAAAATTACAACTAGAAGATCTTACGAGAATTAGCAGTACCTCTGCTTGAGCGGTAAGGATATCGAGCAAATCATCATCAGCATCCGGAATAGGAGCAAAAGATTTGATGGTGTCATGGAGACATTGACATACACAATCAATGCACGATGAAACTACTTGTTCGGATATCTTCAGTCCCACTGATACTGCATCATCTGCTAACTGCACAATTATTTCAACCAATGAGAAACTTGTTTTGACCAAATACTAAATTAGTAGAGAGAATGCACATACAACCAAGGTTAAAATAGCAAGTCCGTGCAAGAATCAAGAAAAGCCAACACATTTACAGTCTGTAATGTCAAAAACGGAAAACTCACACTGGTCTCACGCATATGCAACAGGGTAATTAAAGCTCTTAAAGCTGAAAGTTTAGCATTTGAGTATAGCAGTCTAGAATTAGCATCTTGCAAGGAAAGGAGCATAGACTCTGCCACTTCTTTAGAATCTTTCCATGTTGACAGCTCCCACATTTCCAATCCGAGCTCAGCCTTCAACTGAACAGTATCATACAGGTAGATGGTATTGACTTCTGCCAAGAGATTATCATCTTGTTTGCTTTTATAAGCATCTAAGATATTCGATCCAATTAAAAATTGCATCAATTCTTTGAATAGCTTGTTTTCAATCTGACGGCCTTCAAGCTCTCCTTGAATAAGGTAAAACAGATCACTCAGTACCAACTTCTCCAACTCTGGTCCTTCACTGAATTAGCAAACATGATAGAAAAAGAGCAAATTAGCAGGTAGCCCAGTAGCATTTAATTTGAAAATATTGCAGAGGATCTCTAAACAAAGCATCAACAGAATTGTATTTCAAAAAAACTTAAATGGGTTAGGATTTCAGCAAAGATTCTACTTTTATAAAAGCTTCAATTAGGCAAAGCTTAAAAGAAACAAGAAAATAGCTCAATGCTAAATTAGCATATGAAGAAAATGGAAGCATGATCCATAAAGTTACTCAAATTAAAATAAATCTTTAATGAGTTACAAAATGACAATCGAATGATCTATACCGTCAAGAAACAGAAAAGTTCAGCTTCCACTACGGGGTCCATTTAATTAATGAGACAAACAAGCAGGGAAGCAAATAAATTGATTTGTAATTGTCAGAAAACTAGCGGAAAATTAATTCTATTTTTCTTATCTTCTTTGAAGTTGAACAATGCTTGTATTTATACACAATAAACGTACCTAATCAAATCCCACAATTCCAGGAAAACAAATAAAACAAAATCAATAACCTTGCAATTTTATTTTTAGAAAAACTATCACAAAATAATCTATTCCCTAAACTATACATAATTTTCCCACAGCAATCACAACAGTAAATAAACAATGAATTTTTGTTAACTTTAAAACAAAGTCACTATTTCTAGAGTTACCTAGAGTATTACATCCTGAAGCAGAAATAAAACACAATTATCTTTCGATAACTCAAAAATAGGAAAGTTCCAATCAGTAAATGAAATGAAAGTATAAGCATTCACTACAAAATAATGTAAAACATGAAACACACCTGTAACCACGCTGTTTGTACTGAGTTGATAATTCTGAAAATGAAGGTAACTTGCACAACTGTAAATTTGAACACAAAGTAAGCACAAAGATCAATAAAACATAGCAAAGGGAAAGAAAAAGCTAAGTTATCAGCATAGACACATTGGAGAAAACACAGGTTGTTTCATAGGAAGCTCATGGGCACTAATAAGATGTAATGGTAAACATAATGCAAAACCGCACATTGATTATGCATACAGTTCTAACAAATGTGAGCATTAATTTACAAGTAATGTACCCAATGAGATGGAAATTTAGATCATAAATTTACGCCAAAGTGGCCGTAATTGAATAAAAACATCAAACTTTATATGCTCAGCCCTCTCTTTCTAAAGTTGGCCGTCCTCTACTTTGAGAAACTCAAACATGAAATACCATTTCTCTTTGAAATGATTTTGTCAAAACCTCAAAATACCTTTTAGGTTTGTTTAAATAGATGATTGAGCATAACTGAAACAATTAATACAAACAGATGGATGAAGGAGATTAACCTTTTGCGACAACATAACAATCCTTTCTACCATTGACACAGACAAACTACCAGAACCCCCATTTCTTAATCTAACCATGGCATTGACAGTGAATAAAGCAGCAACAATCTGCAACATTCAGCAAAAGAAAAAAGAGATGCATAAATTGGTCAGTAAATTTATTAGTCATCACAGTACAGCACACACACAGAGAGAGTAGACAGAAAAACCATTTCATGTGATCTGAAAGGGATGAAGTTAACACAAAGAATGCACAGCTCACCCTTGCTTGCAAAAGATTGCTTTTATCAACTTCCCAAGAAACACATTCCTTGATCAGGTCACCCAACACTGAGCTCTTACACCAGGCTGAAATTATGTCTTTTAGGCTGCTGAAGCTACCAACATTTCCAACTTTAGAATTGCCCAACTTTCCATTAGCTGGAGATTTAGTTGTTTGATTGACTACTAGCTCTGCATGCATCATCTTCTTTTGCAAAAAAACCTCATAACCAAGTATATCAAGTACATTTGACAGAAATTGATATTTATAAGCTCTATTCCGAAGCTCCTCTTCAGTCAACTTCTCAGATAAATTTTCCTTTTTACTAGTGATGAGAATAACAGGATGGGTCATTTGTCTCCAGAATCCATCTGAGACTTTCAACTGATCCAACATTTTTGTGAACTGAGGTGCACCTTGCCACAGTGCCCTCAGGAAGTTTAATAAGCATAGTAATATGTCTGGCTTGCTGAAAAGACAGAATAAATATATGCAGTCTTCAAAGTATAAAAGGATTAATTGAATTGAATTTTTCAACATTAGGTGTGCATACCTATGAACTAAATCTTCAGAATCTTTTAAACACTGCAGAACTTTGTTCAGAAGGCTTTCTGCACTGGAAACACACAATTCTTTCGCAATCTTACTTTGCTGATGTTCAGAGTTGGTATCAAGCACTCGAGTGCTCGAATACTCAGTTGACAAGACAGCAGAAAGAAAAGCAGGCTGCAATTTAAGAAATTGAAAACATAAATAGAAAATCATAGTGAAAAAGTGGACGAGGCAGACCATTTCTTGACTTCAAGACATGGAGTATATGATACTAGACTAGCAATAACCAGCAAACCCTTGCAGAGAATGCACAACCTTATACAGTGAAAGCAAAGTTGTATGAATTGATGAAGTCCTATATGCAAGGGTTGCAAAGGTCATTATCTAAGCATATCAGGTTATCACAGTCTCCCTAAAATTAGCTATGCATGAAAACCAAGCAGCCACATGCAAGGTGAAGTTGATCACTGAGTTTTCTACTTCAGCACGGGAAAGAGATTTATAACGAAATTGTCATTAGTTTTATTGTGTTAAAGAGATATGACAGAAAAATTTTAGGCAATTTCTGGAACGGATAAATCATAATGGTGAACACAAAACAAAATTCATACAAGACATGCATATTGTCGAGGTCCTAGTGATCACTATGAACTTGGACATTCAAAAAGTCAGAGGAACTTCCAATTCATGGTCAGAAAAACCATAAAACGACCAATAACTAACTGAAAAGTAACCACATTATCCAGGGTCATTTTGTGTACAACCAACCTGATTATATGCAGCAGAAGTTAAGAGTTTCCATGTAGCAATGTTGAGATCTTCAGTCCAAGGTGACTGCTTAGAAAGAATGGTGCATACAGTTCTACAGAAATTTACAACCTACAAGAATTATTCCACAGAAGAAGCAAATTAGGGGATTTCCCTGCCCAGAATAGTTATACAACAATGTGATCTGGCCAAACCTGTATATCATCCAAACCGAGACATGCGTTATAGGTGTCGGAAAAATCTGCAGCAAATAACATGGAGAGCAACCTTGCGGCACCTATTTGTATCTCCTGAATGATGCAACAAAGGAAAAAGATGTGAGAGGTAGAGGAAAAAATTACAAGACCTGATAAATTGCAAAATGGATTGGGAGCAACATATGTTTCCGTTGAGTAATGAAATACTCCCAACAAAAGGAAGCAAATGTACTGGTGCTAGCTGAATACCAAATGTGAAAATTCAAATAGAACATCTCACATATGCAAGAGCTCAGAAGAAAATTGTACCAAAATTACTAAGAATGAACCAAACATTTCCAGAATCTTAATGCAAGAAACAATATGGAACTTAATGGAGGATGAAACTCCACTCCATCTAGGCAAATATTAAAGTCAGTGACAAAAATCAAGCAGCACTAGTATTCATTAGGAACCAGGGCATACAGCATTCCGAAAGTATGACATTAATGATGTGGCAGCAGTGACAACAGGTATTGGCTTCGTCTTTGGTGATAAAATTGCTTGATAAAAAGCTGGAAGAGCTGAGGAATCCTGCTAAAGCACAAAGTAAACCTATAATCACATTACACGTAGAGAAGAATTGCAAAATTATATGAATAGGAATAGCAGAAAACAAGAGAGCATTGAAAAATAAGTAAATAACAGCACAAAAATGGAACTTGTTACTTTTTAACATTGTTCCAGATGTCAAATCTCAATTCCTTGGCTCAAAAAGTCAAAAATCACTGTATAAAAACTTCATTTAAGAGATTTACCACACACAACATGAAATGTGAAATAGAGGATCATGTAAAGAGTGCATGCCATAGAATATGCCAAACTCTCGAGTGTGTGAAAGGCTAAGAAATAGAGTTGCAGTTACAAAGCTCTCTGGTATTCAAGTTGGTGATGTCCCCTCATATAAAGAAGAATAAAAACATTAAAAATGGAAACATCGGCAGAGATATTGATACTTATGAACAAAATAAATTCAATCACTTTTCTGCAGCAATAGGCAACAAACAGCAAAAATGAAGGCCGAAAAAACCAGATACTATAATGTTACATGTTAAGATTTGAAGATACATCATTTTCATGCAGGGACTGAGACGCAAAAATGAAAGCCAAAAAAATAATTTACAAATAGATAAACCATTATTCATCAGAAAAAACTGAAATAGACACAGTAATGCATACCTTTGAGAAAACCGATAACATACTGAAGAGGACATCCATTCCAGAGGATATAGCTAGTTGCAGCCCCTCAATATCCCGTATGTCAAATAGACGGGACACATACAGTTTCTGTTGGATTGAAAAGGGAGAGATTAAGGAACTAGAGGTGTCAATCACGAAGAATAAAAAACTTTAACATTACATTTACATATTTGATGATATATAAAATTAAGTAAAACATGTTCCAACCTCTATGCTCGGGGTAGTTGTACAAACAATTCGAAAAAGTGCCGAGTGAATAGATGGATCTGAAATCATGATATCGCGAACACTTTCCCCCAGTTTTTTAAAGTGTGGGATTGATGAAGTGCACTTTTTCACAACATCAAGCGCCTACACAGGGAATTAAACCACGTAGACTTGTGAGAAAGTGATATTTTCTGTAATAAGATATAACATCTAATAGAAAAAATAATACATATATGCACCACAATAAACTGGGCCTCTAAAAGTTAGTATAACTCAGCAATCTTAATGGAAGATGAGCTACAAACTGTCACCGGACAACGTAATCGAACATTCTAAATGAATGAGGCTAATGGGTAAAATATTGTACTCAAGAATACGATACAAGAAAGGCTAATGGATAAGATATTAATTTTCTGGATTTGGGTTAATGTTGATTAAAGGGTTTTTTTTATATTTAACAAAAAAAAAAAAGGTAGGGTCGGATACATTGAGAAGTTGAGGTTACACATCCCTTTACAGTTTTCTATTTCATACTATTCACAAATGCAGCTTGAAGTAGAATAAGGTAACAATGAGGAACTTCATATACGTTTGCAAAACATTTTGAAGCCAGTACCTTTAGTGACACCCTCCAACGGGCACTCTTCACCTTGTATTTCCAATATTCATGATTAACAAGAACATACTGAAGGGAGAAAACAATGAGGGCAAGGACAGCATCAGTTTCTAATCCAGTATCAAGGAGACTCATTGTGAAGTCCAACACTGTACAAGTAGATCCCACGGTTACTTCTCTAAAAGAATATAGATGGAATCCCAAAGGATGTTCAACAAAAATGACCAACAACATTTAAAACAAGACCTTTTCACATTGATAATAAAATTTGTCACAAGAGAGAACTGAAAACAGGAGGACTAGGACTAAAGAGTAAGGTCGTGGCCTCATAGGCTGTTCCTGTGTTCCAATACCACCTAATTTAGATTAAGTTACATCCACACTGAGAATGGAGCTTCTTCAAATTCCTTAAGTAATAGTATGTCTCGGTGTAACAGCATATTACACCGCAATATAACCATGGAAGTGGAAATCCAAATCTAATATTCCAAAGCAGCTTAAGCTTATTTGATAAACCCATTATGTATTTAACCTTTATGGTCTTCATCTCATAAGATTGTATGATACCAAAAAAATAAAAATGAATAATAATTAATTAATTAATTAATTATATACTACCTCCGTTCTCAAATAAGTGATCCATTTGCATAGTAGTAACTATTCATTGAGTAACTTTGATTAATTTTTTTAACATAGTTATATAAGAAAAAACATAGTCAAGTGAGATCTTGTTAGATTCGTCTAATCACGTAGTTTTATAATATCAAATTTTTATAATTTTTATTCATGTACAATTTGAGTTATTAACCTTTAAAAATGTGTCTTGGACGGCGTGAAATGCAGGGTACATTTAAATGAGAACAGAGGAAGTAATTGATTAAGTGGATATAAATAAAATAGAGCCTAGTTACAAGTGATATGATTATCAATTATTATTTAATCATAAGAAGCTAACACTTATTATTATCCCAAAAATCCTCCTTTTTGTTCTTAAACTAGAACTGGTATTAAATTCACCATTCAGTCACTATATAAGTTATATTTTCAGATTTCAGATTTCATTTATTTGATCAAATGCAGCTAAGAGCAGGCCGTTAGCATTGGAAAGGGTACAGTCAGCATCAGGCAACTAAAAGTTGGCCCCTAACTTTCCCAATTAATAAAAAATCGAAGGGATGTAACAAAAATACAGGAAACCAAGAGTGAATAAAATGAAAAGCAAGACGGAATAAACAAAAGAAAGGAAAAAAATCAATTAAAGATGACAGAAAATAAGTAACCATTATCAAGATATAGCTCAGGTCAAAAAAGAATAGAGATCAAATAACATGCCTGAAAGAGTCATCGAGCAATCACTCTGCTCACAATCAATCAAAAGCATTTTTGCAAGTCGTCCAGAAAGCAACCAAGATCCACTGAAACAATTCATAAAGAACATCCAAGCAAATATTGATTATATATAATCATTGTGACAGACCCATTGATATACGCAATGGGATCACTGTAGAGTCAGAAATCTAGAGCTTTACTTTACAAATCCCATAAAAAAAAAAAAAAAAAAACAAGCTAATATCACATGAGATGACAAGGGGCAACAAAATACTGCCTATAAAATCCAAACATTGATTCAATAAAGAAAAGTCTAATCCATGTTGTGAATCTTCGATCACCAAAACTATAAAATAAAAACGGGAAAGCACATGTCGGAAGGCCCCCATCCAGATAAGGTTTTGACTTTGTTGCACAATAAATTCTATATTTTCCATAACAGACTTCAAACCCCATCTTGAATAAGATATTAACCTCGATAAGTTGTTGAAGCCAGCACCAAAAGGATTTGTTCTCAGTGCAACATCAAATATATTTGCCTTCATGGCAATCAAAGCCACATAAGATGGCAAGCTGCATAAAACATTTATGAAGTATTAATAACAACTGCATCCCATTGCCATATATTCAGAAAATCGTTTTCTAAGGCACAATCACAAGGCAAAACATTCTTTCAAACATTCAATTGCTATTAAGCCAACGAGAAGGATGATTACCATCTCATCATTTTCGTCAAGATATTAATTCCCATGGACATCATTATGGCGCCATTCAAGCTAGGGGAAAAACTCCTTAGCAAAGCACAAACAATTTCAACAGCATGAACACTGCAATCAAAGACAGAGAATTCAACTTCCCAACGTGAAAATAAAACATAAATGACTGTCCAAAGATATGCAAAATTGCGAAAGTAAAAGTCATACCGCACATCATTCTCTGAGCCTCCTTTTGTAGTTTCTTCATCATGGACAACATCCTCCGCACGCAGAAGAGAATAGCAAACAGCCTAACATCACAACTATTCAGATAAGCAAGTCTCCTCCAGCTGAAAGCAACAATTCAACATGTTCCCATGCATACTTATATGACATGAAATTCCCAGTGAACCCTCAGCCAGCCCCAACAACACCTTCCCCAGTTCCCCTCAGACCAGACACACTTGAAGGCAAGGTTGTTACGGTGGCTTGTCGCGGCGCGGCGTCTGTGGACCGCCATACCGCCATGGCGGTACGGCGGTCGCCATGGCGACATTATGGCGATAATTATATTTTGATATATTTATATATATATATATATATTACACAAATAAATATAATTAATATTTAATATTAAATCATAAAATTTTAGAGTTGATATGAACATACATCAACAATACTCATTAGAATTACCAGTATTCTATTAAAAATACATAATTAAATCATTTTTTTTAAAAAAATTGAAAAAACAATTAAAACACAGTACTATACACTACAGTCTATGTAGCTTTAAAAAATAAAAACAGAAAAGGTCAAATTTAAAAAGAGGGTAGTTGACTAGTTGGATATGGAAGTTAAAAAACAAATAAGAAAACACAGAGATGTAAAGGAAGCGGAAGGGACACGCATTCAAAATTGGAAAATCAAGGGAGACACGAGAGCTGCTAAAAAGGTGAGCAGGCTCGAGCAGCAGAAATGAGCAGGCTCAAACAGACGAACGGTGGAGGCAACCAAGGCAAAGGTGTGGTGCGAGCAGTGCGAGATGGGCAACGGCGGGTGGAGCCGGTAGCTTGACTCTTGAGCTAGGAAAAGAGAAATCGATTTAACCGTTTCTAGGCCGGGTTGGGTCCGTAAGGTCACTGTAGCACTATTTCCTGCTCTCTCTCAGTGCCGCAGTGCCAATAACTCGCCATATGGCGAGTCGAAGCTAAGCGGCGGTCATCCCTAATCGCCACACCGCCATGGCGACACCATAACAACCATGCTTGAAGGATAAAGTATGAATCTGGCTGAAGGAAAAACAAATTAATTAGCATTAGCATCTTTCATTCGGCTTCTTAACGCTCCCATCCCAAGAAATATAGGCATATATGCTCCTCACTAAACATCTAACCTCTACATTTTTGTTCTATAAGGATGTCTGAAGGCTTTCTCTGAAGAGATGTGAGCATTGGAGAAAGTGACAAAGACTGCCAAATTCAACAACAGCTGACATTTTCTACAAAGGTAACAGTAAGGCAGTCATATTAAACGTATCAACAATTTGATGTGTCAGGATGGGAGAAGTATAATGAACAGTAAGTTGAATGCTACTATTCCATTGTAAAGCAATAAGGTAGATTAGATGACATTCTATACAGCAATCAACTGTCTTAAAAAAGGTAAATGACTTGAAAATAGAATACCGGACTAAATGTCACCAATCGACTAAGCAAATCAAGAATAGCAATGAGCTCCTCAGAATTTTGCTTATACAGCTGTTGAGCCAAACGCAGAAGCAGAACTAGCACTCCAGATTCTGTGCACTGCCCAAAGAGAACCAGAATGTATGTATAAGCTAGATTTTTCAGATGAATCCAGATAGCATATAAACACACACAAATGCACTTATGCACAGAGATTTACAGTCAGGATTTTGCAATATCCAGCATACAAGACAAATAACACCATCGTACAATCCAATACTAACAAATTAAGCATACTAAATTTTTTAGATGAATCCAGATAGCATACAAACACACAGAAATGCACAGAGATTTACTGACATGATTTTTCAGTATCCAGCATACAAGACAAATAACACCATCGTACAATCGAATCACTAATAAATTAAGCATTCAGTTGATAAAATATATGTAGAGGTTTATTCATATTATGCAAATTTGCATATCTTCCTTAATTATTTTGCACGCTTACTGTTCTATGATTCAGTTTCAATATGGATAATGCATTTTTAAATTGTGTTATGGAAAACTAAAATCTGAAGTAGACCTCTATAACAAACATGCTTAAGATCCATAGTGTAATTTTCATAGTAATCAACACTTGGTATATAAAAATATTTACCTCCCACCGCACTAGTGCACAATTGTTATCAATCATTCGCAACACCTGACCTCTAGACTGGGCTGGAATTATCAAGCCTTCAATGCCAGGAACATGAACAGGAAAATTTGTTACGACAACCTTTGAAACAGGATCCACCACCGTGTAGTTGCTTATCTCAAGCAGAGTTGACAGTCCAACAGACTTATCAAGAAAATTAAACCTGGTCAAAATTCCCAGCTACGTATTACATAGAATCAAATTGATTTTTCAATAATAGAAAGTAGGGATAAAAATATAAAAATGAAAGCACAATAAAGTAACATTGAGCATTTAGTGGGATTTATAGAAAGATAAATAGACAATTTATTAAAAGAAAGCCCTAAAAATGATCCCCATTATTCTGTTACTGAGGTAAGGTGCTTCTATAGTTGAAGGTTGGCAAATGTAGAAACACACATTTGACTAGCAGTTTGGTGGGTTCATGTTCCAAACATACACTTGTGTTCAAATTTATTTAGACTAGGATTCATATATTCAATTCCACATAAAGTTTTTACTTCAAATTCAGTTCCATATATATAAATTAAATAAATGAGCATGTAGCCAGGTACAGTATGCGGAAACCAAAGATATGTCACATAACATTGATGTCCGTTAAACTCCCTATATTTACTGCTTGTTTTGCTCCAGAAATGCAACTTAAACTAATGAGAATATATATTGCACAGTGTCCAAGAAAAAAAGAAAGAAAAGACAATTTATCATAATGTATCTTAAAGATAGAATAGAATGATAATAACCTTTGGCAGACTAATCCATTAACTTCTAAACATTACTTTCTCAGCTTTAAAATAGTACTATATACTAGGCGAGAGGAGAGATACCTAATCCCTGTAGTTTCCAATTGAATTCTGAAAACATAATTAGTCTTCTGATGACATCCATAAACCTTATTCACATAAACTTGGCCACAATAAAAATTGGTATAATGCAACTATAGGCAATTGCAATAATCAGCATCTTTCCTGGTTTAACTTTCAATACATACCATTTAGTGGTAAAATAATCAGAAAATCTCAGGCAACATATCTAACAAAGCGATACCAAATTCTACTTACACACATTCTGCTGGCCATGAACCTTCACACAGTGCTGATAACAAGCTCACAACTTCAATGATCCTGAATGGAAATTCACCCTCAAGATTGCAAAGAAGGCATCTGACAGGACCATCAATGAAACTATCCCTGTCCCAGAACTGAATACAAAGAGACTCCTACAGGGAAAACAAATTTACTTAAAATAACCCACCAGCGTACTAGATACAATGCTTATGCTTTATGAACATTTTGAATAGACAACCTCTCCTCGGTAGATTTTGCACAGTATGTCCAATATTAATTTCAAATTATGGTCCTCAAACTGCAAGACAGGATGCAAAAATGAACATCCAAGAGATCAATAATGTAAACATACTGTGTAAATATGTTAAAGACATACCTGAAGGTTGATCTCATATGATGCAATAAAAGCTGATATAAATGTTCTAAAAACACTATGATAACCATCTAATGGCCCCTGAAAAAAAAAAAAAAAAGGTAGTAGAACCCCCTTGATTAAAGTTTTGAGCAGTTAATCAAACCATACATGGAATTTTTTCACCAGAGACCAATAAAATAGAATCTGTAAAGGCTACTCACATCTGAATATTTTAAAGTGTCACTATGTAGAATTTCAAAAAAATATCCCAAAGACAAAGCCTCAAAAGCTTGACGAACATAACCAGTGTGATCAATTTCCTGACATGAAAAAATAGATTTAAAAAACCCGGTATATTTATTACACACACACATACATATAATTGTGAAAGTACTTAGTACCATCAGCAAACTGTTAGTCTCTTTTTCTGGAAGAGAAGAAATGAGACAGAGAAAAACTGCCCAAGCAAGAATTAGAGGGCCTGCTTCTTTAGCTTGAAAAGCATTGATAATAGATATTGCCGCATCCATTTGTTGAACATCAATTTCTGAAAATCCGAGAGAACCCCGCCTGAGCAGAAGATCACAATACAATTTTGTTATTTTAGAATATATTAGGCATGCCAAACACAAAGACACAGCAGCAGCAATGCATCAATAAGTAAATATCACCAGATAAATCAAATGTTATTACTTATGTGATGGAACACGGTATTTAAAATACAAACACCCAGCATCAGTGGCACTGGGGCAGTTAAAAATAAAAATAAAAAATCACTCACTATGGGTGCCATATGATAAACTAAATGTTATCATTCATGTGATGCTCAACATAGAGAAAGTAAGCTCATATTCACAAATATTGAGAGTAATAAAATTGGGCATATTAGAGAATTCAAGTTTTCATCCTACCACCTCATAAGCCATAAAATCAACAAAATGTTCATGGCATAGCCATTATCCAACAAGTAGCCCACTGAAACATGACCATCTACAATAGACAACACACAGCCCACAATCGGTAGCAGCATAAGCCCAACATCAACAGAGGCTCACTACATTCTGTTACTTATGCATTCAATTTAACATAAATTCAAATGAACTTAAATTATTCAAGACTTGTAAGGCTCAAAGCAAAATTGCTGGCCGTATATGATGCAGCATAAATTGAATGTTCATTAACAAAAAATAGCACTGATTTCAAATAAAGAAATAATAGTCAAAGGTTTGTCCAGCAAAGAAAGATGAACCCCTATCACCTCTAAACAAATTTAAATAGACTCTTCAAACAGACAACCAGACCCTTCGTCCAGATCCAGCTTGTTTCATAATGAAAATATTTCTCACATTTTCAATAATTAATTTGCATGCAACAAATGACTTTAAAAAAATCAGCCTTCAGTTTCCATCCAGTATAAAGTCATTCAACTGTAACAGTTCTAATTAGTTCACAGCAAAAATGCAGTCCGTGCAGCAGTTACAACAACATAAGTTAAAGGTGTATTCAGTTACAAAACAAATATTTCATTTATTGGAAAGGAGGAGAGCTGTTACCACAAATAGATAGATTTCGGGGTTGGGATGAAAGAAAAAAGAGTCCTATGACCTCTAAACGAAGTTTATTATACACTGAATTTTCAAATTCAACAAACAGATAATTGCTATATAAACATTCGCTAAAACTTTTGGGTGGTGGACAACTTAAATATTAAAGATCTGATTCCAGCACAGCCAATTTGAAATGAAAGAAACATTTGGAAATGAATTTGCCAGAAATTTGTGCAGCAATGACAGATGAGCTTATAACCTCTAAATAAACTTGATACACAGAATTTTCAAAAATTGACAAACAGATAATTTCTTCTTTACCATCTTCTTTAAAGTTTACAACAGAGAATCCTTTTTTTTTTTTTTTTTTTCCTGTTGTAAGAAATAATCAATTAGCATTCCATCAAGGCAACACGTAACATTCATAATTAAACCTTTAATTAGTACAAAGCCATTCAAGAGTTTAACCATTGGATATTCTCAGCGTGAAACATTCCTTTTTAGCTGACTGCAGAAATGAAATTAAGAGCCACAATTACAATAAGCCAAATTACTTAGGCAACTGCAGTTACACAACATGAGCTTTCTTCATAGGGAAAGAGGAGGGTTATTATCTGATAGAGATAAGAGAGAGCAACATCAAAACCTGAAAGGGATATTATCATGGATCATTTGAAGAAGAGTTTCTAAGTTTAAAGCCTCAATAAGAATAAACAGCAGCTGTACTTTGGCATGATAAATAGCACAGGTAGCATCAGGGGAAATAGTCAGTTTCTGGAAATTGTATGACCCGGTGATAATGCCCTGCATTAGTAAAAAGAAGAAAAAAAAAATGAGTGGATGAATAAACTGATTAAAAGAGAGCCAGGGTGCAAAAGAAATCACCTCATACAGTTCACACAATTTTTTCCAGGATTTTGCACCACATAGGCAAAAGGACTCATAATAAACAAGGAAAA
Source organism: Hygrophila difformis (assembly GCA_030278955.1). NCBI lineage: Eukaryota > Viridiplantae > Streptophyta > Magnoliopsida > Lamiales > Acanthaceae > Hygrophila > Hygrophila difformis. Next base: position 61,591,692 of record JAOANR010000005.1, on the reverse strand, counting down.
GAATGTCAAGGATTAAGTTGTCCTCAGTAAGTATCTCCTCGGCCCATAAAACATACAAATCAGCATCCTGCAAGAAACATCACCAAATGCATTTCCTGGGTTAGATAACATGTACATCCACGCACAAAATATTAATATATTAACTGCAAAAAAGAGCATAATGAGTTTACCATCTGATCCGGATAGTTCAATAAGAGAAGGTCCTGGAAGATTGTAAGTGTTTTACTTTCGAGTCCATCAGAAACTAACCTATGTGCCTCTTCCAATACTACAGAAACTCCTGGCTGGGATCCATAATATACTAAACCAAAAATCATTGCATTACAAGAGTACCCAATAATAACATGAGCAGTATGTATTCAATGGTTCTCTGTAAATCACAACCAAAATTAAAGACAAAATAAATACACTTTCACAACTCAATCATCTATCATGGAGGTTCCATCAAGACATCAGCCTCGCAAGATGCAAACACATTCTACAACGGCCACAATATGTACCACAAACTTATCGTCAATTTCACCCATTGCCTGACAGAACCGATTATGCCCAAAAAAAAAAGGAAAGAAAGAGAGAAAGAGAGAATACGTACAGGCATGTATAAGGATCTGCCTCGTACACTTCAACAAGCATTTCCGCTCAATGTAGTACTCAAGCATAACCTTTCAAAGTTGAATAGATTAATAAGAACACAGATCACAAAAAATAAATAAACACAAAACCAGTCAAGAAGGACTTCTGACATGGATGGATTAAAACATTCAAACTTATTTGGAGCTGGCAACAAACATTAATATGTATGTATTTTGTATATAAGAAAAACATTAGTTATTTTAACAATAAATTTAAACTGTTCAAAATATGATTAGCATCTCATTACAAGCTTCTCCAATAATTCTGTCATAAGAATCTTATTAGTATTCATTATTTTTATTTTTTAGAAACACTTACAATATGGTAAATTATGAAATTTAAATATTATCTCACAATACAACTAATTGTCTTTTATAACTTAGCAGATCATCAGACATTAACAATCATTGCTAAATCATACATATAGATCACCCAATGCAATGTTTAAACCAAAATCTCAATTATCGTAAGTAAGAAGTACTGTACTTTATAAGTTAAGATGACATTCATTGAATCGATCATCCATCATTCTTAAAATGGAACTGCTGGAAAGCTAATTATAGTGATACTTGGTACAGGTCCTCTGGTTCCTCAATGAGTATCATAGATCTCTATCAGTTGATTTGCATGAATATACAACCCACCGACAAGGTACACTCGTAGAGATCAAACAGAATAAATCTAACCACACAATGTCACAAATAGTCCACTGCAGCAATCTGTAAGTAAAGACTGGTGAAGTCAATTGTCATAGATCAGAAGAAGAGATATACTAACCGAATTTAGAATATCTGGCAGTTGATTATCCAACGCTGAATTTGTCTGGTTCAGTGTTCTTTTAACAAGCACATAAGATTGTACTTCATCCAAACACTGACAAATGTATGCAATGTCCGTTCATAGTCTTGATAACATAAGTATTGTGATCTATACACAATCTGTACTTTCAATTACATTGAAGCCCTAAATGATCTTTAGGCAGAAAACACAAGCGATGAGGGGAAATGAACTTTACCAAGATTGAACTGATCTTGATGGCGATTTCTTTCAATTCGGGCTGAACATTCAACTCATGTTGACCAATTTTTACACAGGATGAATCCAATGCTTCCCTCGATTTCTTATCAGGCGACTTGAATAGCGTAATGGTGTGCAGAAACCACGTGTGATTATCCTTTAACTTCTTCTCCTGCAACACATTCATTAAATCACATCAGTAACAACACAAAGTTATAACCAAAAAAAAAGGTCACAACACCAACCGACTTCCTCAAATTTTCTTGAATCTTTTTCCGTTTCTTGAATTAATTTCGATAATTAATCACTCGCAAATTCTTCTCTATTCCACTTAAAGATTCTCACCAGAGCCTCGGGTAATTCCGACGCAACGGAAGCGTTCTCGAGCTCCGTCAGAAGCGCACTGAAAGGCTCCCACCAAAGTGAGGCGTCGACGGTCTTCGCAGACTTGCGCGTCTGGTCGGTAGCATTTGAAGTTGCCGCTGTCGCCATGACTAAAACCTAAATTCCTCCTCCCAAGCAGAAGGGAGGGGAATAGACAACCGAAATTTGAAACTTGAAACCGTAAAATTGAAAGAGGAAAAGATGCAGAGGAACCAGATGTAACCCAGGTTCCGCTCGCTTCAAAGCGAATCAAAGGGGGTGAGAGCGGGATTTATAACGAAACCTTAGCGAATGGGGTTTAGGGCAGGGTTTTATTTTAACGTTCCAAACAGCTGTATTTCGGTGTTTGTGAGTTTGTAAGGGATGTTTTTTTTATTAAAATTCTTAAAAATAATGATTTTTTTTTTTAAAAAAAGGTCTAACCGACAGATTATGTTTCGCCCTTGACAAGAGCAGAAGCTTGCAGTTTTATGGGAAAAATGTGCAAAAAGTTCAAATATATATTTAATTCAAGTAGGATATTTACCAACAGCAGTTGGCTTGAGTGGATGGGGCTCTAGTCCCTTAAGCAAGGTCTCGGTTCGAGCCTTGTGTATGCAAAAAACTGCTTTGGGAGAGGCGCCTTTAATTGTCTTGCAGATCCTCGAGGGATTAGTCTTGGGTCCAATGTGGCCTGAGGATACCCTGGTATTTACCTAAAACAAAAAAAATTCAAGTAGGATATTTAGAAAAATTGTTTCATTTTGAGTTGCTTTGTAGGAACCACGGTGTCTTTTATAATCCAAAAGGAAACTCAGGAGTAGGGATGGAAATGGGTCCGGGTCAGAATCGAGAACCGAGAAGAACCCAAGCTTGGGTCGGGTCTTGGGTCTTATAAAATGGACCCAGAACCGACCCGTTGCCATCCCTAAGGATGGCAATGAGTCCGGGTCAGACCCGGAATCGAACCCGAGCCCTGGGTCGGGTCTTGGGTCTTAGCGGAACCGACCCAGACCCGACCCATTGTCATCCCTACTCAGGAGAGCAAACATGCCAATGGGAGTAGAGTGTTCGGAACGTGTTATTTTACTACTTAGAGAAAGTATTGAAAATGATAGTAACGAGTAGCGCATGAAAAAGGCTTCCATGGCACACAATATTGTTTTTTAAAAAAAATATATTTGGCAAAACTTGTGACATCAAACTTATTTGTTTATGTATGGGAACGACTGAATGAGACTTGATCCTCCATCCCTTTTATTCTTTGTAATTTGTAATTTGTATGACTTAAGCTCCACACACCTTTATCAATACATAAGTATCAATATTAAAAAAAAAATTATTTATTTATGTACGGTACATTCTTTTTTTTTGCATAGCATGTACGGTACATTCATAATTATTTTATATTAAAATTTTATACTTAATTTTTAATTAATTTTATTTAATGGTAAATAAAATTTAAAAAACTAGATTATAAATAAACCATTAACCTTAAAATAAATATTAAAATTAATATATATAAATAATAATATAATAATAAAAATTAATAGAAATCAATACTATTTATTTAATAGAAATTAATATAACTCAGTGGAAGCCCTTCCATGACCTTAAGGTTGAAGTTGACTATCCAACCAAAGTTAGGTCACGACTTTTTAATTATTTTGGTATTATTTTTATTTTTATTTTTTTGTTTTTCTTTTTGTTTTTTTTTTTTAATGACCCACTGGGATCATAGTCTTAGACCAGTAATGAGTGCCCTAATATCATCATATTGGGCCATTTCAGAAAAATGGGCCTTGAATTCCAGCTTAGGCCCACAATCTACTGCGCGTGGAATCTAAGCAAGTCGCCAACGGCCGGAAATTTCGCCTATAAATGGCACTGCTGCCCTCGGTCTTCTCCAAATATTTTCATTTTCTCAAGCCACTCTCCTCTCTCCAGAGTCTCTAATGGTTTGATGGTTTTCATTTGTTTTCCGTTGGTTCTAAAGGGAAATTTCCTTCTTTTGTTCTTGACTCAAATCAAGAATCATGTTGAAATCTACCTCAAAATTAGCAGTAGATTTGATGGTTTCCACTCGTTGTTTCCTCTTTTTTCAATTCTTGCTTTAGCGAACAGCAAGGGAAAATCTCTTTTCATTTTAAAGAAAATGAGTATGTGTCAAGAATCATGTTAAATCTTAGTTTGATTTTTTTTTTCATGCGTTCTTATCTATTTTATTTGTTTCTTGATTTTTTTTCCAGACAATGTGCGGACGAAGATTATGGCTGATTCTAGAATCTAAGATTCGCTTGATTTTGCTCCTTTTTAAAGTTTCTTGTTCCCATTGTATGAATTATGCAAATGGTTATGTGGTTGTAAATTCACAAGAACAACTTTTTTGAAGTATTGTGAATGTTAAAATCTCTCTAGAACTATGTTAGTCCAAAGATACACCATAAAGTCGCTTCTGGAGATGTACCTGGAGAGGGTTGAGGATGAAATAATATCAATGAGGCGTTCCTCCTGATCTATAATATTTGTGTTACGTTGTAGCCTTGAATTCTCCAAGCTAGTTTAGGTTATTGGATGGTTGCTTACTTTCCAAAAAATTAGATCCTTTTTCCATCCACTTGCTTTTGCTCTCATAAATTTGTCGTTTGGGTTCAATTTTGAAACAATTTACTCCCTCAGTCCCATTCCAAATGTCCTACTTACTATTTTTGGATGTCATTGTCTTCTTTCTATAATAGAAATAATTTTCACCTCCAACAACTATGTGGACCCCACCATATACTCACAAACCAACTCTACCTTAATTCCCGTGCCCAAGACACTTACCATATACTCACAAACCAACTCTACCTTAATTCTCGTGCCCAACAGTAACAAGACACTTGGAGTGGGACGGAGGGAGTAATACTTTGTGTTGTCAATGCATGTTATAGATGAATGGATCTGATGGGATGATAAATATGTAACCTGGACTTCCAACTCAACTTGATTATAAGTGGTTGTAACCTTAAGGTTGGTGATGTCTACATTCTTTAATTTCTGCAGGTTCTTTGTGAAAGAAAACAAGTTGTTTTTATATTTCTATCTCACTATCATTTTTCTCGGATTTCAAGTGAGCATGGTTTAGAAAAATTATTAATGCTTAAGATACATTAAGTTTGGTTGTATTCCAAAAAAATTGATATTGTGTTTTGTGTTTGTATTTGAGGTTGCATTTTGGTGCCAGTATTCATGGTGGCTACTGGCTACGAGTCTCTTTCTTATTTGTTTTGAGTTGATGGATCAGGCTTGGAGGTAGCCTAGCTTAGGGTGCTACCTTATGATTTCAACTTCATCTTTGGAATCAGAAGCAACCAAATCATCTATAGTTATTACCATTTTTGTGTAACACACGATATCCTCCTTTGTTATTAGTGATTCCTTTATATTTTATTTTGAAGTTTGGTATTCATGGTTGTTATGATTATCCCGTCTTTTTCCTTGTATGGAGTAAATGAATCAAGCTTGGAAGAAGTGAAGCTTATGTCTCAGTGGGTGGTGCTGCCTCATGTTTAGTTCTCTTTTTAATCACAAGTAACCAAATCATCACAACCGAGGCGCAAGCACTTGCTCTATTGACTTGTTATTGTAAGTTCTTATTATTACTTCCTTTATATTTTGGATTTTTATTTTGGCATTTTTTTTACCTTTGAAATGCAACTGAGGACAATGATTTATTAGACTAGGCAGAACCTCTCTCATATTGTGCCATGGCCCGTGTCTGCATGATAGAATATATGCTTTGAAAATTTTGCTTTAGTAAAACAGTCACCAAAACTTATTGTAGTTTCTCCATCTGGCTTCTTAAGAACTTACTTGAGGGTGCAAATTGATCCAGAAGTTATTTGGGGTAAAATCTTTCCTCCTGAAGGTTTTCAACTAGATGGATACAAGTCTTTAGGTAATCAACAGATTTTTTTTTCTTTCTTTTCTTTTTGTCTCTGGGGTTATTATCACTTTTGAAAATATTGTTAAAGCTAGAATTTAAATAAACAAGTTCATCTTGAGTGTGTTGGTTATGCACGTATGTGTGTGTGTCACTCATACACTGATGATATTATGCTTATGATACTTTCTAAGCTGTTTGTGAAGACTGCAGGATCAAAGTTGCAGTGACCGTCAATTCTCATGGATCTTTGAATATTTTATTTTATTTTTCTATTTAGAACAGGAGCTGTGGATGGAAAATGTTGAGTATAATGATTCTGAGTTCTTTACCAAATTTCAATCATTTGTAATCTCTTGGCTGCCATTGGGCATTGAACATACAAATGTTCACACTTCCAAATAAAGAACTTAAATGGAAAGAGTATATAGCATTGGGGAATCTGTTGTGTTGGAATTCAAGACAACGCACGATGCAGGAGCCGGGCATTTAAGTTCCAAATAAAGAACTTAAATGAAAATGTTCACACTTCCAAACAGGAGCAGGGCATTGTTTTCTTTCGAAAACATGCTTTGCCAAGTGAAAAAGAGCTTCGTGAACTGGCAGTAATTCCTTTAAATATAACATTGGGGAAATCTGTTGTGTTGGAATTCAAGACAACACACAATGCGGGAAAGAAAGTTATGAGCCACACAAGTAGGTTTATTATGCTTAATTTTTGTGTTGCTATTGATATATGTTTGTGCTATATATTAGCTGGCTCTTGATATGGCACTATAGTTTGTTCAATGATTGCTTTTCAGTCTTCTGTGTATTTGTGAACTAATGCTTTTGCATGTTCTTTGCAATAAACTTTGTTACTCCCGATCGTCCCTTTTTGCACCCTGCTTAAGCACTTCACACTTGTGAATTGTGATGATTTACTCGAGCTCATTAAGAATTACAAACCTTGCTGGAAGTGCTCATTGTCTTTCCTCCTACACCACAACATATGAATATATGATCACTTCTTTGTTTTTTGTTTTTTGTTTTTTGTTTTTGTTTTTGTTTTTTGTTTTGTTTTTTTTTTTTTTTTTGTGTGTGTGTGTGTGTGTTTCCTATGAATTTATGCACTTGGGCTTCTCTAACTTTGATGCTAAAGTAGTGATGGAATTCGTGTGTATGTGCTGAACAAAAACTATCAATTTCATTTATTTACAGTTTATAAATATATACTCTTTATTTCAGTCAGCTTGCTTTTAAAGATGATAGTATCACTCATTGTTGCATTGGTGCAACAATTCTTCCTTCATCCGAATCTATAGATGCGATGCATTGGTGCAACATTTATATTCATTGCATTGCCGAGTCTATAGTTCATTTGTAGTTCCTCCTTTTAAGCTGCAAATCTCATCATTACATGTTGATTCCTTTTTTCATTATTCATTTCTTATTTTGTGGTGAGCTTTCTGATCAAAGAAGTGGTATACTATACCTGGTCAGTGGTCAGAGCTCAGTCCTTGAGGCTGCTGTGCCCAATGTCCATACCAGGCCAAATGTTCGGTAAGCAATATTGCTAGTATTATTTTATACTCCATAAAATTAAATGAATTTTTAAATTTACAGTAATTTACACTTAAAAAAAAAAAAAAAAAAAAAAAAAAAAAAAAAAAAAAAAACACTATCCAAAAAATTCACACTAATTTAACCCAAGCGTATGGGAGCCCGGCCCGAATAATACATTCGTTTGGCTTCAAATGCTACACGACAACATTAGGACGGGAGAGCACGCCATTTTTCATTACTTCACTGCAACTAAGGTTAGGGTCGGCCGACTCCGAATATATGGCGATTACGCTCTGCACTGGCTTCAAGATGCCCGTCGTCGGACTCGGGGTTTGGCGAATGGAAGGCAAGGAAATAAAGGATCTCATCTTCAACGCCGTCAAAATTGGTTATCGCCACTTTGATTGCGCCGGTAATTTCTCTCGAACCCAAACATCTACATTTTTATAGATGCGTGTAGCTTTTGAATGGAACGTTGTTGATTTACGATCGGAATTCGGTTGTAGTACGAGTACAAAGTAAAATTGAAAACCTATGTTGGGTGTTTGATTAGTGTTTTTTAAAGCAAGTTAGGGATAATGATTTTCTCCATTGTGTATCTTTTTCTGAAGGCGATCATCATTGAACATTTTTCCAAGGTCTTAACTTCGTTACGCTTGGATTGAGTACGGATTGTGGAGATTGAATTGTTAGATATTTCAACATTATATAAGTACTACTTTTTTCATTTGATTTGACTGTTATTGCGAACATGCATTTCTGCAGCTGATTACAAAAATGAAGCCGAGGTTGGGGAGGCACTCACTGAAGTGATGCAGGCAGGACTTGTCAAGAGGGAGGATCTTTTCATAACTACCAAGGCTAGTTATGCATATTCTTTGGCTAGTTACAGATTTTTAGTTTTTGTTACTTTACTTGTTTGTATTCCTAGGTGTTTTGGGGATTACAAATTTGTTCACTTTGTAAACATATGTGTTCCGTTACACTAATTGCAGTTATGGAATTCCGACCACGGGCATGTACTGGAGGCCTGCAAAGATAGTCTTCAGAAGTTGCGCTTGGATTACTTAGACTTGTATCTAGTTCACTTCCCTGTTGCCACTAGACACACGGGTAAATTACCTGTTTCTGTATCTGATAACATGGTGATTTTTCAAGCTTGGATTGAAGTTACAGAGGGTGTATTTTTGGGTGGAAATAAGGAAATAGTGATGTTCTATTGGTGAGTGGTGCCACGGCATTACACTGTATAATGCTCAGATACAGGCAGGGGAATGACAGTTTAGACACAATTTGAAAATGGAAAAAGTGGAATGATTAACACTTTCGATGTCTTTTTGCATTTTGATCAAGTAGGGGACTTGAGCAATTATTTGTTATTCATTCTGTTGATAATAAGGATGTCTTATTCTGAAATTTGACAATCTTGTGTTGTTGGCCTTGTATGAATGTTCATGCAGGAGTTGGCACTACTGACAGTGCATTGGGCGACGATGGTGTCTTGGACATTGACACAACTATATCATTGGAGACCACATGGCATGCCATGGAAGAACTTGTTTCGATGGGCTTAGTGAAAAGCATAGGAATCAGGTGATCGAACTTTTCTTCATTCCATTTTTGGTTATAATTCTCTGTAAATTGCAGTTTAATGTCTACAAGTTTCCATTCTGTTTCAATGCTGATAATTGTTTTGATTCAAATCCAGACAACTAAACAGATCAAGTTCCTGGGAACCATGTTTCTGTTTCTAAAAATTCTCTCTGTATCTTTGTGTAGTAACTATGATATATTCCTAACCCGGGACTGTCTAGCCTATGCAAAAATCAAGCCATCCGTGAATCAGATAGAAACACATCCTTATTTTCAACGGGAGTCTCTCATCAAATTCTGTCAGAAACATGGTGTTGCTATTACAGCCCATACTCCTCTTGGCGGTGCTGCTGCCAACACCGAATGGTTTGGTTCCGTATCATGTTTGGATGACCCTGTTCTCAAAGTATGATGTTTATGTTCTTGCAACGTACTGTATGTAGCATCAGACAAGGAATGACATTATGAACATAATTCTGATGATTATAATGCAACAGGGCATAGCTGAGAAACATAAGAAGACCGTCGCACAAATTGTTCTTCGATGGGGCATCCAACGGAACACGATTGTCATTCCCAAGTCATCAAAGCTCAAGAGATTGGAAGAAAACTTTCAGGTATTTGACTTTGAGCTCAGCAAAGAAGACATGGATCTTATCAAAACCCTTAACCGTAATTATAGGACCAACCAACCTGCCAGGTTCTGGGGTATCGATTTGTATGCTTGACTCAAGTACTCAACTGACATCTGTTGTTTAAATCTAAATTTGAAGTCAGCAAACCCTATACCTCACTGCTTCCAAATTGCTTGAGTTTCTATGGTTAAGGAATTTCATTGTGAGTGGAGAACCGTGACAGTGACGAGTCATTTTGAAGTTTGGATTATTCTCAACAACTCTATAGATTCACGAAAGCGTGATAGATATTACTATCCATGTACACATATGTAGTTTTGGCAGATCTACTTGTGGCAAGGCCATTTATGAGAGAACCGAGTCATTTGCTAACAAATTCAAATTCAACTCGGCTTGAATATTGCTCGATTGTATGCTCAAGTTGAGTCGAACGGCAAGGTACGTCATGAAACTCAAACTTAGTGGCTTACACTTGAATTTCCTGTTCTGTTCGAAAGGGCTTGCATGGATTAGTTACTCAATAACTGCTGGAGTAGATTTGTAATGCCTGAACTGAACACAAAGTAACTTTTAGTGAACAAATTAAAGTAAACGCTCACGCAGCGATTGCTAGGATGGTCATCCAACTGAATGTGGTTGTTGACTTCGATATAGAAATTCAAATCCCCACTGCTAGAATAGTCATACAGCTGAATGCGGATCACTTGAAAACTTTGTCAAGATGAGTTTGAAACATAGAGTTCCATGCCTAAAATATGTGTTCTCCGTTCTCTCGACGAGATACTAGGACAGCATAATAATCTGCACGGACAATTCTTTTAGAGCTCTTGGAACATAATAGGGACCTTATATCATTAGTAATATGAAAAGAACAGCCTTGCCTCTAACAGATTTTAATTCATAAAGATATTTTATTCCGAATGGAACGCCTACGTTGGGGACAAGAAGTTAGTTATCTTGAATGGACTTTTTGATGATTGAAACCCAAAACTCAAATCCCAACCTAACAACACTACTTTAATTTGTTCTTATGAAGATTATGTATTCCTTCCATCGTAGCTTATTTGACTCATTTTTTACTTTTAATATTGTTCATTAAATAATTTTAACCATGTGATTACGTAAGAAAAAGGAGTATATAATTAATTGAAATCTTGTTAAATTTATTTAATTGTATGATTTTAGATTATGTATTTTATTTTATATAATATGTACTGTGTGCATAATTTAAATATTAATTATTAAAATAATGTACTATTAGATAACTCATCTATGACTAGAAGCGAACCAAATGTAGTGGACATGAGGGAGTGGGTAACTCATCTGTTAAATTCATTTAATCCTAAGCAAATACACATGCATGGATGAATTCGGAGTTTGGATACACGACTGCTCTAAAGAATGGTCAAATGCTCCTAATTCATATTTAAAAGGACTTAAATTTTATTTTTAAGTTTTAATATTTTTTGCTATAATATTAATTTTTAGTTCAGTTCTTCACTTTTTCCTCTTTTAATATGGCAGAACTAACTATTTTGGGAACTGTAGTTTTGACAATATGGCTCCACATGATTCAGATTAAATTACTAATATTGACACACTCTTTTTTAGTACTACTATTTTAGATTCATGTATTTATATCAATTCAATTGGGGACTGTTATTTTATTTTGCATGGGTGCCCTAAAATATTACTCCCTCCGTCCCGTGAAATGTGGCCACTTTCTTTTGGGCACGGTAATTTAGGTAGTGGGGTTTAGTAGTTAAAGTGGTGTAGACATTTTGTGTTTAAGATTCTAATTAATTTTGATACTGTTTATTGTTTAACTTTGACTTAATATTATGTAATAATACAATTAGAGAAAAATATTCAAGTGTGATCTTGTTAGAATCGTCTAATCGTGTAGTTTCATAATATATATTATACAATTTTTATTTATACTAATTTTGAAATATTAAGAATTAAAGAAATGCTAGAGACTTTTATGTGGAAAAATAAAAGTGTATTGAAATTTGTGCAGAATGGTAAAAGTGATCACTTTTAATGTGATTTGATAACAATTAAAATTCTAATCAAACTTATATTATTTTAATTTATCTAGAAATGAAAAGTGGCCAAATTTCGTGGAACACTCCAAAAATGAATAGTGGCCAAATTTCATTGGACAGAGGGAGTAGTAACAATCCTCTTTGGATGTCATTATATCTTAGTGTCAGTTATTTATTTATTACTTCCTCCGTTTTCGAATATTTGCTATGGATCACACAGCGCGCAGTCCAATATACATTTTAAACCATCAATAACTCAAGTTCTGTATAAATAAAATTTCTGAAAGTTCGATATTAAAAAACTACAAGACGAGACGAATCTAACAAGATCCCACTTGGATATATTTTAACTTGCATAACTATGATAAAAATTGAAATCAAAGCAATCAAATGAATACTGTCATATTTTGCAACGTTGCAAACATTTAAGAACGGAGGAAGTAAAATTTATCTCTCTGGCTCTACAAGACCCTCTGTGTGTACAGTGTATATATATGCACAGTTTTTTTTTTGTGTGTGTGTGTAGCGGAAACCAAGAACATACAGTGTTTTTTTTTTTTTGCTACACAGCCAAAAAGGCTAGGGAAGAAGAGGAAAAAGCAAAAATAAAGACAAAAAACAAAAGAGAAGCACGGCAATACACTTATTGCCTATAAAACCAAATGCCGGCGGCATCCGCCGACAATAGGGGCTTGACGCAATCCGGGGGGAAGCCCAAGTCGTGTAAAAAAGCTCACTGTCAGCACCCAGCTTGGCAAGGCCATTCGCGACATAGTTCCCTTCCCTCAAAATATGCTGAAACTGACATGAGTGAAAATTCTGCCAGATATCATGAATCTGCTCCAAAATGGGAGATTGCATGTGTGCCCTACCCATGTCAGCAGAAAGCAGAGCCAAGGCATGTTTAGAGTCACACCTGCATACCACCTGCAAGAAACCTCCCTGAAGAGCCAAATCGGAGACCATCCAAAATCTGCATAAGCTCAGCCTGGAGAATAGAAGCCGATCCGAGGAAACCGGACACACCCCTAAGCCACATGCCACTTGCATCTCTAATCAGTGCCCCATAACCCGCACGACCCCTGCTAGCCAAAAAGGAGCCATCCGAATGGATGAAAATCCCCTGCCAACTCCCCATATTCCAAAAAACAAGGCGATTAGGCAGCGAAGAGGTACGAGAAGCATGCAAGGCGCGTTGTACTACATCTCGAAGATGAGAGACCTGGAGCTGAAGCATCTGAGGCGTGGATGACGAGCCACAGAATACCCGATGGTTCCGCTCAGTCCAGGCAATCCACATTGCAGCAACAAACAAAATACCATAAAACTTTGTCATGCCCTTGAGCCAAAATCTGATGTCCTCTTTAGGGAGAGAGTGTAGATCAGTAGGACACCTTACCCCTATGGAGGACAAAAAATCCGTAGCCCATGGACAATTAAAGAGAGAATGATACCTGGTATCTTCCTCAACACCACACACACCACATAATGAAGAGATAGCCAAATTCCGGCGGTAGCGAAGGGAGTTGCAAGGTAAAGTAGCCTGTGATATAAGCCACAAGAGTAAACATATCTTTTCAGGATATGATGAAGACCACATCCAAGACCATCAAGAACAAGGTTCACCGCCACCCAACAAAAATGAATAACCTGACTTCGCCGTGTAAAATCCATCCACCGAATGAGACCACGTCCACCCATCCCGACAGGTATGGTGGAGACATGGCAGTGGCTCATTGAGAATCTCCAACCTGAGAGCTTCAGGAAAAATGGTATATAATTTAGAGAAATCCCAGTTGCGGCCATTAATCACATTCACAATCTTAAGATCCAAGTCCGCAACTTCAATAAACGGAACCTGAGGCCCCAGCGAAGAGCCACGAAACCAGGGGCAAACCATAACGAGCTGGCTCCATTGCCAAACCGGAATGAAAACCCGTCCTTTAACTTCCTAAAGGATTTCCGGATACTCCTCCAGATAAAGGCATAATTTAGAAATAATCTCACCCACCCAAAGTTTGTCGTGGCAAATGAGGATATCACTTACTAATTTCCCCAACAAGGCAATGTTGATAAGTCGTGCTTTGCGGATGCCGAGCTCGTCCTTCACCTTCGGCCTCGTAATGACGTCCCAATGAACGAGGTTAAGTCCCTTGCCTCGCATATCTTTCCAGATCAGAGAACGGATGCGTTGATCAATTTTAGAACATACCGACTCGGGGAGCCACCCAAGCTGCATTGGATATATGGGAATGGATGCAAGAACATGCATCACCAAAGTAATCCGGCCAGGCTTATTAAGAAGCCTCATCGCCCACACAGAAATCCGTTGATCCATTCTCTCCAAAAGATAATCATAGGCAGTTGATCGAACCCGACCATGGTGGATAGGGAACCCCAAATATTTCTCAAACCGATCAGTGAAAGGGATAGAGGTGACCTTGGTAAAAAATGCTCTATCCTGAGCCGAAACACAGGCAGGGCCGAATGCAGCAGATTTGCTATCATTAATCTTAAGCCCAGAAGAGACAGCGAAAGACTTAAGAGTGGCAACTAGAGTATTAATGCTAGAGTCCACACCCAAGGTGCATAGAATCAAATCATCAGCAAAGAGTAAGTGGGAAATACCTTTACCCACAGCAGTGAGACGCAACGGCCTCCAATTTCCCGTCTCCACTTCCCTTTGAATGGTGACCGGCAATCTCTCTATAACATTATTAAATAGATATGGCGAGAGAGGATCACCCTGACGTAGCCCCCTGTTCGGCTTAAAACCCTCCAAAGGTTCATAATTCCATAAAATAGAGTATACAGGCGAAGAAACACAATGCATAATAATCTTCCGAATTGAATCTGGAAAACTCATTTGCTGTAAACATTCATTTAAAAAGCTCCATCGGACACTGTCATAGGCTTTTTCGATGTCAATTTTCACCACAATGGCATTATCAACCGTGCCCCCGCCTGGTAAAAATGCCGATTGGAGGGGGGAGATGTAGTTTGCCATCACCGGCCTAAGTCGATTCACCACGACCTTACTAACAAATTTGTACACCACATTGCAAAGCGCAATTGGACGAAATTGATGAATATGAGAAGGCACCGCAACCTTCGGGATCAAACAAATGAAAGCTTTTGCAAGCTCCATATCAAATTCGCCAGTAAGGAGGGCCTGTCGGACAACAGCATGAACATCCCTTCCAAGCACCTCCCAATACTTCTTATAGAACATGGATGGAAACCCATTCGGACCGGGAGCCGAAAGGGGTTTAAATTGAGATAGAGCAGTAGATACCTCTTCATCAGAAACTGGCTTAGATGAAACGACCCCATCCTCCCCAGAAATCGGCCTTAAGGGGGCAAGGGACTGAGCTGTGGTAGACTGCCCAACATCCGAAAACAAATGGATATAAAAATCTCTTACAGACTGCTTCAACGTGGATTGATCCGTACACCAAGAACCACCATCGAGGTATAAACCATGGATTTTATTCATATGGTGATGGAACTTGGCTTGGGCATAGAAATATCTCGTGTTCCGGTCACCCATTTTAATCCAATTATCCCTTGCGCGTTGGTACCAAAAGACCTCCTCATTTTCTAATAACTCATTATACTCACTCTGAAGCCTGCGCTCTAACAGGATAAGCTGTTGTGAATCCACGCACTGAAGCATAAGCTCCAACACTGTCAAATGTCGAAGCAATTTGTTCTTTTTGTTCCGGATACGTCGGAGATCAGCTTGACAATGATGAATTGACATTGTTTTCACTTGCTCCAAACGAGAACCAAAAGACCCAGCATTCCCTGACCAAGTCCTGTACAAGTTGTTGATAGTGAGGCAATTGAGACCATATAGCCTCCCAACGGAAATGCCGAACATTGGGGAGGGAGTCTGGATTACCACAATGGACCAAGAGAGGGGCGTGATCTGAACCCACCCTCGGTAAGATAGAAACATGAGCACTCAGAAAGAGATCGATCCAAGCCATATTCGCAAGGCCACGGTCCAGACGTTTCTTAAGGAATTGTGACTGCAAAGCCTGACGATACCAAGTGAAAGGTGCCCCCTCTGTCCTAACTTGTATAAGACAACATTCAGTAAGACAATCTCGAAATAGATTAGTCCTGGCTTGAATGAACGCACCACCAAGCACTTCGGATGGCCCTAAGACTTCATTCCAATCACCAACCAAAAACCATGGGGCAGAAATACGAGAAGCCAGACTCTTCAAGTATTCCCAATCCCGTAGACGACGTTAGTAATTAGGAGAAGCATACACTGCAGTGCATTTCCACATAACATCCCACGATGTCAGAGACACCGTTACAAATCGATCTGTTCTCTCGCACAATTCATAATCGACCATAACACCAGACCTCCCTAAAAGCCAGATGCCACCAGACCTGCCCAAAGCATCCTCAATATAAATGGGAACATAACCATGACGGAACAAAAAGTTTCTGGCGCGATCAAACAGCCCTTGCGGCTCAAGCAACACAATAAGAGAGGGCGCATGCCTTCGGACATAGTCTGAAAAATACCTCCGAACCTGGGGGTTCATAAAACCACGAGAATTCCAAGCAAATATTGTATAATTTTGAAAAACTGACATTAATACAGAAGAATAGAGAAACGAACCAACCCTCCACCAAAAGAGGTCATAAGACATCATCGGATAAGACTTCAATTGGGGCAAACCCCCTGGCTGCCCAGGCCAGATGCTTCGGCCTCCATCCCATCCGTCGCCGCCGTCAAGACTGGCGCCGCCTGTGGTTCCAATCCACATAACGCCGGCGATTGCTCAAGGGAAGGAGATGGGGCGAAACCACCGGATCTAGTGGAGGGAGTACAGCACCAAGAGTCTTCTAGGCTTTTCCCTCAAGCTTCGAAGCCAAACTAGGCTCCGGACGGACTCGCTTGAAGTTACGAACATGCTTCTTAACCCGGCCCAGCCCACGAACAGCAGACCATGCGAACTGGTGAGATCTCAGAGGAGGAAGCTCCTTAATTTCTTGTTCAATTAGCCCAGAGGAAGAACCAAGATTGGGCTCCTCCACTACTGGATTAGTGAGATTGGGCCCATCATCTTTCTCATCAATTGGGCCTTGGCCAACCGTTTCATCCACTACTGGATTAGTCAGATTGGACCCATCATCTCTTGCCTCAATTGGACTTGGGAAAACCGTTTCATCCACTACTGGATTAGTCAGATTTTGTGGAACCTTTTTTCGAGCCCTGCGACGTTGGACAATCATCCAGCCACCCACATCCTTGTTTTCAGTCACCACGTCCCCCAATTTCCGGGAACCGCTGCATGCACCTTCAGAAACAAACGCAACATCACCAACAGGCACGCCAGGACTAATCAACGGTTCTTTCCCTTTCGTCGTTGCCGGAACAACAAGTTGGCCACCGGTCTGCACAGAATCAGATACGGTAGAATTGGCCGGACACATATCTAGAACATGACCAACCTTCGCACAATGCATGCAAAGTTGGCGCAATCCTTCATATGCGACATGCACAATTTCCCCCTCTACTTCTACTTTGCCGACCAGAGGAGATTGAATATTGAGCTCCACACAGACCCTAGCGTACCGGCCTCGATTCACCGCTAGCGTAGTTCGGTCCACTTTCACATATTTACCAACTGCCGACGCAATAACGCGGAGGCTACACTCTTTGTAATACGCCTGAGGTAGGACAGAAAATCGAACCCACGTATAGATAGAATTGACAGTGGAGGTGGCCGGCTTGAAATTACGAGACCACTGCATGAAAACCAGACAATGGCCAAAGATCATCCATAGTCCAGTCGTAATAACCTTCTCACGATCCTCAGCAGATTCAAATTTAGCATAGAAGCACCCATGCCCAACGTCAAGGAGATCGAACTTACCAGATGGGCGCCATGCACGAGTAAGATGATTCTTCAACGTGACACAGCCTACCTTAACTCCCAAGGGTTTCACGACCAGGATGTCTTTCCATGGAGCATATAGTTCATCCAGCACGGATGGAGCAAACCGGATGTTGGG
This sequence comes from Hygrophila difformis, assembly GCA_030278955.1. Lineage (NCBI taxonomy): Eukaryota > Viridiplantae > Streptophyta > Magnoliopsida > Lamiales > Acanthaceae > Hygrophila > Hygrophila difformis. The sequence continues at coordinate 61,573,891 of JAOANR010000005.1, read as the reverse complement.
ACACAGTACATTGTCCCCGACAGCATCAATCGAGCCCAAGTTTTCCTTAATGAGGTCCACAGAATCGCCATAAACAGAGCTGCATGAGTCCGTCATACTCATGACAACATCTTTAAAGGAGGGAGGCGCTGGCGGAATAGTGCCTGGCAATGAGGACGATGGTGAGGGCGGTGCCGGAGGCGGATCAGGATAGAGCGTAGTCATTCGATCAGGAGGCGGATCGGGGGCAGTCTGATTGATATTGATCGAACATACAGTATTTGATAAATATTCGTTTTAAAAATTCGCCGATTATAAAATCTACCTGGCCCTTAAACATCCATTTGTACGTACGTGCACTGTTTTTTTTTTGTGTGCATAACATGTAAGCTGCCTATATCTGGCTACCTAAATTATACCAGTGACAAAAGCAAAACTGTGTGTTTACAGGGAAATTTTATAAATATCTCAAGTATAGAAAAAAGTTGAATTTAATCATTCTTTTATTTTATAAATATATGAAATTATTTGTGTTAATATATTCAAAATATACTAATACTTAAAAAAATCACCTTGGGTTATTTTAGAATATCTGATGAAAAATATACATACATTTAAGAAGCTTAAAATATAATGGAAAAATGATAGTATTAGTATATGCCTTTTTGCAAAAGGCAGAATATATTATTAGATTATAATGTGCATGTTTCAAAGTTTGTTAGGTTAGATTTGACCAAACATAATATTATGCTTATGGGACATTTTTTCTTCTATTTTTATTTTAGCATATACTACTATAAATTAAAATCAATCATCGGACTATAAATTAAAATCCTATACAATTGGAATGTGAACTTATTTTAATGGTCAAGTCTCCCGACTCATTCGATTCCCCATCCTTTTATAATTTGTATTGCATGGGCTCCCACCACAATTTCTTAGCATGTATAGGTTGTTTAGCAAAAAAAAAAAAAATCATATACTTCAATTCAAATGAACCCATTCTTAGAGGATGTTTGAGAGCGAGTAAATCCGCTAGCAGATTGGAAGAGCATATTCTTTAACAAATCTCTCTCATAATTCACTATCCGTGAACCCCAAACATTCACTTTAAACGAGTAGATTAATCAATAGATAATAATAATATAAATGGAATTAGTCATTCAAAATTTAAAAAGATTATTACTGGATCACCTATTAAGGTGAAAATAGTATTCTTTTCTACCATGAACCGGAAATAAAATATTAATTTTATTATTATTATTATTATTTTTTGCAGCACAATTTATACATTAGTGAGTGGTAATCCAACCTCCAATTTAAAGTTAGTTATAGAACTTGACTAATTAACTAAATCCACTTACTTCAAACATTTATGCTGGGGTGAGTCCATTTACTTATTTCGCATAATGAATTCATTTCCCCACCCGACATCTTATCCGTTCCCTTTCTCAATTTTTAATTTGTGTGCATGAGCTTCCACTAATCATTTTATAACATATATAGACTATTTACCAACAAAAGCTAATAGGAGTATAAAAAATAAAAAAAATAAAACCACGAATAATAATATACTAGGAGTAATGTATTACATCCATCGTTTATCATTTGCAATTTTTATATTTTGCACTTAAATTATACGTAGTACACAAATAAATATTTTATAACTTCTTCATTAAATGGAATAAGAAAGAAACCTATTAAAAAATTAATTAAATAAAAAGGAAAAGCGTTTCCATCAAGACACCCCAATAAGATATTATCCGGACAAAAAAATTAAAATAATTATTAATATAGTATTTTAGTGCACAAGAGATTTTATTGCGACATATGCTGCGGTGATAGAGGAAACACTCCCGAAATGACAAGCGGAAATGCGGTCGGAATGAAATTGAAATGCAAATTTGGTCCAAATGAAACTCAAATTCACGTTAAATTCACGCGGTATTTGGGAGTAATGAGGAATTTGCATTTGCAGTAGTGTTAGCGGCAGTCATGAAGTCCGTGTGGAGAGTCATATCAGTTCCTTGGTCGTCCCCATTTTTAGAGAGAGAAAATCTGTAGAGGAGAAAATATAACGTATCAATTCTGCGGAAATTCTTCAATCAAGCACGCCTGCAAATGCGACGGATGATGCTAGGAAGAAATGGTGGGTGATGCTTTTTTGGTGTGTAAATGTATTTTGTTATTTTTGTATTCTGTTCACGATTGCTCTGAGAATTTCGAGTGATTAATTCAGTTGCAGTTTTCCTATCCGCATTTTCGTGTGCGCGTTTTTGTTGATTGATTAGGTGTGGCCTGAATTTCGTGGTTTGCTGCAGTAGAATGGTTGTGGATGATGATGATCTCATGGTTTGCTGTTTAGGTTATCTGATTTGAGTTGCATCCAATAGTGTAGAATCAAGTACAGACGTTTTGAAATTGAAGAGAAATGGCCACTGACAATGAGGAAGCAGCTGCACATAGGTTTCAATCTTCATCTTCGTCCGCGCTTCCTAAGAATTCGGAACCCTTTCTGATGAACCAAATGGATGTACCTCAATTAAGCATGCCGCAGTTTCGTGGTCAGGTTAGGCAGGCATCCCCCAATTTTGTGGTTGAAAATAGTGGCAAAAGGGTTGGCATTCCGCCGTCACACCCACAAATTCCTCCTGCTTCGCCTTATTCACAGATCCTGGCTAACCGCCCAGGAAATCAGCAAGCAGGATTGCCAAATTTCAGCACTAGTCCAGGGAGGTCGCATTCTCGGTCTCTGTCGCAGCCGTCCTTTTTCGCTCTTGATTCCTTGCCGCCTTTAAGCCCTTCACCTTATAGGGATTTGCATTCAAACTCTAGTTCTGATCATACATCAGCAGACGTGTCTATGGAAGAGAGGGATGGTAACTCTCATTCGTTGTTGCCGCCCTCACCTTTTACAAGGGGTAATTCGTTGAAAGTTGGGGAAGGTCTTCCTCCTCGCAAGGCGCATAGGAGGTCCATCAGCGATATCCCATATGGATTGATGCCTGTTGTGCAACCTTCACCGCCTCCAGCTATGCAATTGAGGAGTCCAGGTGCTTTGGACAGGTCGATGTTTACAAGGGAGAATTCAGGCGCCCTGCCAGTGCAGTTGGTTAAAAGAGAGTCAAGTTGGGAAAAAGGAGGTGAGGGCAATGCTGAAGGAATGGGAGAAAGAAAATCTGAAGGAGAAGTTGTAGATGACCTTTTCTCTGCTTATATGAACTTGGAAAACATTGAGGTATTCAACTCTTCTGGTACAGACGATAAGCCTGGAAACGAGACTCGAGAAGATCTGGACAGTAGAGCCAGTGGTACCAAGACAACTGGGGGTGACAGCAGTGATAATGAAGCAACTAGTAGCGTCAATGAGAGTAGTAGCAGTATGCATAGAACAACAGTGTCTTCATTGTCTGAAAAGAGGGAAGGGCTCAAGAGGAATGCCTTGGGAGATATTACTCCGCCTACTAGGCACTACAGAAGTGTCTCTATGGATAGTTTTATGGGAAAGATGAACTTTGGTGATGAATCTCCCAAAATGCCTCCGTCACCAGGAATGCTTCCTGGTCAACTCTCACCAACAAATTCTATAGATGCAAATTCTGCATTTAGCTTGGAGTTTGGTAATGGTGAATTCACTGGTGCCGAACTGAAGAAAATTATGGCAAATGAGAAGCTTGCTGAAATAGCATTGAGTGATCCCAAGCGGGCAAAAAGGTAATGCATATTTTTGAGGTCCATCCTTGGGTTTGAGTTGATCATATTTCTCCGTCCCCAGTATGCTTTGACATTTAGCAAAATTTGATGAACTTATTTATCCTGTCTTCAGGATCTTGGCCAACAGGCAGTCTGCTGCACGCTCAAAGGAGCGAAAGATGAGATACATAGCCGAGTTAGAGCACAAGGTCCAGACACTACAGACAGAAGCAACCACATTGTCTGCCCAACTTACTCTGCTTCAAGTGAGTAGCAGCTTACATCCATTGCTTTCTGTGATAATTCTTTTGTTTATTTTAGTGAATCAACACCTGATGTTTATTTGCATTCAGCGAGACTCTGCTGGACTCACTAGTCAAAACAACGAACTGAAGTTTCGGTTGCAGGCAATGGAACAACAGGCTCAACTTAGAGATGGTATAAATTTAGTTCTTTCAGTATTTTTGGTTTAGGGTGGTCCCAATAACATTACTCTGATTTACAATTTCCTTTTCCCGTTGAGAATATGACCATTTAATTTGCCCAACTGGCATAAATGTTGATAGTGATAGAGAAGATGATTATTCAAATACAAAGAAAGAAAAATTAAATCAGGGATGACATAGTTTTAAACATAAAAAACATCCTTTTAACATAAATATATACTGTGTTTTTTAAGTATGAAAATTCCTCTGTTGCCCAAAATTTAAATGGCTGGATATAATGACCTGGCGTTAGTTGGAGGGCATTTTTGTCAATTTGCTCCGTATTATAAGATAGTTCAAAATTTCAAACCCTATAAGGCATCATAAGCTACTCACCCAATTCGACCTTTCACTTGTTTCTTTCAATTGTCAATTAATCTTGTAGGAAGATTAGAACTCTCAATGTTTTCCTCCGTCCATTTCTTTCCACTGTCTGTCTTGAAGTAAACGGGGACAAATTATCTTATATGTGTGTTCATGTGACAGCCCTGAATGAGGCACTTACAGCAGAGGTGCAACGATTGAAACTTGCGACTGCTGATCTCACTGCAGATGCCTCAAAGTTTCAGCAACTTTCCATTAGCCCCCAAATGTTCCAACTGCGCCAGCAGCAGGCGAATCAGATCAACATGCATCAGCTCCAACAGCAACAACAGCAGTCACAACAGCAACAACAGTCTTTGCCACAGAAACAGTCGCAACAATCAAACGGGAATACACCCAAGAAAAACGAATCAAACCAATAAGCCTCTCTTCAACCGCAGACTGCATCTGCGAAACTAGAATTAAATCAACAGGGCAATTGTTGCCTTGCAATGGTATTTATACAAACAACATATTTTTTGTTTTTATGGTATTGCATTTATTTGTTAGTATTTCAGCTTCAACTCCATGTGAGGCATGGATCTGAAATACTCAACTCGCTGTTGGCTTTGCCTGTGCCTGTTTTTTCTACATACTGCAGCATGTTACTTTAAATATTTAGCTCATGCCTAGACAGAGGGTTCTGTGTGTAGTTAAGGTTGTTTTGGACATGTTGCCAGTTTACACCTCTTTTGTTTATTTATAAAAATTGTGCTGGTTTTGGGGTTTTTGTATATTGCTTTTCCATCTCTTATTGTAACTGTTTTTTTGCCGGATTTTATACTTTTGAATGTATTCCCAAATAAATTATAGGCGTACATATGTAAAATACTATTGTTTGTTGGTGATGGGCGTTTCCTCTTCTCCACTTTGTAGCCTTTCTATCTTAATTCCAAAACCCTTTATCTCTTAATGTTCAATACACACTAGGGGCTATCTCGGTCGTGCCGAATGTTGAAAGTAAGGGATTTGACCACTTGACCGCTAGGTCAATTCCTCAACTCTTTTCACACCATATAATTAATTTAGAGGTTAATTAATTATTTATTAAGTTTGTGGGGAGGAAACTTATAAGGTTTTGGTGAAGGGAAGCTGACCAAACTTGTTTTCTTAACCAAACAGGGCATTCCTAACGTCCCCCAAAATTTTATACTCCATTTACAGAATCATAGGCCTACTCAGGCGGGAGAAATTAATCCTCTAAGGCCATGTTTGGTTGGATGTATATTGGGCCTCATTGTATTAATTTAATACATAACAATAATACAATACAGTGTTTGGCAAATTTTTGAAATAATCCCATGTATTATTTTATTGTGGGGTATGGTGTATAATTTAATACCGGGTAGGATGCGGGTTTGGAACGTATTCTTTCTTTTTCCAGTCTCTTTGGATTTCTTCTCCTCCCATCTTTGAATCCTCGACACAGACTCACCCCCTTCCCCAAATCCCATCAACACAGCAGGCGGCGACGCGGGCGGCGGCCGGCGGCGACGAGTGGTGACGCACACAGGCAGTGGGCGGCGGCTCTGTTGTTCTGCTTCCCTAAATCCCTTCTCTAAAACTTGTTTACAGAGACGAGCGAACGATCGGCGACACTGCGTCTGGCCGGTGGCGGCGAGCGACGACACAAGTACGCTAACGACGACTCATCGTTATCTTTCTCTCAATCGGGCTTTTCTTCCTGTTCTTTTCAATGGGTATGTGTTGAATGCGGATTTCAGTATTTTTATCTAACTCCGTTACAGTTCTTTATACTAATATGCATAAAAATAATATCTATCAAGGTCGGACAATTAACAATGGAGATAGTATTCATAATACATCTGGAAACAGCATCTGGATGTTTATAAAATATATTAAATCATTCATACAATTCACAAACTAGACGATTAACTAAAGACGGTTTTGCGACTTTATTGAATCAAAAACTTGTAAGTGATGTAAGGAGAAAGGATTCAATAAGCTGGCATTACTAATTGGATCAGTGGATATACGGTAGCACTTTTATAAGCATTGGATCATGTTCCTCTTTTTCATTCTTTGATAAAAGATCCCCAGATGTTTTAAGATAAATGATGTTTAGTACTTATTCCTCAGGGTATATCTTTTTCAGTTTCTGCTTTAGTTTATGATAACAATGGATATGGATTCATGGACTGTAGGCTAAATTTCTTCTTCTTTTTGGTTACTTTGAGAATCCTATATGAGAATGTATTATTGGTTACTTTGTCTAAATAGATGGCCTCAGTTGCTTTTGCTTTGAAATTCTCTATTACTTTGTCTAAATAGATGGCTCTACTATAAAGTTGACATCTAGTAGAACTTTGATTGAATCTAAATACTGAATATTATTAAAAGAAATATAATGAAAGCAAGAGTTATTGTGATTTTGTCCAAATAAAAATTGCTTTTGAACACATGTTATTTCATGCAGCTTAACTCTCTTCTATGCCTGAACCTTTTTCTGTAGAAAGTGTTGATAATCCTTTGATTAAATGGAACAAGGAAGTGCAAGTGAAGGAGGAAAAAGGCGAGCATAGACAAAAGCTGAAGAAGATGCTTTTTTAGATATTTTGGACACCGTGGTCGCTAATGGTGGTAGAGCAGACAATGGTAGTTTTAAAACCGGAATGTACAAGACTATAGAAGGGCTGCTAGAAGCAGCAATTCCAGGGTGTGGTTTGAAGGCAACTCCACATATTGATTCAAAGATACGAGCTTGGAAGAAGGTATATGCCACTATATATGATATGTTGAACACTAGCGGCTTTGGATGGAATGACATTAAAAAGTGTGTTGAGGTGGACAGCGACGATGTATGGAAATCTTATGTTGAGGTAAATGCAAGTTGTTAATACTATCACATTGATTATTATTATCATTAGATTTATAATTTGTTGTTATTGATGTTGTAGCGTCACAGAGATGCAAGCAAATGGAGAGACAAGTCTTTTCCGCACTATGAGAGGTTTGTAAATATCTTTGGGAGAGATCGTGCGACTGGATTGGGTGCAGAAACCCCAACTGACATGATGAATGAACCCGAGGAGATGGAAGAAGAGAACATGGATGTAGATGATGGTGCTCCATCAAATGCTCGATCACAGCCTGAAATTTCCACACGCAAGAGGAGAAGATCAGAGGATGGTTATGCTAAAATGGAAAAATTAATTTTAGCATTTCAGCAAGCAAATACTGAAAATGTACACGCATTTACTCTTCTGACTGAGCGTATGATTCCTTCAGATAACAATGATAATCATTATGTTGCTGAGAATGTTCGCACTCTAGGCCTTCAAATTGAAGATGAGCTACTGGCCGTGAATCTGATCCTTGAAAAACAATCAAATGTGCAGACTTTCAAAGCAATTTGCAATGATTCTGAGCGCAAACAAGTATATGTTAATATGCTCTTGAGGGAAAAGAGGAGTGGACTTTGAACATCTCAATTTATATAATATTTAGTAATTACCTTTTTTTGTGATGGTAACTGAGAGACAAGAATTCTGGATATTACTTTGAGATGAATAGATAACAACACACAGTGGAATGATCTCAATTGGTGGTTTGAGAATATTTATGAAAACAATGCGTTTATTTGAAGTAATATTTCTTTGTGTACCGATGTATGAATTTGTATACTTTGTTTTCTTTTGTCTTTTATTTGGATTGCTTTGATCATGTCTTTTTTCATGTTTGATGTCAATTAGCCAATTAGCTTTAATTTTTGAAGCCTGGTATTGAGCAACAGGTAGTACATTGGGCTCGAATGGATTTTAGTTTTGCATATTGGTTATTGATGCAGCTTGTGCACATGTTTTCTGGGAAGGGTTGGTAGTGTATGCAGGTTAACTATCGGAAAGTGTCTGAATTTTATCTTGCTCGGTTATGTCTTGCACTGTTATCTGGCTTGAATTGTGGTAAGAGGAGCTGGCGTGCGTTGTATACCCGATGTTTCTTTTTATTTGGCAATAAAATCGCATTGTCCTAAAAAAAAAAACTTTAATTTTTGAGTTCATTTTCTAGTCTAAATTAATCTTTTATTATTTTTTATTAATTGATGTTCATGTTTTGATGTTCTCTTTTTGGTATTGTTACAACTTTTTTATGAAATTTTGTAGTAAATTAATTGTTATTTAATTATTTAGAAAATAATACAATACAGTATTAACACCAAACGCTGTATAATTATAATACATGGTAGCACCAAACACTGTATAACATTAATTTAATACACTGCTAATACAATACACCTGCATTAAATAATACAATACATCATAATACAGTACAGTGTGCCAAACGTGCCCTAAAGTCCTAACTATAAGTGGTAATTCATGGGCCAAAGGCCCATAATGTTTGGGCTGTTTACATTATCTTCTGAAATGGTAAGCCCCATCCACGGCCCTAATGATGATGGCCACGACACCGTCTTTTGCAGCAGTTACAAAATACAAAATGGTTGCTATAGTGAGCTCTTAACGACAACCGCAATCGAAATCACGCTACAAAACCCTACTACGCTACAGTCCTCCGCAATGGAGGATACGAAAATCCCGGATGATGCGCCGGAAGGCGTCTCCCCGGCGGAGCCTCTGGCACCGGCGCAGGTTCAAGTTCATTCAGATGCAGAGGAGCTGGTGGCTAAAGCCATTGCTCCAGTGAAGAAGGAATTCCTCAGCCCGCCGCCTGTCAGAACTTGCGATAGCAAGGATAGCAACAGTAGTCGTGATGATAAGGCAGTATCTCGAAATGAAGCCGTTTCCGCGCCGATAATCAAGGAGAAGAAATCGAAACGCCAACTGAAACGCGAGCGCCGTGAGGTAAATCAGAATTCAGATGTTGAGCTTCCTGTCTCGTTGGTTTAATTGTTGTTTTGGAAATGAAGTACGGTATGCTTATTTGCATGGGTGGGTTGTTTGACATGGAGATTGGAGAGCGATGCATTTTGCTTTAATTCATATACTTTGTTTGGTATAGTATTTTGTGGTCTCGCTTTTAGTTATGTGGATTTAAAGTTGACGGTGGTTATAGGAACGAAAATCTTCTATGCATATATGTCCGGAGATTGCGAAAAGTGGGGAAGTTAGTTCCTGTCCGTACAATGAAAAGTGCCGCTACAGCCATGATTTGGAAGCTTACAAAGCTCAGGTAGACTTGCAAATTGAATTATGATAATATTGACTAAACAGTAACCCAATAACTTTGGAAATTTGTGTGTGTACGCTTTTTGGATTGATCAGTTATGTTCTGCAAATGTTTTGTCATTTGTGGGTGTTTTTCAATGCAGAAACCAGCTGACTTGGATGGTGTATGCCCTTTTGTGGATACTGAGGGAAGGTGCCCTTATGGTCTGGCTTGTAGATTTGCTGGCACGCACAAGGATGACAGTGGTGAAATTGCCAACGGCAAGACTAATGGAGAAAAGCAAAATAATGAAATAAATGCATTGAAAAAGGAAGTCCAGAAGCTTTTGTGGAAAAACAAAATGAAGTTTCCAAAGGCAGAATCTGCACTCAAGCAGCTTGGACTTTGGGCAAGGACAAGAAATTTTACTCTTTAAACTTTGTTACGTTCACCTTGGCAAATTATATTGCACCTGTGCAAATATCCTTTGTCATCATATTGTGATTTTTTGTTTGATTTTGATTGTCTCATTCCAGGGGCAGGGAAAGAACAAGAAGATGGAATTTAATGACAATGATGGCCAGATGGTTGCCAATGATTCTGATGAAGTTACTGTTATTGCTTGTTGTAGAACTAGCAATGCACTGGACGTCACTACTGAAGTCTTGGAACAAGATAAGCCTGACAAAGTGGATGAGGCTGTTGCACATAGACCACCTAAGAAGACAAAATGCTTACCCGATGAAATTTGTTCTACATTTCCTAATGGTACTTGCTAAGTTATAAGTTATAACATCTCTATGTTTGCTTCAAGTGAATTTCATTATTGGGGTATTTTGGATAATTTTCCCTGTTGTAGCAGGTCAGATTCTCCAGGAGAAGGAAAACAACAAAATCTACGACAAGAATGCACTCAAAGCTGTTGTCGAACAGCCTGAAGGCCAAACTATTGTTCAACAGGAAGAACATGAAACCATCGTTGTAGACAATGATAAATGCCTAAAGTTACATCCGCGTGAGAAGAAACTTATCGACTTTAGGGAAAAGCTCTATCTTGCTCCTCTGACCACAGTAGGAAATCTTCCTTATCGAAGGGTTTGCAAGGGACTGGGAGCTGATGTCACCTGTGGTGAGATGGCAATGTGCACTAATCTTCTTCAGGTTTGTAGCTTATATATCTTGCTTACACAGTAATAATTAAACATCACGCTAAAAATCCCAATTATTGCACTGCTATCTCGAATGCCTTACAGGGTCAAGCTTCAGAATGGGCTCTGCTAAGGCGACATTCATCAGAAGATTTATTTGGTGTTCAGATCTGTGGGGCTTATCCAGATACTGTTGCAAAAACTGTTGAACTTATTGAGCAAAATTGTTCAGTTGATTTCATTGATATCAATATGGGATGTCCGATTGATATTGTTGTGAATAAAGGTGCTGGCTCCGCTCTTCTTACAAAGCCAATGAGAATGAGAAGCGTTGTGGAAGCATCTTCTAAAGCCACTGACACACCAGTGACCATCAAGGTATATATTCTCTGTTGGAACATACCAGATTTTGTCTTGTCTGGGATTTTTTCAAGAGTACTTGTTTAGTCTTCCATTTACACAAGGCCTTTGAAACAATCCTAAACTCTTTATTCCTGGAGTGGAATCTGTAATTTCAGGTAAGGACGGGTTATTTTGAGGGCAAAAACCGAATTGACTCATTGATAGCGGACATTGGAAACTGGGGAGCAAATGCAGTAACAGTACATGGCCGTACACGGCAGCAACGGTATAGCAAACTTGCTGATTGGGACTATATTTACCTGTGTACAAGAGCTGCCCCTCCTAGTTTGCAAGTCATTGGAAATGGCGATATTTTCTCTTATTTGGACTGGAACAGGCACAAGTCTGATTGCCCTGAGCTCTCCTCTTGTATGATTGCTCGAGGGGCCTTGATTAAGGTCTGTATTCAAACTATCTAAAGTATCTGAATCCAGTTTCAAGTTCTATCCCTCTCTTCTATTTCTTGTCAGGTATCTAACGCCTTCTCAATTATTCATGCAGCCATGGATATTCACTGAAATCAAGGAACAGAGGCATTGGGACATTAGTTCTGGAGAGCGATTCAATATTTTGAAGGATTTTGTACGTTTTGGCCTTCAGCATTGGGGCTCCGACTCAAAAGGTATAAACATTTACTGCATATATTAGCATTTGAATACCTTTTGATTACTAAATGTTGAGTTCTTATATGAACAGACAAATCTCCATCGCCTAGATTTTGTAATTTTGTTGGCAATTTTCTTGTCAATTGGTTGACTATTAATTATATATGTGCCCTGGCGTGCGTCTATAGCTTAGAAGAGCCCACGCACCTCTCCTTGTATTTTTATTATTGGTGGTATAATTAATCATAAAGGAATTTGGCTTGAGTTTGAAAAAATTGGAATTAAAGTGAGTTGACTTGGCTCGTTTATTACACAACTAATTTTATTACTATCATTTTACTAATATCGTACCACCACGTTATCAGGTCATGAGAACTATACTTTTGCCTGAACTTGTTTTAGGGATTATGATAAAGGCTCAAAAGTCAACTCATTGTTGCTTAACAAAGCCAAGTTGGAGCTCAAGTTTGAAACTTCCAAGTGCTGAGTGAAAGTTCTAACATGAATTTAAAGATTTGAGGCTAGTCTAAAAAAGTAAGATAACCATTAAGCTTAGCTCAGCTCACCTTCACTAAAAGCACTTGTTGGCATCTTTTAATTTGATTTGTAGGTATGTCATTGTGTGGTTCTGAATAGTTGTGAAATCTTAACCCCTCCCTATTTGAATGGCAGGTGTCGAGACAACTAGGCACTTCTTGCTAGAATGGCTTAGTTACACTTGCAGATACATCCCAGTTGGGCTGTTGGAGGTCATCCCCCAAAGGATCAATTGGCGACCTCCTTCATATCATGGTCGTGATGATCTTGAGACCTTAATGGCATCCGACTCTGCTGCTGACTGGGTATCAACCCCAAACCCTCACTCCTATTAATGCACTTGTGCTCTGTTCTTAGAAATTATTCTACAAGTTGTGTGGATGGATGATTGTGGGAACTTGTGTTGCTGCAGATTAGGATATCAGCGATGTTGCTTGGCAAGGTGCCATCAGGTTTCACTTTCGCTCCCAAGCACAAGTCGAATGCATATGATAAAGCAGAGAATGGGTAATTGGAGCCATCTAGTTAGTTTTATCCATGGATAATTATAATTTTATACACACAAAGATGGTAAACAAGCCAGCCATTGCAAAATTGCAATTTATTCGTGCCCTGCTACAGGTAATCAATTTGATTGTCATTTGTAACTATATTATTATATGATGTCTTTTGCATTTTTTGTTTCCCGATGTGTTGTTTAATTGAACGAGCTGAACATGCGCGGTGTTTCTGTTCAAGTCCAACTGCCTATTAGCATGGGTACCATACCAATGTGCGTGTGCGCGCGCGCGTGTGGGGTCCTATTCTGTTTTGAGGCAAGCTTCTGAGTCGATTCCTAACCATCAACGAGAAAGCTCATAGAGACCCTATGTCCCCATCCCACTGATGACGGAAAAAGGTCATAGAGACGCTTTCCCATTGACGACTCTGCTTCGACTCTAAAAAAAATTTAAAAATTTTGACAGCTCTGCGTTCATGGCTAAACACCGATTTCCTACCTACCGTAACAAACTGCTGGCCATTAGAAGCCTCAAGACTATAGCATCACACATGCAACCTTTAAACTGCTGCGAAACATTTAATAAAGGCTGAGTTGCCGGAACTGAAGCCCGTCCTCCTCCTCATTCCATACTGTCTAACCTCCAAGCGCCTGCCTGAAATGTGCACAGAAGTAACTCTGGCGCGCACAAATTTTGCCAAATTATCTTGCTCCAATATCCCAACTTTTAGTTTTAATTAAAGGTTCAGTCGATCAGAGATGGCTTTGAAGACGGTCGATTATGGAGCTGTGTGTTAAAACGGCACACATTGAATGCAATGGACTTGACTTTATAAACACAAAAAACACAGACCTCATCCCATAAATATCACAACAGATGACCACCAAAACCAAAATACAGTATACAAAAACAGAAACCAGATTTTAAATGTCCGATTAACCGTTAGCACATCCATACCGATCACAGAAACAGAAGCTTGGTTCAACAATAGTTTTCCCACCTTTTTATGTTCATCTTTTGCACCAACAAACACAGAAAACAACCCCAGCAAAAAACAAAAAGGAAAAAGATGGAGGGAGGGAGAGAGAGACCAAAAACATATACTACTTCCTTCCCTTATTGCAGGGAAATAAAAATTATTGTGCCTCACTGTACTTGAAAAAAGTCAAAATACCCCAAAATTCAAACCTAATCCCACGAATAAAACCCTATATTAAGATTTAAGGCAGGCAGCAGAAAAACAGAGAAACAAGTATTTTTACCTTTACCTTTATCATAATTCATTCCAATTCCAGATTGGCCGCAGAAGCAGCATTCACCGTTTTCTCAGTCTTGGTCCCTGTAAGCCATCCGCCATCCACACTCCCACTCAATCCATCATCCACAAAGTCCCCTGTCCTCTTCACCTTCCCCCTCGGCAGCACCGGATACTTCCCGGAGAAGCACGCATAGCAGAAGTTTTGTGAATCGGCCCCCAACAGCTTCTTCAAGCTCTCTATTGAAAGGAATGCCAGCGAATCTGACCCCACGAATTCCCTAACCTCCTCCACATTCATTCGGTTCGATATTAACTCTTCTGAACTAGGCGTGTCCACTCCATAGTAGCAGGAGGCTATTATGGGCGGACTCGCAATTCTCAAGTGGACCTCCTTTGCGCCAGCTTCTTTCAACAATCGCACTATTTTGGAAGAAGTTGTACCCCTGACTATCGAATCATCAACCACCACGACCCGTTTCCCCTCCAACACGGCCTTCACGGGCGATAGCTTCAGCTTTACCCCAAAGTCGCGAATCTTCTGGGATGGCTCAATGAATGTTCTGCCAACATAATGTGACCTGATCAACCCTTGTTGGAATGGCACGCCGGCTTTTTCTGCGTACCCGAGTGCAGCCACAACGCCCGAATCGGGCACTGCGATCACCACATCACAATCCACCGGCGACTCTGTCGCCAATATTTCTCCAAACTTGTGCCTCGATTCATACACGGATCGCCCAAACACTTCAGAATTCGGCATCGCAAAGTATATGTGTTCAAAAATGCACGACTTCGGCTCCTTATGTGGCATCAAACAGAGCGACCTAACACCTTCCTTGTCCACAACAAGAACTTCGCCCGGATACACTTCTCTTTCATAAGTCGCCTCGATTAAATTCAAAGCGCAAGTTTCCGAAGCAAAAACCACCGCACCATTGCTCCTCCTACCCATTACCAACGGCCGGAAACCAAATGGATCACGAACCGCCACCAGTTTGTCCTCCGTCAAGAACACCATCGAATAAGCTCCTTCAAGCTTCTCACAAGCTTCCACTATTCTCATAAAGAATGGCCGAGCCTTCGAAATGGCGATCAAGTGGAGCACCACCTCAGTATCCGAGCTCGTGTTGAAAATTGATCCGTTCTCCTCTAGCTCCGCCCTCAGAGCCTGGTAATTCACCAAATTGCCGTTGTGCGCAACACCAACGGATCCGAATCTGTACCCGGCGACAAACGGCTGAACGTTTTTAAGCATGGAAGCTCCAGCGGTCGAATACCTAACGTGGCCTATCACTTTGTCTCCGGGCAGTTTATCCAATTTCGACTCGCTAAACACTTCGGAGACGAGGCCTACGCCGGTGACGGACTGAAGGATGCCATCGTGGACCGATACAATCCCCGCGCCTTCCTGGCCGCGGTGTTGTAGGGCGTGGAGCGCCAAATAGCAGAGGCGCGAGGCTTCCGGGTCGCCGTAGATACCTACGACTCCACATTCCTCCCGAGGCTTATCATCGTCATCACCGGAAAAAAATGCACCGTCGGTATCGGAATCAGACGGCTGCTTGTACAGCGATATGATTTCTGAGATTGGATTCTTCGCGAGGGTAACTCTGTGGGGTTTGTGGTTGGTTTGGGGGTATAATGAGAGTGACTTCAATGGAGGCCAGATGCGAGCGGCGGCAGAGGACGGATATGCGGAGGCTGTGTGAGATACGGCGACAGCTGTAGCGGCGGCGGCGGTGGCGGCGGCCATGGGAAATTTGAGGAGATAAGAAAGGCGGTTGGGCTATGAATGGCCAAAAGGAGGCAAACTAGGTTTTGGAATTTATATGGTCGTGGGAAAGTCACAGGCGGGCGTGATTGGTCTGTGACGATGGTACGTCACCGCTCTGCAGGAGTAGTGACTAATGGAAAGAAGGCGTGTGTGTCTCATAATAACAACTAAATTAGTCCCCGAAAATATATTTAATTACTACTCCCTCCGTCTCCATCTCATCTCATTTGAGATGTTTTTTGAGATGTTTTGTTTGACTTATCTTTAATTACTACTCCCTCCGTCTCATCTCATCTCATATGAGATATTTTGTTTGATTTTTTGACACAATTTATTGTTCAACTTTAACTCATTATTATTGTAAGAATATAACTAAAAAAATAATCGAATTTGGTCTTGTTAAATTCATTTAATTGTATAGTTTTCGAATATATATTTTACATAATTTTCACTTGTATATATTTTGAGATATTAGCGATTAAAAAAATGTCTTGAATTGTGTAAAGAAGTCAAACAAAACATCTTAATTGGGACAAAATAATTTTTATCTAATTTTTAAAGTTGTCCTCCAAATATTATAATTTAACGAATTTTATCATTTGCGCCCTTAAGTATTTTTATTAATTAATTTAATCATTTATCTTTGTTAATAACTAATTTAGTCCCCTAACTTATATAGCATTAACCGAATTAGTCATTTTTTATTGTTATTAATCGATAAATTGGTTAATAAAGATGGTTAAGGGGGGTCAAATGATGAAATCGATTAAATTATGATACTTGGTGGATGATTTTAGTAATTAACAAAATTAAATGACAAAATTAGTAATTAATGATACTTACGGAATTAATTTGGTTGTTATTTTGTGTATTTAAGTTCGGTAATATTGAGTAAGTAAATACTGATACTCGAGTGTGCGTATCGACAAAGTGTGTGGGAGTTCAAGTCACGCAAATTACAAATGGAGAAAATGGAGAGATAAGGAGTGGATGGAGAATCGAATAACCAATTATAAAGTTGTAAGTACTCATCCCATATTTATAGAACATGTTCATTCGCTGTTAGATAAATTAATCACTATCTAAACAATCATTTAGTTTCTATCATATAATAAACAGGAAACGGAAATAACTCAATTTATTACTAGATTGAAAAATAACTTTCGAAAACATGTGTATATATAAGTTCTTTTTTCTGTTTTTTTAAAAATAATCATTGACTGCATGCGTCCATGTTATCAAAAATGTGTCGGCAAAGATGGATGAAATCATTTTTCTCACTTTCCTGCCGTGCATGCGTCCATGTTATCAAAGAAAAAAAAAAAGATGTGTGGAACACAAACCACAAATTTAAAATGTTATATATATATATATATATATATATATATATATAGTATATTTTTACCCCCGAAGGAATATGCTTGGCCTGTATATATCACGCTGTCCAAAGCACATTAAAACCATTAATAACTCATGTTCGGTACACATAACAATTCTAAAGTTTTATATTTCAAAACTAAAAGACGAAACGAATCTAACAAGATCATATTTAGCTATATTCAACTTGTATAACTATGATAAAATTTTAAATAAAAGTGTAAGTGTGAATAATGTCCAAACATCAAATAGTGGAGGAAAAAAAAACAAAAAAACAAAACAAAAAAAAAACGAGGGAGTATCATTATTGTTATACTTTAGTTTTAAAATAAAATACTCCGCATCTCTAAATTTTCAAGACATTAGCTAAACAGCTTTTCAATTGCACAGAAAATTCACTCACTCAAAGAAAAGTATAGCCTATTTTGAAATAGTATACGCTCACTACCTTAGCCATAAGCCTATACGTAGGGTTTTTACGGGCTCGAGGCCTCGGTCAGGGAACCAACAATTGTTGACTGCTAATTAAATTATTACTACTAATAAGGAAAATAGTGTAATTAAAGTATTAAAAAAACAACATACATACATACATACAAATAATACACCAAATCAATCATGAATCATCGAATTTTACACTTCTAGTCTTAGGACCTGTATCTCAAAATTGTAATTTGACAACCAGGGTTAAAACACTACTTGAGGATAGTAGCTTTAGCTTTAATTTGCAGAACTTTAAATAAGAAGTATCTACAACTCCCATAAAATAGTGTATAAAATGGAGCTATTATTTTCATATAAATCTAAAGCTCGCACACCTCCTAAAAGCTACATGCATATAAGACAGACATCAGTCCGTTAATTTCTTTTTCAAATTGAATTTTGATAAATAAAGTAAACCACTGTGAAGTTATTTCATAATTTTATAATTTTAAAACTCAAACACATCAAAGATGCGATCAAGTTCCATTTGATAAAATAAGTTCTAAACAAACAAGCGCCCTTCTAAAAAATATTAAACCCTAGTACCAAGATTTTAAATAAATGTTCCAAAATTGACACAAAATTGAAGAAATGCACTCATAATTTAAAATATTACCTTAATTAGATGGATATTCCGTCCACAGATCTATGACTGGCACAAAATCTAGTGTGTAGTTTTGGAGTATGACGAGGAGTTCCAAACATATGGACCAAGAAAACGAGCCCATTTTATCCTGATTGACGCATATGTCCAATTCTTGTACCTGGGAAATAAATAAAGATTTTTTTTAACAAACAATATAATGCACACATGATATGATATGTGTCTATATAACAGTCATTTTGGCACCATTGCCTTCGTAACAAACAAGCTGTCTCGGTTATGCAAACATCACCATCACCACCAACAATGTCACTACTCTCAAAATAGGAAAGTGTCAACAAAGTTACTAACTTATACCCCAAATAAGAAAACATTAAACAATGCCACTAATTCAGCAATATAAGTTCAAATAGCTCGTACATTCCCATGAGACAACAAATACAATGAAAATTCAATCACGGTTACTGGAAGATATAACAATACTTGATTATGCAAGATAAATAACAAATTAGCTCATTTCAGTACCTGGGAAACCAGCATTGCTTCTTTTGGCAAAGGCTAGTTGAAAGTCAAAGTTAATTGAACATTTCAAATACCCAAATAAGCATAATTTTGGCGCAAATGTAAACAGGGAAATTCCACAGTGGCACAAATACAGAAGTATGGGAAATGAGAAAGTTGGCCTACTTCCCTTTGAAGTTTCCTATATCAGCAATTCATCAAGCCTAATATGAACCTCGTGCGATGTTAATTCAACCATGCGACTTTGACAAGATACTAATGAAAGTTTTGCAACAGGGAAAATCTTGCAGGTGACAGACCATACGACTGGACGTGTTTCAATGTTCAGGCAGTTTAAGCCTATTAGATTTCACGTGGTAATAATCTAGCGTAGAATCCATGTTACTTTCAAACCCCAATTGTAGCTCACTGCATGAAGTTTTAAATAACAGAGATGATCGTAAGTAACAAACAATTTCTTAAGCTCAATGCATTGATGATTATATATGTTGAGCCATATCAGAACTTATATTGTTCTAAAGGAAACCTTAGTCCACAAGAATGCTATGCCTCACAGACAAACAAATAATGTTGTCCATTGATGCAGCAAACGTGAAACGGTGAAAGAGAATTGAAACATGCTTAAATTTAAGTGACAAACATAAAAAGTATAATAATTACCAGCATAATCATCTCGCCTGGGAGTCAAATAAGAAATTAGCCTCAGTTTGTCACCACTATGTTGATTCACTTGCTATCATTCTTTTAGGGAACTTCATAATCATCCAGAAAATACCCCATGAAGCCAACTATCACTGATAACCTTGCCCACGGGAGTTCTCTCAGAAGTGCTGGACTTGTTGCATGGCCATGATCTGGACCCTTTTTGTCACTTGTTCCTCCAACTTTTGATCTCAGCTGTCTCTGCTCTTTGCGTTTTAATCTTTGCTTATTTGTCCATTATCTTTTGAGCCTCTCCCTCTGCCCAAGGTCTTCATCTTTATGAACAAACTTGTTCTAAAAAAGACAACCAGAAACACAATCCTAGAGTAATGGCTTCTTCCCCAATGCATAGGACGCAAATTCTTTGCATTGATGATTATCTTCATCACATCAATAATACATGTATACAATAATTTGTTTCAGCTAGGTCTTCAAATTCAAGAGCAAGTACAAACTATCATTTAAACATTAAACATGAAAGAGTTAAGTCAGCACTTAACAAGTCATTCTCTGAATTTCCAAATCAAAGAGAAGCTTTATTTCAAGTGCTCATTTCTACAAAAATAAACCATACCACAAAACTGAATGGGATTGGAAAAGTGTCAATATATATATGTATGTACATACCCACAAACATTACTTCTTGCAGTGGTATGGAACATCAATGTTAATATACTACATTGTAAATATGAACTTGTTCACAAAAGCTTCACATTTAGTGCTTACAGGCCATTTTTCTTCTGGTTTCACAAATTACTTGAGCCTTGAGGGAGATCAGGGTACCGGCATAAAGACAGGACGGAATGATGAGAAATCAGAAAAACTGTTAGCCACATAGATGGAAGTTTTGGAGAATATTTTGCACCAAGATACATAGGTCAAACCTGAGAAGGAAATCAAGGTCAACATAAATAATTATCAGATTTGATACCTGATAAAACATGAAATAAGATGTAATGGATGATTGTTTCCAGCAAAATATTCGCGAGAGTATTACGCAATCACAATCCTTACAATTTACACAATCACTATAGTACTCTGTAAAATCTGTTAGTCGATGGGAGAGGCATCAAATGAAGTGACACTAAAGTTCTGGAAATAAAAGAAGGGACATGGAAGTCAAACTACAAAGTTGTGGAAGTACAACTGCCATAAAGATTTGAAACAGAAAAAAAAAATAAAAGAATATATGACCTTACTTACGCATTCGCAGAATAGTAGATGTAAGAAGCAATTTCTTCATAAACTACCATTTGGGCAGCAAACACAATGTTCAAAATATATGGATGAAGTGATGAAATTACTGACCGGACATTATGTGATCCCCCATCCATGCCAGGACACTGCAGATGCTATTGCACATAAAGTAAACTACTTGACATAAATAATGCCCTCATCATCAAAGTCATCACCCTCCAGCTTGGAATCATCATTTTCATCATCTGGCTCATCAAAATCATCATCATGATCATTGGCACCTTTTTTCTCATTATCATCCTTTATTTTGTCTAATATAGCAATTACCTGAAGTAGATACAACATTACGTGGTTAGTGGAGTAAAGGGTTCAGATTGCTAAGTCACACTAAAGTTTTGATGTTTTTCGCTGTTTTACTAAGTCAATACACAACCTTATTTCACTCTAAAACCTCAAAGTTTGGTGTGGCAGCATATTTGGAATGCTACAGGGTAGAGACGCATGCAAAGCAAAAACAGTTTGTGCAATAATTCAGTAGGGTTGTGCATGCACAAACTCTGTAGTTTCATACATCCAAAGACCATGCAGCTTCAATAATTAAAACAGTTTGTACAACATTAGAGGCTCAATGTTCCGTAGTTTCATACATCCAAAGACCATGCAGCTTCAATAGGGTTGCAATTTCAAACGGTTTGGCACTTTGGCTTTACAAAATATATAACCATTTCAAGCTTTACAAGCAACACATCATGAGCTCATGTATGGTGAGCAAAAACAACAAAGTAGAGCATTCAAAGAAAAAAAAATAGCAACGCAGGCAAATCAGATTCACTAAATAGAATAATGGGTTCAATGTAATACTACCATTTTGTCACTGGCATATAACCTACTTAAACTATTTTATTTATGTGAAGAAATTTGGATTAATGAAATAAGAACATATT
Source organism: Hygrophila difformis (assembly GCA_030278955.1). Classification (NCBI taxonomy): domain Eukaryota; kingdom Viridiplantae; phylum Streptophyta; class Magnoliopsida; order Lamiales; family Acanthaceae; genus Hygrophila; species Hygrophila difformis. The sequence goes on along the minus strand of JAOANR010000005.1, from coordinate 61,552,191 downwards.
TGTACAGCCTCTTATTGCAACTATACATTCCTATTGCCATAGAGAAAGCTGAATGTTCAGAATTCAACAAATTGACATCTAGCTTCCAGTAAATATTACATCTGAAAAAAATGAAATTTAATCCATAATTTACAATTTGACTAGTCCAGATGCAGAGAGTTCTCAAATACAGTATGGAATTGGAAATGCACACTGAAATTAAAATAGATAGTCGTATTCCTTTAGATTAAGAAGAGATATATCTTGAAGAAATACAAAAACAAACACATCAATGATCACTAGAGAAACAACGATAAATAAATAAGTAAAAAAATCAAGAAAAAAATAGAAAAGAAGCTGCAAAACAAGACTTCCCAACACAACAAAATTACACTATATGAACATTCACAATATAGCATTTAAATGTTGAAAATCATAGAAAAAATTGAATAACAGGACACCAGTAGAATCTAAGCTATAAAAAAACCTATAAGAGAGAACAATGACCGATGAGCATTCAATCTCCATAAATATTTATAATGGCCTCATACATTTGAAACCCACACTTCATTGCAATTCCGTCCATGTGTGTGTGCCACGGTAGGAAAAGAATACTATAAAATTTTACCCTGCTTCCTCGCTCTAGGGATTCATCTTCTATGAAACGAATCTCAGGAGTAAGCCGCAGCTTCATTCGCCTGCCCAGCTCACTGCGAACATATTTTGCTTTTGCCTTCAACCCCGCCAGAGCAACTTCTTTTCCTCGTTCATCTCCGAAAACAGATACAAACACTTTAACAACCTAGAGTCAGTGAAATGAGTCAAATGACACTTCAAACATTGACACCAAAAGTTTTTAAAAAGAATTCCGCAATTCTACATGCCACGACTATATTTTTACTTAATAAATACTACCAAACAAGGTAATAATCTCCTTAATTAAACATATCCATTTCCTAGATAGCAAACACGTGTTGATATACCCACAGTACCACTGTCCTCTCAAAAACTAATTGTAAACAATAACCTGCAAATCAGCAGAAACATCGACGTCACTGATTGTAGTAAGCGATGACAAGTACCGATCAGCGCCCAAAGCTGCCTCCGGCAACACCGCGAACTGCAAAACCTTATCAGTAAGCAACATGTCCGATATCTCTCTCCGAATTTGCTTGGCCACCATCTTCACTCTCCTAGGGTTTGCCATGCAGACAATTGCTCTGTTTCCAGCATACCTACCGCCAGTGCCGGTGGAAACTGTAAAAATCCGGTGCGAGGGACGCCAGAGGAGGTCGCAGGGAGACAAAGTTGACGGCGAAGAATGCGCTATTGGACATGGTAAAGCGATTGCCGAACAATGATACAGAAGGTGCGGCATTACAATAACTTTATCGGTGGGACGAAAGGAGGGAGACGAAATCAGGAAAAGAGGGAATTCAGAATATCTCTTCGCCCACCCCCACCCACGCGTGAGGGCAATTTGGTACTACGACTCTTTTAAGTTGGGCTTCGACCGATTCACAGGTTAATTCAGCGGGCTTCATCACTTTTAAGTTGGGCTATATAATTGGGCTACCATTTTTCAGCAATTTTTTTTTTTTTTTTAAGTGATGTTATTACTTTATTTAATAGAAGTACTAGTAAAAAGCTATTCAACTTGGATTTTATAATTGTTATCAAAAAAAAAAACTTGGATTTTATAATACTTCATCCGGTCCTTATTATTGACACATATGGGATTTTAACACTGTTCATTAGTAACTTTGATTCGACTTTTTAATACAATTATATAAGATAAAATATAGTCAAGTAGGATCTTGTTGGATCCGTCTAATCGCATAGATTTAGAATATCAAATCTATATAATAAATCCTGAATATTTTTTGGCATGTGCAGACTCTTTTGTCCTTATTAAATTTAATTCATCATTCTTAATTTTAAAGGGTTAATCTGTCATTCTATGATCATTTTTAGATCAACGGTTCTAAAGTTTACACGTAATCTGCTGACTAATTATACGTCATCAGACACATCATCAATATCTATATTTAGAAAATAAATCTAACTATTAATATAACAAAAAAATCTTCATATATATTTTAAAAAGATATAATATGATTACAAATATATATATTATATATATAAATGATTTGACTGTATACATAATATTTTAAATAATATTAATACTATAATATTACTAAATAAATTTAATTAAGTTACAAATTTATGTCTAAAAATATATAATCATATATCAATATAAGGAATATAATAATCATATTTTAAATAAAAATATTTCATTGAAAATATGATGTAAACATTAAATTCACAATAAAAATATTGATTAATGTAAAATGACTAATAACCTACAAAATTTTATACCATTCTAAACAAATTCTCCATATTTTTTTTTCTTTTTAAAGAAAAAAAGAAAGAAAAGGAAAAAAAAGACTAAAATACATTATTGTTTAATTATTAGACATAATATCCTTAATCCAGTAATCCTCATCTATTTCAGTATAAAATAAAAATGTATATGAAATTTGGAGTAAATTGTTATACAATTTATATGGAGTAAGTTTTTTTAAAAAAAGTGAAATGTGACAATTGTAATGGGACGGACCGAAAAGGAAGTGAGACAGAATTAGTGGATATTTTTTCTAATTTTGAATAGTTAAGGATATTTATTTTCCACTTGCTCTCATCATTTTAGATATAAAAGAAAACTATATATATTTAATTTTTTAACAGTAAAAATAATTTATTTTATATTATTTCCATCCGGGTTTGAATTTCCTTCGTTCATCTTATTATCTCTTTTATTTTTCTTTTAATTTTTTGTTGCATGCATTTCAACCATTATTTAAGCAAAAGACTTTGAATATCATATAATCCAAAAAACACTATATTCTCATTTTATATCATCATGTTAGTTCAACACCCGTGCGTAGCGGGCGAAAAAATCTAGTTTTCATAATTTTTACTTGTATGTAATTTGAGTTAATGACGATTAAAATGTGTATTGGATTGTGTAAAATGTGGGTCTGTGGCAATTAAAAAGGAACGGAGGTATATAATTTTTTTAAATGAAGGGGATGCACCCTCATCACTGTATATTTGATTGGCATCTGATTTTTCCGTCATTGATTTCTTTTTGTATTTCTTTTCTTCACTTTGTAGCTTTTTTAGTTTTTTCTTCTTTACGGAGAGGCGTCCTTGTAATGTCACTAGTTACCCAAAAAAAAGGACGCATAATATATTTTTAAATTTATTCAATTGAAATTCTAAATAATCATATAAAATCTGAAGGTATTTAATTGGAATTGGAATTATAATAATATTTTGAAATATATGTGTGTTTTCAACTAAGATTTTTAAAAACTAAGATGTAAAGATCTTAGAGATCTTGATAAAAAAAAAAACTAAGATTTTAAACTCCGCCAAAAAAAAAAGTATCCAAATATTCCACTATGGCCATCGACCTATTGGGATGTAGAGATCTTCATCACCCGATGACACCTCTACTTCAAAGGATCAGAGAGCGAGAAGACACCTTGAGGAGTGCAACATTGGACAGTGTGGAGAGAAGACAATAAAGTGGCCAACACCTTGGCCAAGCACGGGGCTACTTTGGAAGACTTCTTCACTACATGGCCGTTTCCTCCGGATTTCGCCAAAGAGACTCTCAGGGACGACACCTTAACCACATGGACATCTGGGGGTTCGCCTCGTTGATGCACAACGTCTAGGATGCCCTTTAGCCTTTCTGTTTATTTCGTTTTGTTTTGATTTCTTCCCTTACAATTTTGCTGAAAAAAAGGATAAATAGGTCCTTTTTTTTTCAAAAAATTCAAATCAGTCTTTTTTTATTTTATTACCAAAACAGTCCTCTACAAATGCTAATTATGTTCAAATCAGTCCTTTTTTCACTAATTATATTCTAATTGCTGACGTGGCAAGGGTTTTAATTTAAACCTGACCGTGTGCATAATATTAGTCCTTTTTCTTTTATCTTTTGCCAATTCAGTCCTAAACTTTTATTTTGTTCTATTTAGTCATCTACCCCAATCACTCAATTTATATTAATTGGCTTCAAACCTTTCAAATTATTTCATTTTAGGCCCAGAACCTTAAATTTTTTATTATTACTAATACATTTATCAAATAAATGCCCAACATACTTCCGTAAATAAAATTAAATACCAAACCTCATACATTGGGTTTGACCGCCTTGTTACCGGGTCTTCGAAGTTCCAAATTTTACGGATTCTCTATAACCACCCGACCGTAACGATGGTTCATTGGTTCTGGTTTCCTTCAGCAACAATCAGCACAATCATACTTTGTGGACAATAAAATTCAGGCTATTTTTTTAATATTTTTAATAATATTAATATTTTTCAATAAAACCAAGGCTTCCTGTATCCATAACCTTCCAAAATTCAAGTTAAATCATTTACTCAAATATTGCTACATTCTAAGGTAGGACGCAAAGTAAGATTCTGTTGATTGTTACTGAAGGAAACCAAAACCAATGAACAATCGGTTGCGGTCGAGTGGTTATTAGAGAGAGTCCGTAAAATTCCGGTACTTGAAAGACCCGATAACAAAGCAGTCGAACCCAATATATGAGGTTTGGTGTTTAATTTTATTTATAGAATTATGTTGTGCATTTATTTGATAAATGGATTAGTAATAATAAAAAATTTAAGGTTCTGGGCCTAAAATGAAATAATTTGAAAGGTTTGAGGCCAATTAATATAAAAATGAGTGATTGGGGTAGAGGACTAAATAGAACAAAATAAAAGTTTAGGACTGAATTGGCAAAATATAAAAGAAAAATGACTAATATTATGCACACGTGTCAGGTTTAAATTAAAACCCTTGCCACGTCAGCAATTAGAATATAATTAGTGAAAAAAGGACTGATTTGAACATAATTAGCATCTGTAGAGGACTGTTTTGGTAATAAAATAGAAAAAGGACTGATTTGAATTTTTTGAAAAGAAAAAGGACCTATTTATCATTTTTTCCCAATTTTGCTCTTGTTGTTTGTTATCCGGCCTCGGTTTTTCCAAAAAAAAAAAAGATTTTAAACTCCGCCAAAGAAAAAGGTATCCAAATATTTCTTAACTCACGAATTTTGGCGAATTCTACATGGATTTAGAATAATCCATTAAAAAATACAGCAAAATACATGAATTGTTATTAATTGTATTAAAATCCAAGTTGGTTCCACTATTTTTATGATTCATTGGGGGCTTGGGGCTTTAGTTGGTTACAAATGTATTTGTAGGCAGTAAGATTTCTTGAGCAAAGCAGAATATGGTGAGTTAAAGAAATATTTGGGGAGCCATGCAGTATACATCAGCATCAGCTCGACCCATGAGGTCTACGTCAAATTTCTCAATGAAAGGTTCCAAACACCAAAAGCCAACCCCCACTGCACGTAAAAATGTCCAAAGACCAAAAAGGGCAGCCATGACCAACTACTTGATTCATCTGACAATTGAAGTAATCAAAGACTGGAAGAGAGAAAACTTATTGACAGGGAATAGTGATGCCCATCCCATGATCAAATCCAAACTCTTCCTCTGCTTTCCTGAGGAGACAAACAAACCCTGTATGAGTCAAGAATGAAATAGGCACAATGTACCTCTTCTGTATGTTGGGTAGGGGTGGGGGGCCAAAACCATGAGCTCTACTAAATAAACAAGTGGCAAAACTAACTGTAGTGATTTACCGACGCGCTTGAATAAAGAAGTGTTTCGCCTTTTCTGACCTGTGATTCACTGCAAGAAAAAAATCTCAGTTGCTTCAGCAAACCCATGCACAGACCCAGACCCAGACCCATGTGAACTAACCTTTTCAGGTTTTGACAACCTTATGTGGAGACACCCAATTTCAGTTATATGTTGTTGAATATACATATATAATACATTCAGCATACATTCAACAATGATACATATAATATCCATTATCCAGCAACAACCAGTAGTGTATTAAGCAATTTTGCACATGCTAATAAAATAGTGTTGGCATGTGAGTGCCAAGGGAAATAGATGCTATGAGCAGTGTTAAGGTAACATCCACCAAATCGAAATTTTTGTAATGCTAAAGCCTGCATTGTAAAGATAAGCCCCATAGGACATGGAGCGATACTACTATTCAAGTGTGACCACTCAAGTATGTGGTTCTGGAAGCCACCAAACCGAGATTTGCACAAATATATTATAGGTCTAACTTTATTGGATAGGGCGATTTCAGACCCAGACCCTTGTTTCTGAAAATGAAGAATGGGTTTGGAACACGGAAATTAAATAAGAAAGAGACAATGGATAAACGGATAAACAGATGTGAGATGTGATAAATCACTGGAAGACGAACCAAATAAGAATATGAACAATTTTGTTTTTTAGAATAACCACAATTAGAAAGACAGATGCCAGGCAAAAATTAGAAATAAATGACCTCGTACCTGATACGTTGCAGGTCCAATCCACCACAGGCCAAAAATAAGAAACAACCTCATGGCTTGTGTACAAAAGTTATGCAGATGCAAGATTGATTATACCACAAATGCTCTGTCATTGTACATGTACTTCCGAACAAATTAAAAAGATCAGAAGAACTGTGTGCACACGTCTGTGTACAGCTATATTTGTAACCATTGGGAGAGTCAGGCGAACAATGCATATTGAAGTTACAATTATACTACCAGAAAACAAACTTTGATCGAAGTAAAATATGAAAAATGTAAGCCCTGTAACAACAGAATGGCAAGTTATTTACTTTTATCAGTATTGCAGAATTCTGAAAGAAGTTTTCCATAAGAGTAGCAGCAGATTTCACCAGAAAAAAATAGAAATGTCAATGTTTGCAGCATGAGGTGAATACTAGGACAGCCTCCAATACTAGCGAAACTAACTAATTGTTCAGGGTTGTGCATTCAACATAGTTGTATACTCGGGTTGGTCAAACACAAGAATGTATCCGTATCTACTGTAAAATAATCATGCCTAAGAAGTAAGTCTTCATTTGTAGACATATACTCCGACAAACAAATCATTCTCTTTAAATTAGTTAGTAGAGCCACATTTAAGGTTACTAGCAGTGAAATTTTGTTCAGACAATGTTTTCTGTGCTGGTTGATACACTAGCGTGAACATAAATCATTATATTTCACCATTCAACTTCCAACAAACACATCAACAATGCATACTTCCACTATTCTAGGAAAATAGATAACATAAATCATATCCATTTAGATGGAAATACATACAGAGCTGGATGGTAATACAGAAAAATAATGGTGTGGTAAAACCAATCGAATAATAGTTCGCATTCATGACCTGTTATCAAAGTCATCTGTAACGAACAGCGTTCATCTATACTTACAATTTCAATACTTAACCATAATTCATAAGAATAAATCAGAATGAGACTCCAAAAGAAAAAGACTATTCATCATAATGATACAAATACTCTCTCTCTTTTATTTATTTATTTATTTATTTTTTAAAATCTTTATTGTATGTCCACAAATTGATCCACATACTAAATATAGTACTAATAAGAAACTTACGAGCTTTAGGTAGAACTATAATATTGTAAACATTACACAAGGACCTGCTGTAGTTGTAATATCTTCTTCCAACATTTCCAAAGAAAATAAACTCTACAAAATCTAACAAATACCACAGAATGATTTATAGCCTCATTCGAGCAGAACAAAATAAATACTTATATAAAGACATCATCTTCTCTTCTTTTTTCTTTATGTAACATTGCAAATTATTGTTCCTAATTTAATATCCGACAAAATTTACAGCAGAGAGCTTTAAATGGAATGGAATAAGCACAAAATTTTCCTCTCCACCAAAATTCATTGAAAAATTGAAATACATTCAACATAAAATAAGAAAAGGAACAGTTGCTTTTTTAATCTTATGTTGGCCTTGTGAGGTATAATTTTAATATCAATGTTACATCTCAGGTGCTGCTTTCGGTTGTTGGAGTTGTCCTTCCATCAAAGTCAACTGCCTCCTGAGTCCTGCAACATGTGCTTGCACCTATTGTATGTAAATGCCATCAGAGAACAATACTTTTTTGCCAAAAAGAAAACAAGTGAAGCTCAAAACTTGAAATTCACAAAATTAATCCACATGCAAGCTTCAACCATTGCCTACATAATAAGTACTTGTATTGTGATCATTAATTTCAAGGGAGGATAACATCTGCATTCTCAATTTCTCATATTGCATTTATCCCATCGTCAGAAGTGGTTTAACAATATATGAGGTACAAAACCAATAAAACATGGATGGCTCTATCTTAGCTTGTTCTAAATTTTAGAATTGTGTAAAAGGAAGAAGTGCTTCTTCGCAGCAGATCACTGTAGCATTATTGTTCAACCTACATAAGCAAACAATGAGCCACAGATAGGTTGGGGGACTAGTCCCTGATCGAAATGAATTATTCTCAGTTATGTACTTCCTAATAGAAACGAGATTCGTTCAGACTTCTTAATCTAAATGTATACCTTGACGAACCACAAACAACCCAGAGAATATATATGAAACCTCCATATCATTCCATTTACTGCCAAATGAATGTTGTAAAACATATTCATAAATTATTTAAGGCATTCTCAATAGAGGTTTTCTTTGCCATGTATTATCATTTCCCAGTTTCAGTTGGGAAAAAAATATCTAAAAGTTCACTGCCAAGTTTTATTATTATTGTGTAATAAGTATATGCATATTGACCTGTTGACGAGCTCCTGCTAGTTTTAATAGCTCATCTGCCTCAGAGAAATTGGTAAACCATTGGCTCAGGGGATGATCCTTGGTATCACCTCTACTCTTATGGTCAGGATCCTCTCCAGGTACTGTAATAACGTTAGCAAAGCAGCACATTGAAGTAAAGGCTGTAAATGTGGAAAAACAAACAAAAATATCAACATCTTAAGCCAATACATACACACTCTCGCGCACAAACCAGGAGGCAATGTAATGTCACCAAGCAGTCTAGGCACAATAACTGCACGGTGATTTTGTACACGAGCAAAAAGAGCCTCAGATGGCTCTGAGATAACAATTTCATCGTAAGACTCCACAACCACTGGCTTCTTGGTGGAGAGAGGACCAGACTCATCCTCCGGATATAACTTTAAATGGTGATACCTACAACCATATGATACATGAGAATGATATTACATATGCATTGATAACATACAAGTGACAACAATGTGAACAACTTACAGGTGCAATGGTTTTTCGCTGACATCATTGTGAAAATAAAGGGTAATGGCAATTTCAAATTCACCCCATCCCGATTCTGATAGCTCAAATGGCGCGGTATCTATAATCCTTGTAGGGTTATTAAAACTCGAGTGCAGTTGGAAAACTGCACGTTTTATCACAACTCCGAGGTCCTCATTTGTCGCGCCGCGGACATAAACTGTCCATTTATGTGATTGGTATCTGATCAAGGGAAGCAAAAAAACACGACATGTTATAACATGACTTTCATGAAACACCAGATAGCACTATTACAGTTTGCACTTCAAAAAAGAGATGGCAAAAATTTACTTACTCGCTCGCCTTCTTCCCAAGCCAAAATGCTATATTGCCGTACACAATGGGAACGCAAATTTCTGAATCCTTAATCTTCCTAGTCAGGCTCTATATAACCAGAACAACCACACTTTTCTTCAAAAATACAATTTGTTTTGGAGTTACAAATCCAACAATTTTAGTAAAAGTAATGCGGTATTCCATTGACTTTTGATTGGATCGTATTGAAAAAAATAAAAAATAAAAAAATCAAACCTTTTCTTCAATATCATCCGAGGATTTAATCGTTTTCGAGCGCTGCGATTTTGTGGAGTTATCCTGCTGTTCGGCTGCGTTTTTCTGAGGCATTCTTCGTTCAAACTTGAAACGGAGAAGGGAAACGGATCACGAAATCGATCGAAGCAAATTAGGGTTTCCGATTGGGTCGTGTACGGATATACTGTGGTTTAGTACCCTGTATACTCATCAGAGAGTGCGACCTAGAGATGGGAGTAGGATTTCTCTGCGGGAAGGTATATGATTAGCAACCTGGCGGCCAACCCGCGAGAGAGGTGGGTAGAGTAGGACACGTGTTGAAAATATAACAGATGGGATTATTTACCTGCGTCGCAGGGGATTACTCTCCAACATTACCGTTAGAAAAGTCAATTTTAAAAATTCTTACATATGCAGCATCCTTCCGAGTTCCGTGGTTTCGGACGAATTCTCTGTAGGTTGGTTTAATTCCCGCAGTGAATTAAGGATTTTGTTCACGAGAGACGTTTGTGAGTCCGCGGTAAATAACTAAAATAAGCACAGATGAGTGAACGAATACAATTGGAAGTTTTATGCCGAATTTTGTCAATGGGATAAAAACGAAACACATGCAACATATACAAGGAAATCTCTTTTTCTTTTTATATCTTGTTGGTTCATCCATATCTGGGTTCACAAGCAAATTTTTTAGCCATCGTACCACCTTTGGGAAATCATGTAGAAAAAATTTTATTGTGTAATTTTCTGTCTTCAAAGAGCGCTGCCACATCCAAAAACTCATTGTTCATCTTCCTAATTCAGTTGACCGAGGATTAAAAAAAAAATCCCTCGTCTTCCTGATTCAGAGTATGGCTTCAGGATGTAGTTTAGACTTGGTATTTTATAGGCGACCATGAGACAATGTACTGTCTAGAAGTATAGTAGTCATGGAGTTTGTAAGACAACATGCAACGATTTGTGTGGCTGAAAACATTGTCCCAAATGTCTCGGGTAAAAATTTTCAGGCAGCAAAATTTGATGCAATGCCTCTAGCTAACTTTACTGCTGCTTGGCATTGTTTAAAAAATCTGAAATTGGGAATGCATTAGATTTCACAGCGTACTTTGTGTAGCACTAGTACAATTCCTGTCCTGGGATTACAATTATTTTCTTCCGGATAAAAAATCCTCCATAGGTAAAAAAAGGATAAAAACACCGGAAAACAATAAAATCTATCCATCAGTTACTGATCTATCTATCAATCATTTCCTTCTCAGCTCAAACGGGAGGTGAGGTCGAGGAACAAATCCTGGCTACAGGGAATGGTTAGGCCGCCCATTGGATGCTCGAACCCAAATTCTTCTTCGACCTGAAGCAACAACTCTAGAAACAAAGTGTGGTTCAAGTATGATATGGGAATGACAAAGCGCTTCTTTTCATTCTCCCCAACATAAACAGCAAGATGTCCCTTTGGCACTTCAGATGCAGCGGATTTTCTTTCACCGGATAGTGTCCTCAGCATCTGGCGGATGGCCATAGCTCGTATTTGGAGCAATAATTAGTGAAGTTGTAAGAAAAAGAATGGCTACTTACAAGTTATGATCAGAAGAGCTTGTTGCAGGGTGAAGTTCAAACCTTGTGTATATATAGGCGATAGAGGAATGGTATACAGTAATATTCAAACAAGTGGTGGAACCAGTGGGACACTACCATATGGCAGTGAAGGTATAGCGTAGAAGATTATCACAATTTTGTGTGGTTTAGGAGATTGTCCCCTGCCCTCAAATGTCTGGTACTGTAATAAGCCAGATAGACATGTCACCATCTCCCACCCTCAATTACTATGTACTTGGTTTCTTCGGTCTCATAACTCAGCTATACGGCACTAATAGATATCATAAAATCATTAACTATTGGAATGCCAACCTCCTAAATTCCAGTACCTATAAGCGGTCCACCATGTGAACAGAAACTGAGTATTAGTTATTCTACACTGAAAGGCCTATGTTTGCATGTGGCAGCTCATGTTATTGTGTTTACTTGACAGTGATAACATTGTTGAATCAAATTGAGTTTACCTGACCGTGTAAGTTACTCAAACCCTAGTTTATTAAAAGATATATAAATATCAGGAAAATTTACAAGAATTTATCTATCCATCACAGCCAAAATTTTTGGTAGCTTGACTGGTTCAAGAAGTTTTTGTGTTGCATATCACAATTGCAAAATAAAATCTAAAAGCTGCCCTACTCTCATCCTCAACCATAAGGCAGTCTTTTTTGTATACTGTGAAGATCCTGAGGTTCAAATGTGTACCATATATTGATGTACAGGTAGAACATGCCTAGTTTGTAGAATACGGTGCTCACTAAAATCTGGATAGAATAATGAATGATTGCGATGCCAACCTTCTGAACCTAGCAAGGGGACTACAAAACCGGTCCACCATGTGAACTTAAATGTCTATTTGTTTGTGAACTGAAAGGTCTATATTTTCTGATGGACTGTTGATGAAAGAAGACATTGGGGGCAATGTGAGTGTGTTTCTTGAAATATGACCTTAAGGGATGATTTATGAATATTTAGGTGTTCTTTTATCTTTCTAATTTTTATTCTGAGATATCCTGTGTTAGAATTCACATGATTCTTTCTTGTAGAATTCTTGTCCTAACAAGGACACTGCTATCAATTTCATAAACCATTCAGTGATTATTATTTGGACGATCAAACCTGAAGCCTTACCCCTCCCCATCCTGATTCAACAGTTTTAGAAATAAAAAATATATTCCAAGACAAAGTTGACAGATCCCTTGTTTTCACCTTTCTTCAATATAAACTACAAAGCAATACCAAGGAATATATATCATTTTCAGCCCCCCAAAAAAGCAAACCAAACAAGTTTGATCCCTAGCTATCGTCTAAAAATGCATTCAAAATTAGCAGACTTCAATAATGATTCCTTGATCAAGTTTTTTGTTCAACATGCTTCAGAAGCAGAATGGAGTTTTGAGGCATTCAACTTTCTTTGCCTTTTGCTTTGTTTATAAATGATCAGTTTGTGTCTGGTTCCTTTGGGGCATATCAATTCTTACAATGTGTACTACACATATCTCTTCTAAAAGTTTGGTTCTCAAATATAGATCACTCTAATCATATACTAATGCTTTTGGATGTGGCAACTGAATAATGTTTTCCACTGAAATGTGTTTAAAATACATTACAAATCTTTCCCTGGCCAATCCTCAAGCCTGCGGTGAAAGAGTGTTTCAAAATATTTTGGTGTCATAAAAGAGTTTGTTATCCTTCTTGTTTTATTTATGAAAAGGGCGAAGTAAGCATGCGGTTAATTTACAGAGAAGAAAATTCTTCATTAATTCTCTGTGGTTAAACTCGGCACAGGAAAATTTTCAACCTAATGCTGGAAAAACTCCACAGCAGAAGGCAAAGAAACGCCAGAGGACTATTTTGTAAGAACTTTAAAATGAAATAATGCCTTTCCATAATAGAATTGATTAATATTTTGATGTGTCTGTAGCAAAATATATGGTGGAGGGGGTTTACAGTTTTTTCCCACAGGAAAGTTCTAAGAATTCAAAATCTGGAAAAAGAAAAAATAATAAGAAATCAACCTGCCTACCTATTCATCTATCTATCTAATCTACATACATAGTATAATTTATAATTTTCTTAAGTGGGAAGTGAGATCAAGGAATAAATCCTCGCTGCATGGAATGGTGAGTCCCCCCATTGGATGATGGAACCCGAATTCTTCTTCAGCTTGAAACAACAGTTCTTGGAAAGACTGGTCGTTCAAGTACGACACAGGAATAACAAAACGTTTCTTCTGATTCTCCCCAACATAAACTGCGAAATGCCCCTTTGGAACTTCAGTTGAAGCTACTGATTTTCTTTCACTTGACAATGAACGTCTCAGCATCTGTCGGATGGCCATTGTTGAGTATATTGTAAATCTTGGGTGTGCAAACTGTAAATATATGAAGGCAAGTGAGATAAAATGCTTTGAAAGATATTTCTTGATGGTTGGAAATTCAGGAATGTGTTGTGCAAATATATAAGCAAGCAAGAAATGCCTTATCCCTTGTAAATTGAGGAAATAATTAACTGATTTCTAGACATGAGTGGTGCCTATGAAACTTGAGGAGCAGAGGCACATGAAGAATCACATGGATTTGTCTGATTGTTATCATCATAGAAGTTATAGAGCACCGGACATTGTTTCTGTTGCGGAAATAGGCCCAAAAGCAAACTCAATTGTAAACCCAAAATAGCCAAATGCAGCAAAATAAACAAACACGGAGAATTTACGTGGTTCGGTCAAACCGACCTACATCCACGGGCAAAAGGAGAAATAAATTTTCACTATGAGGGGCAAATATTACAAAAAGGGTTTGGACAATATTTGCCTTACCCACAAAACCCACTCAACAAATGACTCCTCACAAAAAGGAAAACCTACAAGACACAAGCTTAAGATTATAGAACGCTTCAAGCCAAAACTCTCAATGATTTCTCTCTTGTGTGGTGTAGATTTTCTCTTGTGTGGTGTGTATTCTTCAATGGGTAAAGCCTCTATTTATAGGAATGGAGAAGGGATACCACTTAGGACTCCATCACCACTAACTCCACTTATCACCACTAACTCCACCTATCAACAAATACACCACAACAAATGCACCACTTAACAAATCTCCACCTTGGTGCATATTAATGAAAGTCGAATGATGAGCAGACTCCACCTTGATCTCAAACTTTCCTGAAAACAAATGTACCCAAACCATGCACACGGATGTGCCAAACGGTACTCCAACTCTTCTTTTGCCTCCAAATTTCCCACCATGGGAAAACAAAATGCCTCGAAGAGGCAATTAACAGCTCAAAACATTTAGCAAATCCAAGCAATGTCGAAACTTGCTATGAGGTACAGGTTTAGTGAACATATCTGCAGGATTATCTGCTGTAGCAATCTTCTGCACTTTGATCCTCAATTCTGATCTCAGAAAATGATATCTCACATCAATGTGTTTGGTTCTCTCATGATGAACATGATCCTTAGCCAAACATATTGCACTGAGATTATCACAAAACACAACTGCTTGATCTTGATGTAGACCAAGATCGCCAACCAGTCCTTTTAACCAAATTCCCTCTTTGGCAGCCTCTGTCAACGCCATGTATTCTGCCTCCGTTGTAGACAGTGTTACTATAGCCTGCAAAGTTGCTTTCCAACTAACGACAGAGCCTCCAAGAGTGAAAACATAACCAGCCATTGATCTCCTGCTATCCACATCTCCAGCATAATCAGAATCAGAATACCCAACCACCGAACACTGCAAGTCGCCTCCATAAATGAGACCAACATCAGATGTACCTCTCAAATAGCGAAAGATTCGCTTCACAGCAAGCCAATGCTCTTTTCCTGGGTTCGCCATGAATCGGCTAACCACACTGACTGCCTGTGCCAAATCAGGTCTAGTGCACACCATGGCATACATCAAACTGCCCACTGCACTAGAATATGGAACCTTTGCCATATACTCCTTCTCAGTTTCAAACTGTGGTGCAAACATAACTGAGAGCTGTGTATCATCAACACGTGGAGTATTCAAATGTTTTGCCGAAAACACACCAAACTTTGACAAAATCTCCTGGATGTAGCTCTTCTGCGACAAGAAAAGCTTCTTTTGATCTATCTCAATAGATCTTCATCCCCAATTATGCGCTGCACCCAAATCCCAAAATGTCGAACTCTACACACAGTTGAAAATTCAATCTTGCTCGCCTGAGTCATCTTTTGAAGCTCCACCTTATTGTCAGCACCCAAAATTGACTCTTCGTTCAAGGTTTCAACTTTCCCTCACAGACATATGCCGTATGTCCAAAAGGTTTCAAATTCGAGTAATCATAAGATTTACCCGACCAAACCTCATAAGGAATCCGACAATCAATTCCTCTATGAAGTGCCCAATTGATCAGAAAACAGGCAATGTCAATTGCCTCTACCCAAAAGCTCCTTCGTAATCCAGAAGACGAGAGCATGTAATGTGCTCTCCCCGAAAAGCGTCTGATCATACGCTTTAACACCCCATTCTGTTATGGAGTGTTCCAAACTTTGTGATGTCCAGCAATTTCATTGTTCTGGCAGAACTCATAGAACTCCCTCGAACAATATGTCCAAATCTAATATGCCATAGCCTGGACATATCAGAAGTATCAGCAACAGCAGCTACAGAATCTATTACAGTGGATCCCTGCACAACATACAGAGATCCATGCAAGACTCCTTTCAAAACCACGGACGATCCCTTCATGATGTAGAGTTCTCCATGCTCCCCTTCGTATCTGAAACCCTTATTGTCAAGGACTCTTAAGGATATCAGATTCTTCTTCAGCTTTGGAACATGTCTGACATCGTGCAGAGTTGCAATTTCACCGGCATGTGTTCTAAGCTTGATAGAACCAATCCCAACTGTCTCACAGACAGAATCATTTGCCATAAAAACATTTCCTCCATCGACTGGTTCGTAGCTCGAAAACCACTCTTTGTTAGGACACATGTGGTATGATGCTCCAGAATCAAGAACCCATACATCATCTTGCGATGGTTGCACGCTTGTGACCAAAGCCAAATGATCCTCTGGATCTGTATCGCCGTTGATCGCAACAGAGACAGACTCCTGTTGCGTTCCTTGTTGTTGCTTCTTCATCATCTTGGGACACTGGGTCTTCCAATGTCCTTTCTCTTTACAATAATTGCATACATCACCTGGCTTGGGACCTTTAACAAAAGACTTTTTCTTCTTTTGTTTTACAAATTTTCCATGTCCCTTGCCACTGCTAACAACGAGCCCAGCAGCCTGATCATCTACATTACTCGAAGATGCCTTATGGCGCAATTCCCTACTATGCAAAGCAGCACGAACATCTTCTAAACTGACAGTATCTTTACCAACTATAAATGATTGTACAAAATTTTCAAATGATAGTGGTAAAGATACTAATAATATTAATGCGGCATCTTCATCCTCGATAGCCACATCAATATTACGCAACTCCAGCAAGATAGTGTTTAATATATCGAGATGGTCTCGAAGAGATGTACCTTCCTGCATCCGTAGGCTGAACAAACGTTGCTTTAATAGCAACTTGTTGGTTAAAGACTTAGTCATGTAAAGACTTTCTAGTTTTAACCACAAACCAGACGCCTTTGTTTCCGTCGCAACTTCGGTAATAACATCATCTTCTAGGCACAATAAGATGGTTGAATGAGCCTTCTCCTCCAGGCTCACCATCTCAGCATTATCTGGATCTACCTTTTCCTTCAGCGGAGCCCACAGACCTTGTTGTTTTAACAAAGCCCGCATTTTAATTTGCCAAAGGCTAAAACTATTCCTCCCCGTGAACTTGTCAACCTTAATATTTATGGCCGACATTTTGCTAACAAGAGGCACAAACAAATCTCACAAAAGGGTAGCTTAACCGAGATGCGTTTCTGATGTGGAAGATCAGATTAACTGCGACCACAGAGCATACTACGCAATCAGGGCTCTGATGCCAGTTTGTTGCGGAAATAGGCCCAAAAGCAAACCCAATTGTAAACCCAAAATAGCCAAATGCAGCAAAATAAACAAACACGGAGAATTTACGTGGTTCGGTCAAACCGACCTACATCCACGGGCAAAAGGAGAAATAAATTTTCACTATGAGGGGCAAATATTACAAAAAGGGTTTGGACAATATTTGCCTTACCCACAAAACCCACTCAACAAATGACTCCTCACAAAAGGAAAACCTACAAGACACAAGCTTAAGATTATAGAACGCTTCAAGCCAAAACTCTCAATGATTTCTCTCTTGTGTGGTGTAGATTTTCTCTTGTGTGGTGTGTATTCTTCAATGGGTAAAGCCTCTATTTATAGGAATGGAGAAGGGATACCACTTAGGACTCCATCACCACTAACTCCACTTATCACCACTAACTCCACCTATCAACAAATACACCACAACAAATGCACCACTTAACAGTTTCCTACCAACTTAGACAATGTATCCCTTGGGTGGCCCTTCATACGCAATAATAACCGGTGATACATAGTTTCACCTAATATTTTCATTCAATACTTCCTTTTCATCTTTCCTAATTCAGACAACAGCACATGGGAAACCACTACTCTTGCCTTTCCGTGTTGTACGCTGCTTGTTTTGCAAAATACGGTGAGCTAAAGATCATAAAAGCATGAATGATTGGAATTTGGAATGCCAACCTTCAACCTGTAGAGTGGAGAAGCAAGATTGGTCCACCATGTGAACTTAAATGTGAACTCATTGTTTGTTGAACTTTCAACATAAGGAGAAGCTTGCAAGTCATGTGAATGTGTTTCTTGACAGACATGAAATTGTTTTTTGAACACCTGTGTGTTGGATCTGCTAACTGATGAGTTTAATCATGTTCAGCTATCTGTTTTTATGAATTCTCCAGTGTTAGACTGTGCTTGATTCTTTCTGCTGGTACTACTGTTGTCCTAAGTATGTGTACACCACTGGAAATCTCATAAGCCTTTTAATTTAATGATTATTATTTGGATGATCAAGCCCGAATTTGTTACCCTCCTTGGCTCGGAAGTTTTTGAAATGTGATAAAGAAGATACCAGGAGAATGTCAACACATCCCTTCTTTTCACCACTGCTTAACATAAACAGTGCTAAGTAATAGTGTTCACTCAGCATGAACAGCTTTGTTTGTAGTATTAGTTTCTGGTGCACAAACAAAAATATATGTTACATATGTTAGGTCCAATTTAGCGCACTTCAAGTGTTTGTTCAAATTGAAGGCATAAAATGAAATGAATAGGCACAAGAGTTGTTAACGCATTTCCGCTGCAACCTATATCTGGTGTAGTGTTTCACTATGTGTTCCACCATGAGTATTCAACCACATAATCAGAAACAAATAGGCCGAAATCTGCTAATTCTGCTTCATCCATAACACATCGTAAAGCATGAAACATTAAACTACCAGCCTTCCCAACCTACTGCATGGACCACTAAGATAGTTAACCTGGTGAGCCTATGATTGTTGAAAGGAAAATGGCAGCAACTGTGATTATGATTGTTGAAAGATACGAGATTCTTTTTACTGAAATTGATAAGGAGATCATATCATCGGTACTGTATAAGGTATCTTGCATCAGCTATTCTGTCTGCTGAAACAGGTAAGAATGGGCTGAGATTGTTTAGTTATTACAAAGAGGAAAGGCATTATGTATCCCCTTGTTAAATTGCCGACCTTAAATTTGTGTTTGGGTTTACATTCTTAGAGCATCGCTTTGCTTATTTAAGAAGTCTACAGCAAAGAAACAAGACAAGGATCATTGTTGAAACTCAAACAGAAGAATTCTATAGATGCGAAAACTGGACAATGTTTTCTATTGTACTTGCTATATTTGTGTGGTACAATTTTTGTACATGAATTTCTATTATTTTCCGGAAAAAAATATCCACCTATGTATGATTGGATAGAAGCCTGGAAAAACAAGTATATCTGTCGATCGATCTATCTATCTATACCCTCCTCAAGGTTGAGGTGAGATCAAGGAATAAATCCTCACTGCAAGGAATGGTGAGGCCTCCCATTGGATGATGGAACCCATATTCTTCTTCAGCTTGGAACAACAATCCTTGAAACGAAGGGTGGTTCAAATACGATACTGGGATAACAAAGCGCTTCTTCTCATTCTCCCCAACATAAACTGCTAAATGCCCCTTTGGGATCTGCAGTTCGGATGCTGCTGATCTCCTCTCACTTGACAAAGAACGTCTCAGCATTTGTCGGATGGCCATGTTTGAGCTAATATGTAAATCTTGCACGGGAATTTGTAATTCTATAAAGGTGAGGATAGCTAAAAAAAAGTGTTGTGAGGAATTGGTTGATGGTTGAAAATCCAGATATGTGCTGTGAATATATAGGCAAGGAAAAAATGCCTAATCGTTCACAAATCAAGCTACGACTGCAATGACCGGACATGTGTGGTGCCTATGTGACTTGAGGAACATAGCCACATGAGAAATCACATGGATTTGTCCGTCTTTTGATCATTTTAGAAATTTCAAAGCACCAAACATTGTTTCCTACCAACTCAGACAGTGTAACCTTCAGTTGGCCCTTGAATTCAGCTTCACCTAATATTCATTAGTTCAGTAGTCCTAATTCAGACATAAGCACATGATGATTGAAATGTACTTGTCTTTCTACAATCATAGAGATTTTGAGACACTGCAATCTCTGTGATCTCTAAGGATTGTCCCTTTGGGGCATATTAATGTCATCAAATATCTCTAATGTAATAAATCAAACAAACTTGAGGCCGCCTCTCATCCTTGAAACCACTTGGTATACACAATACAGTGCTTTGAAAAGTTGTAAAAACAAGAATGATTGGAACGCAACCTTCCACCTATTGACTAGTTCACTAAGTATTTTTGGTCCACCATGTGAACTAATGAAATGCACAATTTTCTTTTTTTTCTTTTTTTTTTTTTTTCCATAAGTGCAATAATATAGTATCATATAATGTTTTTATTTATGTAAAAGAAATGGCAGCTCATTATGTGATTGTGCTTCTTGATGGAAAAGGGACTGTTCTGCTAAAACTGATGAGGATATATCATGCCAGCTAAATTCTATGGTATCTTCCTTAAGTTACTAAGTTAAAATACTTATTACACAACTCTTTTTTAAAATTTCCGTCTTGAAAATGAGTATGCCCCCCTCATTGAATTCTTTCATAAGTCCCGGTTTGTAGCATTAGTACCAGTTTACAAAATTGTGTTCTTCTGGTAATATATCTTTACAGCATGCATACCAGGAACTGTGATGCCCATCTGCTACAACTATCAAACTATGTATGGGGTGGAATCATTGATTCAGCTTTTTATAGGTAAACTCTGAAACCTTATATTTGTGTTGAAGCCCCAGACAAGTTTACTCATGGAAAAATCAACAAAGAAACAAAATGAGGGACATTATCAGCTATATATAGGTCTGTAGAAAGATAATTCCATAACAGCATCACATTGATCAAAAGACTCTTTTATAATGTATATGCACCACAATTTTTGCCAAAGGGTTACAGTTCTTTTTCCAGATAAAAAATCCTCTCTTTTTATGAAGGGATCCAAAACCGGAAGACAAAATGGGAAGCTATCTATCTATTTTATCTAATCTAATCTATATACATAATATGTTACACTTTTCTCAAGTGGGACGTGAGTTCAAGGAATAAATCCTCGCTACAGGGAATGGTTAGGCTCCCCGTTGGATTACAGAACCCGAATTCTTCTTCAGCTTGAAACAACAATTCTAGGAATGAAGGATCGTTCAAGTATGTTAGCGGGATAACAAAGCGCTTCTTTTCATTCTCCCCAATGTAAACTGCAAAATGCCCCTTTGGAACTTCAGCTCCTGACGAAGCAACTGATCTTCTTTCGCTTGAGAAAGACCGTCTCAGCATTTTACGAATGGCCATTGTTGTGTTAGGCAAAATGGAAATTTTACGAAAGATGCAGTCTGTAATAAGTGAGTGAGATGCTGAAAAACTTGATGAAATATTTTGAGATTGTGTTGATGGTTCGTTCTCGTCTGGATATGTGTTGTATATATAGGCAGTCGAGAGATGGCATATTCCATAGAAACATAAATGAAGAGAGGTACATCTGTGGTGGATATGTGTTGGTCCTGAAAATGGAGAGACACAAGCACATGGCGAATTGATGTACTTGTCTTGAAGACACTACAACTTCTGTGATCACAAAAAATCGTCTCAGATGGGGCATTAATTCTAGACGACATCTCTCTACTGCAATAAATAGGTAAGATTCAGCTTGTATCATCTCTTCTCCTCAACCACACTATTTCTTCTAGCTGGTCCACCAAGTGGACAACCAAAAATGAATGCATAATTGGAATGCCAACCTTCTAAACCTTGTCAAGTGGACAAACAAAATTGGTCCATCTTGTGAGGTTAAATGTATATATTTTGTGAACAGAAAGGTCCACATTTTCTTATTTTATTTTTTTAAGGTAAGAAGAAATTGGCAGTTATGTGATTGTATTTCTTGACAAAGATGAGATTGTTTTACTAAAATTTATTCTGAGTTCAATCCACACTCAGTACGTTTTTTTATCTGCCAATCAGGTTACATCAAAATAAGCTGGAGAAACTATCCTCTAAAGCACTTTTCGTCAATCCACAAATTTAGAATTAAATTGTCCTCTTGAGGCAGTGAAATTTTTTCCATCATTTAACTGTGTCAAAACTATGCTTTTTGGATTTGTCTAATGAGGGAAAAAAATACGACATAACAGAAGACCGATATGCTGAAACTATTCTGAAATTCTGAATCATCAATTTTTGTACATGGACCAGACAAGAAATCCCTTGACGTAGGAAATGGATAGAAGCCCAGAAAACAAGAAATATATCTATGTGATCAATGTATGGTGTGGTACCTCAAGCGAGAAGTGAGATTGAACGCAGTAAGTGAATACATTTGGAGATACGTATAGTTGAGAAACATAAGCACAAGAAGTATCACATGGATTGTTTGTTTTTCAATCATCATAGAAATTTAAGAGCACGAAACGATGTTTCCTACCAAATCAGACAACATTGGCCTCGGCAGATCCTTCATTGTGGATAACAACTTGTGATGCCCAATATCAGTAGTTCATCAGTTGCTTTCTAATTTTTTAGCCATTTTTAGAATCCAGAGAAAGACACATGGAAGCATTCTCCTTGTCTTCTTTGTTAGAAGCAATCGGTACAATCCTTACATATATCCACAGCTATATAGAACCTAGTAGAATTTTTGGTAATAAGAATAGATCAATAAACTGCTGTAGGAAAATAATGTAGATTGAATTTTAGCAACTCTAATTTACTACATGATGTTTCTCAATATGGTTACTTCACTATGTTCTCCTCAAGTAAGAGAGGCTAACTAGATCAATGGCAGTCATGGAACTAATGGCGCTCTTTTCTTGCTTCTTTTCACCCTCATTAAGAGAAACAGTGGAGTTCTTCTATTGAGACAAATGATGGTTTAATTAGGA
Organism: Hygrophila difformis; assembly: GCA_030278955.1. Taxonomy (NCBI): domain Eukaryota; kingdom Viridiplantae; phylum Streptophyta; class Magnoliopsida; order Lamiales; family Acanthaceae; genus Hygrophila; species Hygrophila difformis. The sequence goes on along the minus strand of JAOANR010000005.1, from coordinate 61,529,274 downwards.
CTTTAGTGGGAAAAAAAAAAAAAAAAACTTTCACAACAGAAAGAATATTAAAAAGAAAATGTCATAAGACCTGGTTAGCGACGTTATTTTTAGAGGTGTCGCTAAAAATTTGAGTTCTTTTGTGGTGCTTTTCTTTCACTCCAGTCAGTATAGTGAACAAAGTGACCTTTTTAACAGTTTGTTTTCCCTCTGGTGCATTAGTTTGTCTGTTCTATTTCTCGTCAGAAACAGTTTGTATTCCTTCAGGTGCATAATTGAATTTGGTGAACGTGCTGTTGGTTACAACATACAAGGAATTCTTTATTCTCCGGGTAAAGTCGACCTCATTGGCGAATTAATTACTAAGAAAAAACATGCTGATAATTGGAAATCAACTAGAAAGAAACAAAGTCAGGGAAATTGCTCAAATATCTGTAGATTCTGTAAAGAAATGCTTCAAATTTCATGTATATGTACCACAATTTTCATGGAAAAAAGGCTACAATTCTTTTTTTTTTTTGCCCGGTGAAACTCCTCTCTGTAAATGAAAGGACTAAAAAACCAGGAAACAGAAATTAATTTATCTATCTGCTATCTAATCTATGATCTATATACATCTATTATAATTTTCTCAAGTGAGATGTGAGATCGAGGAAGAAATCCTCGGTGCAAGGAATGGTGAGGCCCCCCATCGAATGATGGAACCCAAATTCTTCTTCAGCTTGAAACAGCAATTCTTGAAACAAGGGGTGGTTCAAATATGATACAGGGATAACAAAGCGCTTCTTTTCATTCTCCCCAACATAGACAGCAAAATGCCCCTTTGGAACTTCAGCTCCCGACGAAGCCACAGATCTCCTTTCACTAGACAAAGACCGTTTCAGCATTTGGCGGATGGCCATTGTCGTTTTGGCAATATGTATTGTGTAAGAAATGAAGTTTTAAAAAACTTGAAGTATTTTGAAAAAATCTGCTGCAAGTTGTAGCTCAAGCTTCAGATATGCCTTGCATATATAGGGAGTCAGGAAGTGGTTTATGCATGCTACAAAACATGGAGGACACAAGCACATGGTGACTTAAATGTACTTGTCTTTATACAATCAGAGTAGTAGTAATAAGACACTCCATTTTTTGTGATCACAAGAGGTTGCCTCCTTGAGGCATATTGACATGAAATGTCTCAAGTATAATGAGACAGACTTGCTGCCATCTCTCTCTCTCTACTCTCAACCACTCCCTACATTGATCTCCTAATGCAGATATAATGCACTACTCATAGATATTAGAGGAGCCCATCAATTGGACAACTAAAATTGGTCCACCATGTGATCTTAGTTGTATATATGTGTGTACATAAAAATTACCTCATGATTACCTAATATGTAAATAATTTAGTAATTTCAACTTATAATAATATTAGAAAAATCTTAATCCCCACTTCCCACACCTTTCTCTACTACTTCCTCCGTTTTCAAATGTTTTTAACATTTGAAAAGAAGTTACTATTCACACACAGACTTTTACTTAAAGTTTTATCATAGTTATATAAGTTAATATATAGTCAAGTGAGATCTTGTTAGATTCGTCTCGTCGTGTAGTTTTTAAATATCGAATTTCTAGAATTTTTACTTATACCGAATTTGAGTTATTAATGGTTTAAAATGTGCATTGGATTGCGTGAAATGTTGGTTTGTAATAAACATTTGAGAACGGAGGAAGTATTTACTTATATTATAATAATGCAATTATTTATATAAAAATATTTTATAATCATTATTTATATTAATGATACTATGTAAGGAAAATATAATTGGTGTCTTGGAATACTTTTATCTTTTAGTAACGCAAGATAAGAAACATTATTATTCCACTGGGACATAATGCACCCACGAAAATGATATGCTATCAACTACTGCTACTTCAATAATTCGGATAGAAAATTTTGAGGCTGTGACATGACATTTTCTACTCATGATTTCCTCTGTAATTCCTAGTTCAGATCTACTTGATATGAATATTTAAAAGGATAGCCTTAAAAAATCTACCAAGTGATCCACCAGGTGAAATAAATTGGGCGCATTCATTACACAATCTGCATTGTGGTGTTAATTATTCAAACGGATAGGTCCACATTTTTCTGATGTGTTGTCATCAAGCCAAAAAAAAATAAAGGGAAAAAGACAGCTCATGCGTCTATTATTTGGATATTTTTGGGTATTTGTTATGCGAATGAATTTAGGTGATGTCCCAACCCTCCCTTTATCTCCCACCACCCTTTCCAGGCCTTCAATGGCTCCTCCAAAAAAAAAAAAAAAACTGAGTCGTGAAGGAATTTGAGAATAAACCTAATGTTTCCATCAAACTTTCTACAGTAGAAAGAATATTGATCCTACAAGCAAAGCTAATTTATGTTGAGGGCATTTTGTAGATGATGTGGTCTAAAAAGGTTAAAAACTTCTTTTATGTTTACAAATTCTGTTCATCCAAATAAAAAAAGGAGGAAATAAGAGAACTAAAACATGTTCATTTCTTGTATTGTATATGGCTACAATGCTTTTTCCAGATGACAAATCATCTCATTTGCAAGGATAAAAGCCTGGAAAACAAAAAAATAAAATCTATCCATCTATCTATCTACACAAGTTATTGTTTTCACAAGTGGGATGTGATACGAAGGAAATCATCTTCGCTGCAGGGGAGGGTCAGGCCACCCATTGGATGATGGAACCCGAACTCTTCTTCAGCTTGGACCAACAGTTCTTGAAATGAAGGGTGGTTCAAATATGACACTGGAATAACAAAGCGCTTCTTTTCATTCTCTCCAATGTAAACAGCAAAATGCCCCTTTGGAACTTCAATCCCTGAGGAAGAAGCCACTGATCTTCTTTCACTAGACAAAGATCGTCTCAACATTTGGCGAAGGGCCATTTTAGTATTAGGAAAAATGGAAATTGTATGAAAAGGTTACTATATGTAAGAAGAGGAGTCTTAAAAAGCTATGAGTATTTTGAGGATGTGTTGCTTGTTGATGTTCCGACTTTGGATATGTGCTTATTATATAGAGGCGATCGAGAAAAGGTATATCCTGCAATGTAAATCATAAATGAACATCCCTCGGTTAGCTAAAGCCCCTGGTTTGGACCGCAGGGACCCATCCATGCCAATTAGCTTTTATAGGCCCCAATGCTCCATGGTGGATATGTCTTGCTTATGAAACTTGACAGGCACAGTCACATGGAGAATTAAATGTACTTGTCTTTGTACAATCATATAGGTTATAGGACAGTACAATTTCTGTGATCCCAAAGGATTGCCCCCCACAGGTCATCATATTGACATGAAATGTCTCTTATGTAATAATAAGACAGACTTGTAGCTATCTCTCAATCTGAACCACATCATTTCTCTATGTATATCTCAAAATGCATCTCTGATTGGAATGCCAACCTTCGTCCAAACCTGTCAAGTAGACAACTCAAACTGGTCCACCATGTGAGCCTAAATCATGTATACATGTCATAACTCATAAACTGAAGGGTCCACATTTCTGATGGTTTTTTGAACGAAGATGAATTAACAGCTCATGTAAGTGGTTTTGTTTCTTCACAGGTATTAGATTTCTTTTAGCTCTGAACAGAAATTCAGACCGAGTGATGAACAACAAAATAAGTGGGTCGGATATGCATTGTCAATGAAACTCGAGAGACATGATCACATGATAAATCAAATGCATCTGTCCTTCAATTACCATATAGTGAAACAGTGAATGCGATGCCCAAGTTGCCACCAAAATTATATGCATTTCAACAACCGCGCACTTGATTTCCTTGGTAATTCCTAGATCAAGTTTTTTAGTGAAGTTTTGTTGCACAGTTTTTATCTAGAGTCTAGACAATTTTAGAATATTTAGATTTCAAAAACTGGAATGACTTGTAGTTGTATACTCTTGTTCAACAGTGTGCCATGTCTTACTGTCAAAATTTACATCTTTTGAGTAACATTAACATGGAGGAATAAAATGTTACGGGCGTTGTCAGAATTAATTCAATACATAACTGTAACTTGTAAGTACTTCAATAACCTATTCATCATCTCATGCCTTGTTAGTGCAGGAAGTTGGACAATGTTCTGTATTGTAATGTATTTGTGTATTGAAATTTTTGTACATTGATTTAATTTCTTTTCTCTAGAGAAGACATCCTTAGCCTGTATGAATGGATAGAATCCCCAACACAAAAAGCATTTCTATCTATCTATCTATCTATCTATCTATCTATCTGTGTATGATCTATCCATCTTTGTGTTATGCTCTACTCAAGCGGGAAGTGAGATCAAGGAATAAATCTTCGCTGCAAGGAAGGGTGAGACCACCCATTGGATGATGAAACCCGAATTCCTCTTCAGCTTGAAACAGCAATTCTTGAAAAGAAGGGTGAGTCAAATATGACACAGGAATGACAAAACGTTTCTTTTGATTCTCGCCAACATAAACAGCAAAGTGCCCCTTTGGAACTTCAGCTCCTACCGATCTTTTCTCACTGGATAAAGACCGCTTCAGCATTTGTCGGAAGGCCATCGTGTCTTAGAAGCTTATGAAAGGTCTGGTATGTGATGTGAAGATGAGAAAACTTAATAGAGTTTTGAGGACTTGCTCGATGGTTGAAACCTTAGTAAGTGTCGTCTGTATATATAAGCAAGAGCTATCTCATCCTTGACAAATTTTGAACAGGTAGGTGGATACATTTGGTACATATGAATGAATCTAGAAACATTAGCACATGAATTTGTCCTTTTTTCAATCGTTATGGCATCAAACAATGTTTTCTACCAACTGAGACGACATAGCCCTCACCAGGCCCTTTCTTGTGGATACCAAAATGTGATGCCTAAAATTCAGTAGTTTATCACAGAAGAGTCCTCGCGGTGAGGCCCCACATTGGATATGTTGCTGGTTTTATTCCAATATGTGTTAACATATAGGAAATCAAGAAATGGCGTGAACCACAGAAATTTATTTTCAGAAATCAATGAAACTTGCGAGACCTAAGCACATGGCAAGTTAAATGCACCTGTCATTTAACATCCATGGAGATTATAGGACACTACAGTTTCTGAGGTCGAAAAACCTGTCTGATCCCATCGGGACATATAGCAAACAAATGTCTCCACTGTGATAAAACAAGGAGAAGGACTTGAGGCATCTTGTAACCAAACTATAGCTACTTGAATCAGAAAGAATCATTGAAGCCATCTCTTACCCTCAACCACCATTCATTTCCTCTTTAATCCTAATTCAGATCAATGGACTCAATCAAATCATCAAACGTGAATGATTAAAACTGTTGAAGACGTAAACCAGTGATTGAGGAAGGAAAGGAAATGAGAATGGATAGTTAAATTATTGAACTCCCACTGTTCCATTCCTCCAATGCTGGCATACTGTAATAGTAGAAGTTAAAAACGCATATGCCAACCCTTCCTAGAACCTATCTGAGTGTTCTGCTAGCATCTGTCCATCTATGACTCTTAGTTATCTAAAAGATCAATACATTCTAGTTATCATTAACTTTTCCACTTACACTGAAAATTGGCAGCTCGATGGGAGCAAAACATAGTCGGATGATCCAATTAAGGCCATTGTGGAAGAGATTTTCCCAAACAATTGTTTTTGGAAGCAAAACAACTGTTTTTGGTGGAGATTTTCGCCAGATCTTACCGGTCATTCCTAAAGGAAATAGACAAGACATAGTCCATGCAACCATCAGTTCTTCCTACCTCTGGGAAAGTTGTAAAGTGTTGCGTTTGACGAAAAATATGAGATTACAATGCACAAATTCTTTAGAATCAACAGTTGAGCTTGAAAATTTTGCAAAATGGATCGCTGCAATAGGAGATGGTGAGGTTGGAGAGGAAAATGACGGTGAAGCACAGATCAACCTTCCAAATGATATGATTATCAATGAATCGGATGATCCAATTAAGGCCATTGTGGAAGAGATTTATCACGTAAGTGAAAATTCCCAAGACATTTCAATACACTTACAAGAACGTGCTATTTTGGCCCCCACATTGAAAGAAGTTGAGTGTATAAATCAATACATGGTGTCATTAAACAATAATGACAAGAGTGTCTACTTAAGCTCTGATACTGTTGAAGCATCTGATGACTCGGATTCAAGTATTTTTGAAGAGGCTCATTCTCCTGAGTTTCTCAACAGTTTGAATGCTTCTGGAATTCCAAATCACGAGCTTTCATTGAAAGTTGGGACACCTATAATGCTTTTAAGGAATATAGATCATGCTAATGGTCTTTGCAATGGCACAAGATTGGTCATCACAAGAATGGCAACCCATATTCTGGAGGCAAGGATAATGACGGGACAAAATGCAGGAAAGAAAGTTCTTATCCCGAGAATGACTATGACTTCTTCAGATGCACGATTGCCCTTCAAGTTTCAAAGAAGACAATTCCCCATCATTGTCTCTTATGCGATGACTATAAATAAAAGTCAGGGTCAATCATTATCTAAAGTCGGTTTGTTTTTAGTCATGGTCAGTTGTACGTTGCTTTCTCTGGAGTCACACATCCACTTGGTTTAAAAGTTTTGATTTGTGAAGATGGTGATGTGAACTCTACATCTACCACTAATGTTGTTTATAAGGAAGTCCTTCAACGTTTATAAATATATTTATAGTATTTGTTTTCAATAAACATTATACAATGTTAAAGTAGATTGGATGCAGCTATTTTCAATTTATCAACAGACCAATATTATATTTCAGTATCTCATTACATTATACGAACTATATTATATTTTTCATTATCACATCCCGCCCATTCGGGCGGGGTAAAACTAGTAGAAGTTAAAAACGCATATGCCAACCCTTCCTAGAACCTATCTGAGTGTTCTGCTAGCATCTGTCCATCTATGACTCTTTGTTATCTAAAAGATCAATACATTCTATTTATCATTAACTTTTCCACTTAAACTGAAAATTGGCAGCTCGTGTGATTTTGTATCTTGACATATGTGCAATTGTCCAATTCAAACAACTGAAGAGATCATGAAAGTCTATGGTGTAAGGTTACTTTCATAAGGTATTCTATGTTGTCCTGATGAAAATGCAGTACTTGGTAACCATACCTTTTCAGAAATATAATGACTATACTAAAGTCAGCAAACAACAACTAATGATTAAAACACAAAGCCAGAGGGGGGCAGGGCCTTGGGTCAAAAGAACAGAATGTTTAGATTTTATGTTCTCAGAGTAGGACTTGGCTTATTGAGAAGCTAAAAGCAAAGGAACAAAAAAGGGACATTTTTGAAGTTAAATATAAAATTGTACAGACTACCTTTAAACAGATTATGCTTTCTTGGATCCGGAAATGGGATAAATTTTCATTTGTAAAGTATTTTGTATAATACAATTTGTGTACATGGAATTTTCAATTCCTTTTCTGCATTTTTTTTCCTTTTTTTTTTAAAAAAAAAAAACCTTCTATGAACCTGTCTACCTTACAATTTATCTATCTATGCATCTATGCTCTCCTCAAGCTTGAGATGAGGTCGAGGAATAAATCTTCACTGCAAGGAATGGTGAGGCCCCCCATTGGATGATGAAACCCAAATTCTTCTTCAGCTTGAAATAACAATTCTTGGAAAGAAGGTTGATTCAAAAATGACACGGGAATAACAAAGCGCTTCTTTTCATTCTGGCCAACATAAATAGCTAAGTGTCCCTTGGGAACTTCAGCTCCTATTGATCTTCTCTCGCTGGATAAAGATCGCTTCAACATTTGTCGGAAGGCCATTGCTGTGTTAATGTAAATCTTGCCAAGAGAAAAAGAAGAAGTTGATACAAGTGAAGCTGAGAAAGCTAAGGATTTTAGAGGACTTGCTTGATGGTTGAAACCAAAGAAGTTGTGGTGTTTAAATATAGGCAATTAAGCCAGAACTACCTCGACAAACTCCGAACAAACTAAGTGGATTTATTCAATGTATACAGAATTTGAGAAACATAAGCTCATGAGAACACATGTATTTGTTTGCTTTACAAATATCAGTGAAATTTAAGAGAACCAAATATTGTTCCCTGCCAACTCAGACAACATGGTCCTCAGCACTCAGCAGGCCATTTGTTGTGGTTAGCAAATTGTGATGCCTAAAATTTGGCTGTTCTCTGCTTCTTTCCTGCAAATTTTCTATGGGCTAAATATGAAAATATACCCCCTGTGAATCATTATTGTCTCAAGTTGGATGCAATCGCATCAAGGAATAAATTCTCAGCAAGAAAGAATGGTGAGGCCCCCATTGGATGTGGTGATGGTTGTATGTGTTGATATATAGGCGGTGATCGATAAATGAGTACTCAATCAAGTGGTGAAACTTGAGAGACCTAAGCACATGGCAAATTAAATGTACCTGCCTTTCTTCAATTATGGAGATTGTAAGACACTTGGGAAAGATTGTCCCAGTGGGACATATAGCCTTCTAATGTATTTGATGTAATAAATCAGAAAGTACTATTTAGGACAGCTTACCAGCAGCTATAGTTTAACTAGTATAGTAATTCAGATTTACACACCTAGACAAAACTGTGAAATCATGAATAGTTGAAATGCAACCATCTGAAATCTGAGAAGTGGTCCACCATGTGAAATAAAATGTATGCATTCATTATCGAATCTGCATTCTGGTTTCAAGTTCTGCAAACTGAAAGGTCCACATTTATATGGTGTTACTTGAATAAAAAAAGAAAACAGATTAGCCGTTCAAGTGATCTTATCTCTGAATGACTTTTTTTAAACTCAAATTTGGTGATGATTAACCTTACCTCTTTTCATGAGGAGAAATTATGATTATGTCCATTGCATTTTTCAACCTGGGAAACAACTAGGGGTGAAAGTGGGGCGGATAATATCCGCCCGATCCGACGCCGTATTCGATTATATTCGAATCCGAATTCGAATTTTTATATCCGGCGGATACGGGACAGGATATGGGATTGTAAATATCCGCCCGTATCCGAAAAATCCGAATATAATGCGGATATTATCCGTATTTTCTATCCGAATATCCAAAAATTTATATATATTTTTATATGTATAATATAGTATATTATATTAACTATAAAGTAAATAAGTAATACTATATGTATAAATATAATCAAAAGCTTGAAAGCCATATGTAATTTATTAAATCAAATCATATCATTCAACTCAACTACATCATTATGTTCTTTGCATCAAAACTAGGTTTTTGCTTCAAAACTGTAGTATATAACATCTTGTAGTGATGTTATTTAGATGCTTTGAACGAAATAACTAATGATCTTGGAAAAGTTGAAAATTTAGTTTAGCTTACATAGTAGTACATTTTGATTTCACTTAAAAAATTATAAAAAAAATTTTAATTTTAGTAATTATAAGATTATCCGAGTTAAAATCCGAATCCATCTCGTATCCGTTTTCCGAAATATTCGAATTCGTATTTGTATCCGGCCTATTCGTATCCGATTCCATATTCGACAAAAAAATATGTGATAGGATTCGGGATGGGTACTATCCGCCCATATCCGTCCCGTTTTCACCCCTAGAAACAACCTTGTTCCCCAAAACGAGCAATATTTAGTACATGCTCAACCGAAGCAGACTTGAATTTAATCTCTTTTTGTAAAGAATCTAATTTACAGACTTGAATTTCCCTAAACTGAAGCAGTATCTTCTTAATATGGCGCGGTCTTTAAATCAATAAAGGAACCCCAAGCATAAGAAGTGGTTAGTCCTCCAAATGTATGACTAATTAAGTAGCTAATCTGAAAACAGAGGATTGTTCAAGTATAAATGACAATGTGAAATAAATTCTCTCTTATGCCAACATGGACAGTAATGCTCCTTTTTGAAACAGTACAATATTGGAGGGTCTGCAGAAATGGGCTGCTCATGTACAGAAATATGTTACATGGCACGGTGTTCTCCCACAGTTTTACAAGTGAAGGTTTTTTTAGTTTCAGACACATATATAGATATTCTTGTGAGTACTATTGAGACTACATACTGCCTTTACATCATCAAATTCATCAGAAGTTATTTCGTAATAGTATGTACCACAATTTTTGTAGAGGGGTGGTTACAAATTCACAATTCTTCTGTCGGATGAAAAATCCTTTATGAAAGGATAAAAACACCGCAGAACAAAAAGAAACCTATCTACTTTTATCTATCTAAGGACATATATCATGCTTTTCTCAAGTGCGATGTGAGATCCAGGAATAAATCCTCGCTACATGGAATCGTGAGGCCCCCCATTGGATGATGGAACCCAAACTCTTCTTCAGCTCGGAGCAATAATTCTTGGAATGAAGGGTGGTTCAGATATGACACTGGAATAACAAAGCGCTTCTTTTCATTCTCCCCGACGTACACAGCAAAATGTCCCTTTGGAACTTCAGCTCTTGACGAAGCTGCTGATCTTTTCTCACTTGACAAAGACCGTCTCAGCATTTGGCGAATGGCCATACTTGTTCTTGATGAAATGAAGATTTTATGAATATAGGATGTTTGGAATGAATTCTCAAATTGATTGAAGTGTTTGAGGACTTGTGGGTTTTAGTTAAACTATGTGTTGTATATATAGGCAGTCAAGCAATACCTCATACTACAGAAATGTAGATCAAGCGGTGGACAACATAAATGGATATGTGTTGCATTCATACAAAAATTAGGGGACATAAGCACCTGCCAAATCAAATAGTCACAGAGATTACAAGTCCATATAATTTGTGTAGTTGGAAAGATTGTCCCCTTAGGACATATTATAGCCCATCCAATGTCTCAACTGTAATAAATTAGACGAATTAGTTGGCATATCTAATCCTAAAAGATTATTTCATTTTCTCTATTACAGGTAATCGGCATTCATAAAATTCATAAAATTATGATTGATCGCTATGCCAACCTCCCAATCCTATCAAGATTAGTTAAGATGTCCATCCACACCAATGTTGGTCCACCATGTGAAGCTTAAATGCTTATATTGTGTACACTGAAAGGTTCATATCTCTGATGTTATTCATCCATAAGACAAATTACCATCGCATGTCTGGTGTGTCTCTCAACAGATGTGAGATTGTATCTACACCTTAGCTCTGGACTGATGGCATGATCATGTCTGGTGGTTTTTTGTTTTTTTTTTTTTTTTTGTTTTGGGAAAGAAAAGGCTATCCTACACTAAAATTTACATGATTTCTTGTAAATTAGATGTCCTGAAAATTTACGCTTCTAAGAAATCACAGAATCTACTCAACAAAGATCAGGCTAGTGAGATTATTACATTTCTTTCTTGTACGGGGTTGTAAGATCAGGCAAGCTTCATTTTTTTAGAAATGAAAAATGGTGCAGGGATAAAAGGGGAATATATAGTTTGAATTATGAGATTGACTAAGTAATCATTCCGAAAAGGGATAACTTTATTCAAACTTTTCCCTGGACACTAGATCAATTATCTTACAGCTTGAAGAACTCCAATCAATCCAATATAATTGTTGGTCCCTTATACGTCAAGATCAGAAACCTTAGCCTCAACTGTTTGTTCAATCGCACACTTAAAAGACTTGTTAGTAGGTTAGTACTCAAAGGTAAATAAGTGCAGTAAAGAGACAAGAACAAACAGAGAGTTGTTGACCCAGTTCGGCCTAAGGCCTACGTCTGGGGATACCAATCCAGGAGTGTTCCACTATGTGTTCGAACACCACGTTACAACACGAACAATAGTGAACTAGTAACCTTTTACTCCAACACCCAAGTAGATGATCGATGGTACCAGAAACTCCCTTTTCTGGTGAGAATACTCCGATTCTGCTTCGACCCCTTGAAGACTCCTTCTCCAAGTTTCCCTTGAGTGAACCTGTAAAAGATTCTCCCTTTGATGTAGCAATGAAGAGTGGAATCTTGTTGACACGAACTTGAGTGCTTCCCTTGATCGAATGTGTCGAAATCAATCAAGGATTCAATGTGTATGATGACAGAAGTAATCACTCAAGCATCAATCTCTTTCACAAGTGATGAACCTTGCGGATGGGGTGAAGAGATTGAGTCTTAGGGTTTCTCACACGATTGGTGTTTGTATTTTCTCAAGAACAATAGAGTCGGTGAGAAGTGCCCAGCCGATTGTCCTACTTAAGGATGTTCGAGATCACCATTGCTATGGAAGGGAATAAACTATCCCAAGAAATCTTCTTCCTTCCATAGTTAATGCAGACCTTACTCGGTTGGGAAGATCCACTTGCCATAGCTCGAATGGACGCCATAAGGAAATGCCAGCAGACCGTTGGGGGGACGCTCCTTTCCATGCACGGCTACCCTTATCCAGCTCAAAGATGCAAGCCGAAGATATGTTGCCAAGAATACAAGCGGATAAGATCAAGGGGTGGGGACCTAACTAGTGTTCATCATTGGGTTGGAACACATTATCTCAAAATATGGGTACTAACAATAATCAAGCCCAGGTTTAACTCCTGTCTGTCTATGCATGTCTAAAGGCTTAAGGCTGTTTCTATCCCATCAAGCACATACATGAGTTGGCTAAATTAAGATTATTTAGTAATGACTACAAGGGGAAAAACATAGATTCTCATGTTAAACAGATTACCTTTTACCGGTTTTAGAATTCACATTCTAACAGCAACACATAATGAACTATGGAGAAGGTGGAAAGCAATGGAACAAAACTTAGAACACTGTTGAATTGGACATAGAATTTCATAGCATTCCATAATAAAATAAAGCTTTTTGAGATCAGGAAATCGGATAGTTTCAACCGTTGTAAAGTATTTGCATACCAAAATTTTTGTACAAAAGTCCTTTCTCCAGCGAATGGATTAAGGCAAAAAAAAAAAAAAAAAAAAAAAAAAAGAAGTGTATCGATCTATCTACCTAAATCTATGTATCTATTTATGCTCTCCTCAAGCTTGATGTAAGATCTAGGAACAAATCCTCTCTGCAGGGAATGGTGAGGCCTCCCATTGCATGATGGAACCCAAATTCTTCTTCGACTTGAACCAACAGTTCTTGAAAGGAAGGATGGGTCAAATATGACACGGGGATAACAAATCGTTTCTTTTCATTCTCGCCAACATAAACTGCAAGGTGCCCCTTTGGAACTTCAGCTCCTTTTGATCTCCTTTCACTGGATAGAGAGCGTCTCAGCATTTGTTGGATGGCCATTTTTGATTTACCGCAAATCTTGGTAAGAGAGAGCAGAGAAGTTCTTGAAAGTTTAATATATTAATATGTGAAGCTAGAAAAGAAAGGACTCTTAAGACTTGGTTGATGTCTGAAACCCAAGAAATGCTGCATATATATAAGCAAGCATGAACTAGCTTATTCTTGACAAATCTTGAACAATGTGGATACAGTAGGTACATATGAATACTTGAGAAACATAAGCACATTAGGAATCACATGGATTTGTTTAATTTCCAATAATCTTAGAAATTTAAGAGCACCAAACATTGTTCCCTAACAACTCAGATAAAATGGCCCTCAGCAAGGCCTTTCTTGTGGGTAATGAACTGTGAAGCCATAAATCAGTAGTTCAGTGGCTTTCTTTCCATTTTCCTAATTCAGACAAAGACACATGGAATAATTTTTCTGTATTCTTTGTTAGAAGCAATCTGCCCCACTCCTACAAGCAGCCACATAAACTGATCAGTCTGTGAGCTGTATATAAATCAGTACCAAGTTTGCAACAAAACCACGTATGATATATCAAGTGAATAGTAAGTCGAACCGCTCCTTTTAGGAAGGTAAATGTGAATATTTCTTTAGATTCTAATTTCAATACCATCACTCATCAAAACCTATGAAGAAACCTACAAGTCAGACCGAAAATTGACTTACAGAAAAGTTAACAGCAAAGGCTCTATGTAGAATATTCACTTCTAATTGTTGAATGTATATTGAATTTTTAGCAACTCTAGTTTACAAAATTTTCTGCTCCTTGAAAATATGAAAATTTTCAGTTCTCTTTGACTGTGAAAAGTTGTGCAAACTTCGACAGAGAAGTGCCCATTTCAAACAGGCACGGGCAAAGAGTTTGAAGAACACGGAAGCTCAATTGCATGTAGTGATGTAGAGGGCCATGTTTCTTGGCAAACCAGAAAGTGTTTCGCCCCATGTTTTAAAAATCCAAGGATTGGTTTTTGTATTATCTCCTGAAAGATAATCTATCTGGCCTTTTCTCTATAGCCTAAACAGGATCACCATTAAATATCAATTATGTCTGTATTTTTGTGACATTTATGTAAATTTCATTTCAACACTTGGAAAAGTCTGCAACTTGTTTTCGTTTCTCAAACTTAGAAAACTTACTTGTGGTAAAGTAAACAAGAAGGAAACAAAATCAAGGGTATTTTTCAGTTATATATAGACTTTGCAAAGACAAATGAACTAAGAAAACATCAAATTGATCAAAGGATTCAATTGTATTGTCTCTGTACCATAATTTTTAGTCGAGTGACTACACTTCTTTTCCAGATTACAAATCCTCTCTGTCTGTGACAGGAAAAAATGACTGGAAAAAAAAAATAAAGAAACCTATCTATCGATCTACCATCTATCTATCAATCTGTCTATTTTACATATGTGCTTTTCTCAAGTTGGAAGTGAGATCAAGGAATAAATCCTCGCTACAAGGAATGGTGAGGCCCCCCATTGGATGATGGAACCCAAACTCTTCTTCAGCTTGAAGCAGCAACTCTTGGAATGAAGAGTGGTTCAAATATGACACCGGAATAACAAAGCGTTTCTTTTCATTCTCCCCTACATACACAGCAAAATGCCCCTTTGGAACTTCTACTCCTGATGAAGCCACTGATCTTCTCTCACTCGACAAAGACCGTCTCAGCATTTGGCGAATGGCCATTTTTGTTATAAGCAAAATGAAATGAATGTGTAATTTGTAAGAAATGATTTCTCAAAAAACTGGAAGAGTATGAGTACTTGTTGCTGGTGGTAGTTAAAGGTATGTGCTGTATATATAGGCAAAAAAAAAAAAAGAAGAAAAGCTGGGTACTAGAGAAATGCAGATCAAGTGGTGGACAACACAAATGGATATGTGTTGCCTACAGACCCAGAGGGACATAAGCACATGCCGTATTAAATATTCTTGTTTCTGTATAGTAGTAGAGATTGATACTCAATACAATTTGTGTGGTTGACAAGATTGATCACTTGGGACATATAGCCATCAAATGTCTGTAGTAAATTAAACAAACTAGTTGGCATCTCTTATCTAAAACACCATTTCCCTTAATCCTCCTAAATGTCACTGTTAATATCATAAAATTATGAATGATTGGAATGCCAACCTGCCAATCCCATCAAGGTTTCCAAACACTCTCATTTGGCCCACCATGTGAAGAGATTGAATGCATATATTTATTTTGTACTGTGAGGGTTCACAATGTCTGATGTTTTTAATACGGGAAAGAAGATTATGTCTCTTGACTGATGTGAGATTACACCTAGTCACCAACACAAGACAGGGTTGATGAGGTGATCATACCTTGTGAATTTCTCGTTTTTCATTTGAAAAGTTATCCTATCATAAAAATGTAAATAATTCTTGTAAAATTGTTTTCCTGAAAATATAACTGCTATATGAAATCACATAATCTTACTCTTTGAAAAAAAAAATGTTGGGTAAACAAACATATTTGCTGCATCTTAACTGTTGGAATTCCTTCTGTTAGATGATGATGAGAACTTCTTCCTTGTTACATGATCGAGCCCGAACCCCGAAGTTAACTATTTTTTGTCCTGTCTTGTGTGTCAAAAACACTGTTTCAATCCCTTCAGGTACGTACATAAATGGGTTTAGATTATTTAGTTATTTCAAGGAGGAAAGACTTGGATCTACTGAAAGATGGAAAAGAAGAAACAAGACGAGGCACATTGTAGAAACTAAGCATAAAAACTTCATATGGTTCCCCAACGAGAGATTTCTTTTGAAAACAATGGAAATTGGATAATGTTTTCAGTTGAATGTATCTTTTGTTATTGATATTTGGGTATTTTAATCAAACAAAGAACTCCCCTTTCTTGAATAAGGGGATAGAAGCCTGGAATACATGAAGCTGTATATCACTCTTGTACTAGCATCTACTGTATCTACCTATCTATCTATCATCTATCTATGTATTGTTCCATCTGTGTATCATGCCCTACTCAAGCGGTTGGTGACGTCAAGGAATAAATCCTCACTACAAGGAATGGTGAGGCCTCCCATGGGATGATGGAATCCGAATTCCTCTTCAGCTTGAAGCAGCAATTCTTGAAAATAAGAGTGATTCAAATACGACACGGGAATAACAAAGCGTTTCTTTTCATTCTCGCCAACATAAACTGCAAGGTGCCCCTTTGGAACTTCAGCTCCCATTGATGATCTTCTTTCACCAGATAAAGATCGTCTCAACATTTGTCGGATGGCCATTATTGTGGTAGTGTAACTCTTGATAAGGGAGAACAAATAAATTTATGAAAGTATACTGAATGTTGTAGAAAGCCAGGAATTGTTGAATGGTTGAAAACTGAGAAAGTTCTGTGTATATATAAGCAAGCAAAAATTACCTCTTCCTCGAGAAATTTTGAATAAAGTGAGTGGATGGTATTCAAAAGCACATGAAGAGTCACATGGATTTGTCCATTTCAATCAGCATTGAAATTTAAGAGCACCAACCGATGTTTTCCTTCCAATTAAGAGATGATAGAGCCCTCCTCAGGCCCACCCTTGTGTATTACAAAATAATGATGCCTAAAATCAGTGGTTCAGCGGCTAGTTTGCCATTTCCTAATTCAGACACAAACACATGGGATAGTCCTTACTGTACTCTTTTGTAGAAGCAATATGCCCAACCCTTGTAACATCAGTCACAGGTCCATTGTGTTCTTACTGGCAAAATATGGATCAAGTGGTGGACACCATAAATGGATATGTGCTGCCCATAAAACTTCAGGGTCAGAAGCAAATTGCCAAATTAAATGTACCTATTTCCTCTTCTCATCCTCAACCAGTACTTGATTTCCTCAAGGCTGGTATACGGCACCCACAGAAATGAAAGAAGGATGAATGATTAGAAATGCCAACCTTCCATGTCTGTCATAGCTTCTACACCAATGTTGGTCCACCATGTGGAAATAAATTCATGTTTCGAATATATTGAAAGGTCCTTGTTTTCTAAGGTTTTTCAGTATGACCTGAAATTGGCAGTGATTTGCATACATCTCTTGGACATATGTGAAATTGTCCAGGCGCAAGTTAGTTCTTAAGGGGTCATATGTTTTCTGGATTCTATGCATTCTTCGGAAAACCTGCCCTCTGTTAAAAAACAATAATGTACAGTATTCCTGTTGTTGTCGTGACATGAAAATGCAATACTGATACGAATACAAGAATCTATTCTATTGGAATGTGAATACATATACGAAGTATTTGATCCTAGTGTTTCCATCAAGTCCACGTTCAACTACGTTGTATCAAAACTCAAAAGTCTGTTGTATCTCTTCTGATACAAACATGAATTGGTTTAGATCACTTATAAACCAGGTTTAGATTGTCACTTACAATTTTACAAACATGAATTATAAGCTATTACCAGACAGATCATCATATTAAACTAAGCACCTTATGTTTGTGTAAGAACAGAAATTTTTAAAATTTGAAACGTATTGTTTTAATTTTTGTCAGAGTGGCACTACGCTTGCTTGTGCAGAAATCAAACCGCAAAAGAAACAAAATCAGGAACATATCGATAGTCAGAAAGGTAGTACAAATAGATCTGAAAATTGGACTGTTTTCTCATTTATGTTTGATGCATGTGTACTATGAATTTT
Organism: Hygrophila difformis; assembly: GCA_030278955.1. Classification (NCBI taxonomy): domain Eukaryota; kingdom Viridiplantae; phylum Streptophyta; class Magnoliopsida; order Lamiales; family Acanthaceae; genus Hygrophila; species Hygrophila difformis. The sequence goes on along the minus strand of JAOANR010000005.1, from coordinate 61,511,402 downwards.
GTATTTTGTACATTGATATTTCAGGCCTCATCCGGACAAAGAAACAAGACGAATATGTATACCTATCAATCTAATAGTATATCTCTACTGATCTATCTATGTCAATCCATTCTACTAATTATGCTCGGCTCAAACGGGAAGTGACATCAAGGAATAAATCCTCGTTACAAGGAATGGTGAGGCCACCCATTGGATGATGGAACCCGAATTCTTCTTCCGACTGAAACAGCAATTCTTGAAACAAAGGATGATTCAAGTATGACACAGGAATAACAAAGCGCTTCCTTGTATTCTCGCCGACATAAACAGCACAGTGACCCTTTGGGACTTCACTCCCGGTTGATCTTCTTTCACTGGATAAAGATCTCCTCAGCATTTGTCGTAAGGCCATTGTTGTTTGTGTTAATCTAAATCTTGTTAAGAGAGAACTAAGCAGTTCTTGAAGGTGTATTGTATGATATGTGAAGCTGAGAAGAGGATTTGCTTGATGATTGCAAAACCAGAGGAAGTGGGTGTGTATATATAAGCAATGCAAAAACAACACTTACCCCTGACAAAATTTGAATGGTGTGGATGCATTAGGGGCAAATGTATACTTGAGAAACATAGCACATGACGAGTCACATGGATATGTCTGTTGTACAATGATCATAGAAGTTGAACAACACAAAATATGGTTTCCTACCAAATAAGATAAGAGAGCCCTAAGCAGGCCCTCCTTGTGGATTACAAGTTGTGGTGCCTAATATCAATATATATTGATTTTGCTTTCTTGCCACTTTCCTAATTCACATAAAGAAACATGAAATGATCCTTCTTAATTTTCTTTGTTGGACTTTCGAGAGAAAATACAAAAGACGACGTGGTTTTGCACTTCCAGGATGGGCAATTGGTTTTGTATCACACTTATTAGATTATGTACTATATATGTATATTAATAACAACAAAACCTCAGGATAAGTCCCAATTAATAATGTATGTGGGACTCCACTGCTTTAGGCAAGAAAAATAGAAAACGCAAATATTCCTCGACATTCCGGCTTTCTTGTACAACATGATTCACGACGACGGAGCCGAGAATATAAGATTATTTCATGGCTTGAAGTTTTCAAGTTTTTCTTAGATGGGATATTATCTGAGAGTGAAATTAATCGTTTTGTCACAGAGCTGTACCCAAACCAGCACCTTCAGGCAACAAGGGGAAATGGGTATGAGATTAGGATCTCAATATCATGATCACCAAAATGAACAATTGTTATAATGTCTACAACAATTCACAATTCTAGGAAGCATGAAAGATGCAGTGTTTGGAAGAATTTTTGACACGATGAAATTTCTCCCAATGGCATTGACTTCGGGGTCGTATGGTCATCATATTATGGAACCTGAATTCATTTAGAAATACTGAGTTTGTCCCTCGTTCAGACAGACATACAAGAAATTCCAGAGCACCTAGTATTTATCCCCACCAAACTCGGACAACAATGCCTAATGCTGTCCTTGTGGTTAAGAAAGAAGGTATGAAATCTTTGGCGATCTAGTCAGTAGTGAGACTGCCCTTTCAAGGGCATTTTATTAAGTTTCGGTGGGATTCTACTTCCAGTCATCTTCCAAATTCAGAAAATAGATCATGATCATCTTTGGCGTTGCATCAATCAACAATTTGTTGACTTCCCTATTCAATACAATTAAACCATATAGCGCAAAAATATTTAAATCATTCACCACAAATAAATACTCAGGTCGATCTTCTAGTTTGATTACATTAACTACTGCATTTGTGTTATAGTATTACATTAAGTGGAGATGAAATACCCTACAACAACTCAATGCAATAAAAACTGACTGGGAAAAGATAGTAACCAATGGAAAATTTGTAGTGCTTGACATGATATTAAATATACAAAATTGAGATATATAAAATTGATGCAAAAGATGGTGTGTAACAGAAAATTTGATGTTTTCATGCAGACTTCTTGGCTTCATCAAGTTTTTTCTTCCTTTCTTTTAACAGTTTAGTGTTAGCACGTTTCTTCTCTTTGCCAATCTGGAAGGGAAAAGTAGAGAATGTAAGCAACATACAATAGGAAAAGGAAGCAATGCATTGACAAGAAAGAAAGCATACAAATAAGAATAACCCAATGACAATTGCAAAAACACTATAAATGATCCATAATATTTTTATGCTTTAATGGTTATTAGAGTTGATTCCAAGTATCTTTAGTAACTGGTTAGCACTCATGATGCTTCACAAGATTACATTTAACGCAATGAAATCCACAGTAAGGATGAGACAACCATATGCCATAAATACAAAATGTTAAAAAGCATACCTCCATGGCCTCCAGGAGCTTTCTCTTCCTGCGCGACATAGATACCTTCGCCATATCAGCAGCATCAGTAGCAGCTTGTGGCACATCACCACCAGTATTTTCTTCATCATCCATGACTTTAACACCATCAGAAACAGCAGAATACCGTGAACCTTGAAGTTCTGATTTCAGCTCTTCATGATACTGTTTTTCCAGCATTGACATCTGAAAACCATGAAAAATTTTCAAAATAGTTTAGCTTCAAGGGATTTAACTTACAAAAAACTAGGTCATGTCGTGAGTCAAATTCTGGACCTTCTGTCTTCTCTTTTCAGCATCAATAGCTTCTGCCCGATCAGCAATGCCTAATAAATTCTGGGGGTCATCCAAGTCATCTTTTCCCATGCCAGGTAATGGTAGGACTTCCTTTCTTGCAGCAGCCTTAAACCGTTCAATAGCTTCGGCATACTCAGGAACATGACCTTCTGCTTCGTTGTCAACAAATGGAGACAAGTGTGGTGGAGGTACACTGCCAAATATTTTCATTTTTTCAGATTGATTTGTGGAGTAATTTCTCCATCAGGACAACCTGTCAAGCATTCCAAAGAGGTATAATAGAAAATCCTAGCAGAAATGTAAAGTAGCTTACCATCCCACCATATATTTCTCAGTAGGTATTATGATGCGTGCGTTTACACAATCATATACCCACTGTGGTTGCACATATTCTCTGGAAAGGAACTTCTGCCCTTGTGTTGGCCTATCTACAATCTGCACAAAATTGCCATAAACACATTTAGCCGCTCTTAAAGCAAACAAGCCAATTCAAACCATTCCACATGGCAATAAAGAGCAATAAATACATTTTGAGGATCTAATATATATACACATATAAAAAGGGGTCATGAGTTCGATTTCTAATCATCAATGCTCTATAGCAGTAAAAGCTAATGATGCACTACAGCTTTAACAAATCATGTCAGGTCATTATTCTGCTTTCAGCCCGTTCCCATGAACTCATGCTACAAGAATAATTAAAAAAAAATACTTATATAATGACATACCTGATGAGTGATGCTTTGATCAGACTCATCAAATGGCGCTCCATCACCTTCCCAAGAAACCATGCCACCAAAAGCAGGGATAACAAACAGCAAGGATTCCCTAGGAACCTGAACCAATTAGACCAGTGGAAACAATAAAAGAGGGAACGTATGTAGGTGCAGAGGGATCAAAATTAGAAACACACAAAATTACAACCAGAACAGTCACACGCATATGGACCGATTTGCAATTTTATTTAAAAATACGGGGGGGGGGAGAGAAACCAAGGAGCACATCACCAGCAAAGAATAAAATAAATGAAACCCATGAAAAACCATAAATGTTGCTCAAATGGTCTGTGCATGAACACAAATATCTGTAAACTATACAATAAGACTATAGAGGCCAAGGAGTCCCTAACCTCACGATTCAAAAAGAATTTCATGTTCCTGAATAAACTTTTACACTCCTGGGTTTCTGCATCTTCATCATCCTCATTAACTGCATCTTCAACAAGGTGCATCAAAGCACCAGGTTCATTGGAAGGAAGTTGATGCTGAAGTTGAGCAAGCCTGAGCTCGGAGTCATCACCATTTGTCTCAGATCCAGATGAAGTAGTAGCCCTACTATTTGATGTGGAGGTTTGAGCACTGGCATCAAAGTATCTTGACAAGGCATAAAGATCTGCATATTTCCAAGAACATAATCAATGCAACCTGAAGCTACTAACCATTGAGATGGGTTTCCCTTGCCACATCTATACTTCTATCACCATATTACCTCGCATATAAAGTTTTTGTATACTGAAAGTATAAAATAAAAACTGAGATAAACATGAAGGTAGAAGATGAATCACACCTGCAGCCAGAGCTTCCAGTCGAGGATCAAGAACAGGTGGATATCTAACATTTATTGACTGATAAAGTTCATAATTAACAAATCCAAGAAGTGTCTGGCAAAAGAAAAATAAAAATCGCAACTCAGAAAAGATAAATAATTGCCAGACACAACCAACCAAATGGCTTCATAATTGAACATTAATGCAAAGCGAGTTAAGATTAAGTGACAAAAAAATAGACAAGAACTTGCAAGTTCAAGAGAAATCAAAATATCATCTTCCCATAAAAATGACAATGTTTCACTTTAAGAAACCTCCTAGAACTATCACAACCCAAATAACTAGTTCCTGATGGCAAAATTCAATCCCAAATAAAAAATTACTTACTATTTGCATGCACATGAAAACATATTGTAAATCGACATAAAAATTCAATCACAACCAACTAAAAAACTGAAAAATTATGAACAAACCTCATAAAATTCCAGAAAAGTGAGTAGCACTCGATAATCAACTTCAGGAAGTACTTGCTGCAATGCATGTGGTGTCAACCAAGTAATTTTTTGTCCTTCGACCTCCGCCTAGATAGTAAGCAAATACATGGTAAAAGCAACAAAACCATAAACACAAATAGAAAATTACAAAACCACATTATGCATACTTGGTAATATATTCCTTTCACGGAAATGAATGTCTTCCTCAGTTTATGGGTACGTGAAATATAGGCTTGCCACTCGTGACTCAACCTACAAAGAATCATTGGCAAAATCAAGAAATATATAAACACAACAGCAACGTGTCATGAAAACAATATATAGTGCATAGTCCAGATTTATTAATATGCACAGCCAAAAAAATAGAAAAAAACACTAACCTTCTACAATGATGAACTCGCTCCACTGATATCGTTTCCCCATAGACAGCCCTATCCATAGCTGGCAATGCAGCAAACAGATGTACCATACTAAGACAATCATCAAGATCCCTTAGAGCATCAACAAATGTAGGATACCTAAAACCAAAAACGAAATACAAGACTTTGAATCACATTGAAAACAAAGACAGCGAAAAATTACAAAATACTTAGTAGTAATTGAACTCCCCACCTCTCTCTAATAATCTTATCAAGTGTGTATGTTGGCTTCCGTGACAACAACCGTTCAGCAAGATCCCTGTTTTTCTTGGACATGGCTTTCTTTATCTTCCTGTCATAAGCTCGTATATCCCTCAATTTATCAACAATCGGATTATGTTTGAGAAACAACAAATCCTTCATGTGGTAGTAAGAATGGTGATTCCCTTTCACCTTCTTTCTTGGCTCTCGAGGGGTAACACCATTCAGTATGCATACTTTCCTGGATTACAGAAAACTTTATATTTAAGAACATTACAATTTCAATTTTGGGCTGACTAAATTGAAAATTTCGGGGAAACTGAAACCAAGCCAATGCCCACTTCTTGGGAGCATGAAAATCAGTCATAAGGATGCCCAAAAAAAGTAGAATGTGAAAAATATTACGAACCTGAAGACGGGAAGGCTAACTTGCAGGTATTTGATGGCCTGAGACCTCGTCACATAGCTCGCAGCGTTTCCTTCCTTCTTCTTTCCCTACAAACAGAAGACATTGAGAATCAGTAGAGCAAGGATATGGAAATTACACCAGCATCTTCTGCTCCTGCTCAAAAACAATCGCGTATGAAGGCGAATCTTACGGCGGGCCTGTAGTGCTTCGGCATGGCGACGACGACAGCGGCGGCGAGAGAAGGACGTTGAGAGGGCGGCAGCAAGAAAGGGTTTTGTCGATGGAAATCGGAATATTAATATACTCTACTACAGATTTCCGTAGACAATAAGAAATATATTTGGGCCATCCAGAAATTGGGCTTGAGCCGTTTAATGTTGGGAATATCTACCAAACAATATGAAACGGAGAGCATCAATATAACTGTAATTGAACCAAATTTAAACTGAGCCGGCCCATTACATGCTAGTAAAAGTGTAAAACTATAATATTCGGCCACTAAAAGTTGGGCCTAGCCCATTTATTACCAGGAAATGGATCACCATAATATAGCCACAGTGATAGTACTTTGACCGGCAACGCCACTTAACTTTCACAAATTTCATAATTTTCCCTTTCACCTTTTATGCTTTTTGCGCTTATATATATTGCTTAACACCCTAAGTCCCTAGCTTTGAATTTCCATTTTAAAATACCTCAAATATTCTTATTAATTGGATATATTTTACAATAAATCTTGTAGTAGCATTTAAAACACCATCACATGGATTAAAGCAATAAACAGATATGTCTCCCACACACATTTGATGATATATGAGTGTTAATGTTTATAAAAGAAAACAATAAACCGATATGAGCCCAATATTATCACGCAAGAATGAGCCCAAATCTAATAAACCCTAATATTATCACGCAAAGGACCCCAAACCAAACATATCTTAGAAAACACCACAAAACTTAGGTTCAATGCATCTGCAAAAGTGCCACAAACAACCCTTTTTTTTCCCTTTCTTCATTTAATCATGCCCGAGCAATCAATATACTTGGCCGGATTGCCCTTATTTGGCCACAACAAGATCTCCACCATTAGGCCACACATCTTCCTGTGTAATAAAGTTGGCCAGAGTGTCCTCCAAATCCCTCAAGACTTGTCCGAATCCCATGTGATTTTTTTCCCCAATTATTTCACTTGACATGTCTCCCACAAATCCTCCCAAATATAGAGGTTAAAAAATATAGCAACTTTTTTTTTAAAAAAAAAAAAAGAAAAAGAACTCCCCACCCCCCCCCCCCCCCCCCCCCCCCCCCCTCTATATATACACTTCAATAATACATCCTTCCATTCACAAACTCAAAAACCACTCTTCCCACATCCCAAATCCCCCCCCCGCCCCACCCCCAACACCATTGTTAGAATCTTACAAAAATAATGGGCTTCAATATATCTCAAACCAAAGAGAAGCTAAGAAGGACCATATCATTCTCTAAAGGGGGCAATTTAGCACAAAATGAGGTTGTTCCCAAGGGACATTTCCCGGTGTACGTTGGAGAGACACACGCAAGATACGTGATTCCAATAGCGTATTTGAACCACCCTTTGTTCCAAGATTTGCTGCATTTGGCCGAGGAAGAATTCGGATACAATCATCCCATGGGAGGCCTCACTATTCCATGCCATGAAGATTACTTCCTAAGCTTGACTTCACAGTTGTAGCATATACTATTACCTTTGTTTCGCTGATGTCTTAATTAGCTTATTATGTAGTATTATTAATAGAACATTCTTCTCGAATAGACTACTTCAAACTACTTGACACAAACATATAGTACAACGAGTCGTTCAAGTGGATCATAAGACAACAATTAACAGGCAAGATAAACTTATGACCCTGAGTTGTTCAAGTGGATAATGTCCTAATCGTACAATTTGGCCTCCATTTGCAGATATTTCAATCAACCTATAGCTCGACACAGAGTCTATAGAATTAAATAAATTTGTTCTACTGATTCATGTCATGCTTCAAGCCTCCCACACGCAAACCAACAGAATTCAAATTTCTATCAGCTGCAACATGTCCGCAGCAATAATAATAGTAATAATAATTCGACAGAAGACAAACAACAATGTTGTACTACTAGTATTTTGTTGCTTAGGCTGTAATCTGTATGCTTGAAAGAACAATGCATGTGATTCCTCGTGTACCTTGTTTTCTTAAGTTTAACCTATCCATATCACACAGTCACTCACTCATAATTTCAGCATACAACTCATTTGGGGCTCACAAACTGATAATAATACATTACACACACAGCGAGACCTATTTATGCTCCAGCCAAAGCGCGCACAAAGCCACTATTAGTGTTTAACAAATTACAGCCAAACTTCAACAAAACTGTCATCAATATACATATATGAGTATATAACAGGGGTTTGATCATTAAATTATATAGGCTAATGCAATAATAAAGAAAACACATAGGTCGATTTTTTTTTGTGATAATCTACAGGGGTTTGAACGGATGGGACGAGCAGGAATGTATAGAGACGTACAAATGAGAGGACAATGGCACATGATGCCTCACATGCTTTTGCTTTAGTACCAACTCATCATCGAGGATTGGACTAAGATATATATATATATGTGGGTGTGTTGGAATGTCGAAGGCCCTACCACTCACCACAACTAACAGCAGAATTTTTGCCCAAGATTATATGCCCTGTAAGTATCACACAATTGGAAAAGCACCCATCTTATCGATACGAATGGCCCAGGACTGCCGCCTGCTACAGGATTTCCCACACTTAAACTTATTACCATCCAAAGTTGGTGTGAGGCAGTAGATTATTGGACATTGGTTAGACTTAAGACATCTAAAGAAGGCTCCTCTACATTCTTAATCACACAGTCGGTCAATTAATGGTGAGCCCCTCTAATTCTAAAGGTTGACTCCAAATTAACAAGGACGCGTACTGCAGGCCATTTTCACAGGTCAACTAATTTATCCCATCTACTCCACTTTGAGGCATATATATGATATCTGATGATATATATATGCACCAGCCACAACATGGCTGGTGTGCAATAAAACTTGACACCAAATTAGGGGGACCTCTCATTGACTTCAAATGAATATGGGCTGTTGAATTGATTTATGATAGTAGTACATCTATGATCTATATATGTACACAGCACAATCTCCTCCACTAGTAGTACTGCTAAACACAAATCTTCAGCATTATCTTTCCATATAAGTGGCCTTTGAACTAATCATATTCCCACTTTAAATTCAAGTTCAAGAATTTGTGTTGACTTTGAATTATTACAGTCACTTCAGTGCTTGAACAAATTCTTTTTCTTTTTTTTCTTTTGCGGTGCAGTGCATTTTTGAGGATTTAGAAAGGACTAAGATTTTTCGTACATCTTTTTGTAAGATCTTCCTACAAGTTTGCAAGATTCGAACCTTTAATGTAGCAGTGGACCACTGTACTGTATAATCATCTGTAAGTTTCTAAAATCACAGCTTGATGAGGCGAAAAATTAAAAGAAAGATTCACGCGCAATAGAGGGAGTTACTGAACACCACAAGTTTTCGGGACCCTTGATCCCCCATCACAAGGGCCTGTAATTTTCCTACATATTGAACTTGCTAGTTGCTACACTGCTAGAAAGGGGCACAAGTAGTCTAAGTTCAGTGCAGCATAAAAATACACCCCTTTTGATCTTCTCTAAGTATGCCTAGACATGTCTTAGACATCATTAACTGAATCAAGGGATCTGAAGTTTGTTGGGTGGTTGTTGGCTTACGACTGTATGATAATAATGTCATTCAGGAATACAACCCTGCAGAGAGTATGATATTTTGATTACAAAAGGGCACATTATTGTTTATTGAGAAATCAAAGATTTAAGTATTCTTTAAACACTTAGGCCTTGTTTGAATGAATTTTTTTGGGGTTAATGAATTTTAAAGACAGAGTTCGAATCCTTCGTGTCTGATTGGCTTAGATAATACTAGTAGATTTTAAATTTATCTAATCCAAATATATGATTTTAATCCTTTTTTTTTTAGAGAATTTAAAATTATTGTCAATAATTTATCATTTTAAATCCCCTCTTGAGTCTCGATTCACTCAACTATCGTCGATTCAAATTTTGTTTACAAACTAATATTCATTAAACAATTATTCTGGATAGATACATTATATTTAAAATACTTGGCCCTTTATAGACATACATAAATCTAATTCTTTGGTTCAAACAAATTCTTAATGAACTAAAATTTAAGGCCCTGTTTGGCAAATAAGCTAAATGAAATTAGGTTATTTTATTCAATTTAAGATAAATTAGCTTATTTAAAAAGACCAAATAACTTAAAATAGTATTCAATCAGTTCTTTTTGAAACCGCTATTTCATTTAGGAATTAGCTTATTTTAGTCAAAAAAAATTGCCACAAAACTGCCAAGCAGCTAATTTTAACTAATTTATTACTCAAAGTACTCACATAAACAGTTAACAGGTAACAGCTAATTCCCAAACAGACCCTAAATCTTTAAAGTTAGGATAATGTAACATAGCGAAAATAGTGTCGTCCTTCGCAAAATCAAAGAGAATTTTCATTATTTTCAATACACAATTCTCATAGACTAGAACAAAACATTTTAACCAAAACAATTTGCAATTTTGCGTGAACAAATTTTCCAAATAACTTTGTGATAAAAAAAAACACACACACACAAGGATGCATCCAATGAACTCATTCCAACCTTCACATATATCTACTTTCTTTGCCATCATGATTTTATACAGTAATGATCTACTCTTTGCATTCAATTATATGAGATTTGAATAATAAATACTAAAAAAAAAAGAGAAAAAAAAAGAAGCAACATTAACTTCAAGTTGAAACTTTAATTATTGTAGATTCCCTAAAGTGGTAGGGCAAAATGTCATGCTACAGATTAGTCAAAACCATGTGATTCTCCACCACACTCAACCTGATTTCTCATACTTAAGTCTCCATAGCGCTCCCTCTCATTTCAATCCTGCATCACTCAAAAAACTTCCCCTCTCTCTCTTTCTCTTTCAATTCTCAGCCCGAAGAAGCACAATAACACCACCACAATCACATCCCCAACATTTGTTCAGACTCATCATCCTAAACCCAAAATGGGAATCAAACTAACAGGAAAAGCTCATTCAAAGAAGAAGCAACGCCAGAATGGAACGACAAGCAGTGATGTTCCAAAGGGGCATTTCACTGTCTATGTAGGAGAAGCACACAAGCGGTTCGTGCTGCCCATATCGTACTTGAACCATCCTCTATTCCAAGAGCTATTACATTGGGCAGAGGAAGAATTCGGATACGAGCATCCAATGGGTGGCCTCACCATTCCTTGCACCGAGGAGTACTTTCTGAGTCTTGTGAATTTAATACAGTCGTCTTCTTCCTGATATAATATATGTACAGCAGTGCTGCAATTTTGTTAGATTTAAATTGCAGCTCTTTTGAATACATGTATTTTGGAATATAGTTATAGTTCATAGTTGTGACAATCTAAAACTGGATTGTAGTCGCTTCAGTTTTGTTATACAGATTATATTCTCTCAAAGTGTGTCTTCCTTTTGACTATGTTTTCTACTGCAATTGTACATAACGTTCTGCAACTTTGCAATATCTTGTCTTTGGTAAAATAAAACCGAAATTTAAAAACAAGTTCAAAGGGTTTCTATTAAGATTTTATGTTGATATTATATAGAGTCCTATAGACTGTGAAGAGAAACACTCATCCCTAATGCCAAATATGCAGATTCAGTGGAAGATTTAGTTACTAACCACCACATTAGGATTATTTAGTCGGTATTTGTTTAGTGATTTGGAAGATTGGAATTAACCAAGAAGGATTTTGTTTTTTTACTTTGGTTTAAATATGTTTATTAATATGTAATTAATATATAGGGATATTGCAGATGAAGTGTAATTCAGGAGGGGCCTATATTGTCTCCTCACCCATATAATATAGACAAACAAATAGCGTCAACTCACAATTTTTTAAGAGATAAATACAAAAATAACATTGGAAACAAGAATCTTGGGTATTGAAATACATAGTTAAGATTTGAGATTGAAAACCATGGGTAGAGTAAAAGGAAATATAATAACACTACTTTCAGATTTCATATCATTGAGCATGTTTTCTATGATATTTTTTAAATATATTAACCATGTGATAGTAGTTCAAAGATCCAAATTCTATGTAGTCACACTAATACACAGTCTTCAAGAACAACTGAATTTCTACAATTTTAAAAGAATAAAAAATCATTCATTCCAACTTCCAAATGCAGTAGAATTGCAGATTTATAACTTCCTTAAAGGTCATATTTGGATCATTGGATGTATTATTAGCAATTTTATCTCATATCTTTCCACAAAAATGCATACTTCTATATAGAATATACACCCTCCGTTTTTTTTTTAAAGGTTACGTTTTGACTTTTTTACTGTTCATTGTAGCACCTTGACTTCTATTTTTGTTATAGTTATAGAAGACAAATATAACCAAGTGAGATCTTGTTTGATTCGTCTCATCTTGTAGTTTTTAAATATCAAATTTTTAGAATTTTTACTTGTACCGAATTTGAGTTATTAATCGTTGAAAATGTGCATTGGCGTACGTGCAAATGAGAAGTGTAACCTTTAAAAAAAACGGAGGAAGTATATATTATTTCTTTTACTTTGCATAATACCCTTTTAGGTTCAAGTTTATATTTTTATATACTCACAATTCAATCATGATTCTATAATTTATACATAAAAAAGTTAAAGGGAAAAAAAGAAAAAAACAAAACTCACTTAAACCAAGCATTACTTATAAAATCCCATCATTACAATTCATATTTTTTTATCTAATAGAAGTACACACTACACACTATTTCGGGAAAAAAAATCAAATAAAATAAGAAAAACAAAACAAAACAAGAAAGTCAAAGAATATATATTTGTTTTTCTTACCCAAAGAAAGAAACATTCAATCATATTTTCCATTTAAATTCAATTAATATTTATTCACATTTAGAATATTTTATGTCTTTATAAGAAAAACAAAACAAAAAAAACAAACAAACATAGTTGGGCTAAGTGATATAGCCATAGAAGTCACTGGCAACCTAAGCAAAGGTATCTAGGTAAAGGTATCGGGTTCGAGCCTTTGTGTATGCAGAATTTTGCTTTGGTATCATCACTCCTATCATTTATACCATTAGTTAATATGAAATTTGCACTCAAACATAAGAAAACAACTTAATTACATGTATTGGTAGATAATAGATATAAATTCATTACTGATATCTCCCATTCAGACTACTAAAATAAAATAAAATAATAAGATTCAGATTTATTTTCACAGTAAATAAAATATCAAGAAACATATATAGTGAACATTATTACAAAAAGTTAGTAAACAAAAGCATATGGCCATGTGATATTTGTCACAAAATAATCTAGAGAAAAGAAGTACATTTCATGAGCTAAAATCTATTTTTTTTAGTGTCCCAAAGAGTGTTATAGTGATTCGATCCACTTTTACAGTAGACCACTAGGAAATTATTGACGTACACATGTAATGGGGTGTTTTTATTAAACATTGAATCTATAGTTATCATTACAATAATGTCAAGATATATACAGGATACAAATACAAAATGTCCAGAGTCAAGTGATTTTCAGGCATACAATATAATGCTAAGTGGGGAGCCCCCAAATTTTTATTTCTTTACAATGAAAAGATTAAAGATAAGGCCTGATTTGATCATTTTATGTTGTGCAGCAGCTGCCACTTCAATTTTCCTTTAAATTAAAGCCAACCATACAGGTTATATTCATTTAATTATTTCTATTCAAAAACAGTTTCATTTTATCATTTGTATTGAGACATTAGCATTTATAAGCACCCCACAATGTCTCTTCCTATTGTCACTTCATGAATTCAATACTCCACCAATTTCTTAACCCTTCCACATACCTATCTAAGTAGCAACTTCTTGGCTGAACATGAACTTAAAATTTGAATGACTAGACAACAATGATATTAGAAACTTCATCAGAGAAATCACAACAATCACAACAAGATCATTTAATTTTCTATCTTTTTCGAATTTAAAGACGAAGAGACTTAACATTACCATAAAGTAGAGCCTATTATTTAATGAAATATGGGGCCTTCACAGTATTGGACTGTAGTAGCATCAATGGCCTGCAAGGAAAACAGTATTAACGATTAGATTATCAAAAAATCTGGCTAAGGGAAGTAGTAAGTAGTATGGAACAATACATAAAAACACTATCACTGCGGGCTAAATTCATAAATGTAAGATTCATATCGTAAACAATATAATGTATGGTCTTATGAAATTTGCTGTTTTTTTCTTCAACCAAAATGAGTGTCATGGTGTCATAGAATTGTTTTATATGTAATAGAAAATGATTGAAAATGTCACAAGTTGAAAATATGAATAACCATTTTCATAATGCAATAAATAAAGGATTAAGCCCCTATTTGATTATCACTGCTTACAGAATGACTCTTGCATATAATGTGTGTGTGCACGCGTGTGAATTTGAATGTTCATGTTAACCCTATAAATTAAACCCTCAACACACCAAAATGTATTTTCTTACAAGTTGAAGGAAATTGAGATAGAGGGTGACCTAAATAAAAAAAATATAAAAAAATAAATAAAAATGAAAAATCAGCAACAGATGTACCATAGTTGTAAGGAAGGTAAGTGTCTGGTTAGCCCTACAGTTTATTGTATGGACCCTAAACTGTCTTTTTGTCAATAGCTTAAGCATTCATACGATAAATCAAATACTATCTCAACTACCACCAACATATGTAGTGATTTTATAAATATGCGAATAACTATTCTTGATTCTGATAGACCTACATTCAGACATACAACTTTATAATTAAAGATCTAGTTTAATAAGCAAACAGTCTAATGTCCAAAATGAGCATTAAGTAATTCAGATGAATGAGTTTAGTTCTATTCTTCATCAAATAAAGCATCAGGTATTGGTGCAAGAGGCTGGAGGGGAAATCTCATTTCTGAACATTTATTTCGTATTGATATCATTGCCAGAAGACACAAATCGAGCTTAATGATGGATTCAATCATCCAGGCCATGATTACAAATATTATTTAACTGAACACTGTACTATATGGCAGCAGTGGATCATAATTTATTATATAAATATATACACATACACACACACACACACACCATAACTAAAGCCATGTGCTGCTACATGAC
The DNA here is from genome assembly GCA_030278955.1 of Hygrophila difformis. NCBI lineage: Eukaryota > Viridiplantae > Streptophyta > Magnoliopsida > Lamiales > Acanthaceae > Hygrophila > Hygrophila difformis. The sequence continues at coordinate 61,496,369 of JAOANR010000005.1, read as the reverse complement.
AATACTGACCACTCATTAAAATTATTAGCCATCAAATACAGGAGTAAAGACATGTATACTTCAATGTTTGAAGATTGATCAAAAAACATAAAAAGCTTTTATTTACCAAGTCTTGGTACAAACCAGCATACTAAACAAGCCATATGCTTACCAAAAAAAACAAGCCATATGCCTTCAACTAATACCTGTTTCAAATTCCAAACAAATAATTACAAGAATACAAGCCTTAGTTATTTGCGCGAGTACCACTCAGACATAATTGAATAAGGGTCAGCCATCTACTAGCAGTTTTTGTATGAGAATTTGAGATTGAGACATACCATCTGACTGGGAGGTATAAATTCCATAAGTGGATACCTTGGTTAACTCATTTCAAGGATGTAACTGTGTCGAGTCTTGACCCAAGAAAGAAATAAAGAACAGATTAACCTACCATTTGTGTTATATTTATGCAAACAATAATTATTGGGGGGAGTTAGAATGAGGATATATGTAGGTTCTACCAGTTATCATGCATGCAAATGAACAAAATAGTGTCTTATTTCCAACATATGAGTAGTACTTGTTCTTGCACTTCAACAGTTGCATGTGAAGTATCTAAAGAACCTGGCCACCTGGTCAAGAAATGCAACAATGAGCATTTGAAAATTAATTAGGAACACCAACAGGTTTGCCTTTCTTCAAGATTGAAAAATATTTGTAATTTGGATTTCTTGATAAACATATCGAGATGCAAACTCTGAAGCTAAATGAGGAGACTGGAGCAAGGAAAATCATCACTCCAAGTATATCAGGAAACGTAATGATGTTTTCAAACTGATGTTGGGGAACTACAACATCAAGCTAGTAAAAGATACCATCAATAAGGGCGCACTACAGTTCGTGGCCCTTAAGGACCAACATAGACAAGCAGCACATAGACTCCATCTTTTGAATCATTACCCGTACAAAATATCTCATCACGACATTGCAGGTTCCCTGGGGATTCTTTTTGTGGACATATTTGAAGAAAACCGGAACAACTCTACTTCCTATTGTGGAGTATATTTTGCCTCAGCCATTGGATTGAACCCAATCCAAACCCGGATGATATCTGTAGGTAGCAGGTTCGTTCATAGTCAAGAGCAACATACTCAAAGAGAATGCCAAAGAGCATATACAGTACCATAGATAAAGGGATTGTGAAGAATAGGTATAGATAAAAAGGATTTGATAATATGCATCAAACCTCCAAAAAATCATACTTCATATTTACAGGAGATTCTAAGTTCCAACCTACATCATCTATGTATTCATTCTTTACATGAGTCTTCATAAATGGATGTGCCAACTAATCACTATAGTCGAACTATTATTCTAGACGAAGAAATGCAAACTACTTATAATACACAAGATCTTTTGAATCCAAAACGAACTGTATGCTTTCATATCAAAGCACTTGAATTAAATGAATTTCAAACTGTTTCCTTTACCTTCTACAATTTCAATAAATAGAGGAAAGACAACACATTTTACACATTGCAAGCAGAGGCAGCTGTAGAGCTTTTAGTCACAGTTTCATATGGGCGTATATAATTTAGCTGAAAAGGGATACTTTAAAATGTATTTGCCCCTTACAAAGCGCCGATTCTTGGAAGTATTCGGAACGACGAAAGCCGTAGTCTGGTACGGTCACCGTAATCGCCAATTGTCTCCATCAGTAAGCCTCGGAGAGAAACTGCTCCTTCGTTTTTTATCAAAACTAGCAAGTAACCGTCGACACTGGACGGGCATATGATTAGGGTTGAAAAATTTACCGAAAACTCGGTATGCCGAGCTTACCGTATCGAAAATATCGAAAAATGTATACACGTATGCCGAAACTTAAGGTATACCGAAAAAATCGGTACGGTAACGGTATGGGGGGATTGCGGAAATTTCGGTATTTCGATATACGGATATACCCAAATGTTAATTTTAATATTATTTTAAATTTTTAATCCATCAACCCATCTCCCATTTTCTGAAGCTCAGCTTCTCCTAAAGCCCAAGCCCAACCCTGCCCCAGCCCACTTTTCAATCTGTCTCTACTCCAGCAGTCCAACTTGGCAACTCCAACACAGTCTCAACTCTCAAGTCTGAACTCTCAATTTTCGTTCAATCGTTCTTGCCCTAGCCGCCCTTCGTTCAATCGTTCTTCGTTCTTGTGCAGCCCCATCCTTGCGCTCGCCTCTTCCACAACTTCGATTCTCCATTCTTTCGTCAGCCACGGTGCTTGTGCATCTGGAATCTTTGCTCTTCGGGTTAGCCATCCGCCCCCCCGCGTTCATCTCATCACTCTCGTGTCTTGTTTGGTAATTATTGAATGCTCTCATGTTTTCATATGTTACTGCTTCCTTTTTACGATTTGTAAATAGTTGGATAATTGTACAGAATTAGCAGATGTATATGAGCTGTGCTTAATTTCTATCTTCAGCTTCACAAATCGATAGCAACAATTCCACAACCTTCTAAAAATTTGTTGCATCGTGTTGTATTACATTATTAGTACTACATTAAGAGAGTCAGACATTGTGGAAATTTCACATAAGGCATTGTGGAAAATTTCTTTAATATAAATAGAAGATTCGTTTGGTTAATATGCTCTGTAGCAGATTTAAAAGAAATTCATTGGACAGATGAAGATTTGGTGACTTTGAAACTATGTTTAGCCAATTCATTTAAAAGCTATCACCAGTTCATCACTCTTTGAAATTTCATGTGGCAGCTTTCCAAAAATTGAATTTTGTAGACTACTCATTTGTGGCAGCTTTCCATGTTGAATTTATTTACACAATTAATTAATTTTATCCTCATCTCGGTTTCATGTCTTCTTTTTCTTAAATTTGGCTCTCATGGTTTTATTGCAACTATTTGTTATTTTCATGATGGAATCCGAGTCTTCCCATACAACTTTCTATGGCCTATTGGTAATTGTTTGAATTCAAGGTATGCTTCAACTTGAGAAAGAAAGTTATCATAATAGTTTAGAGCTTCAAATTATGATCATGAAAAATATTAGTTCATGTCCTACAGGTTGATTTGTGCTTCTGTTGTAGCCTGGTTTTTTTTGGGTACTTAATTTTGTTGGATTGTAATTGTTGTTGTTGATACTTAATTTTTTTCCTTCAACCTGCCAATTGACCAATTCGAGATGGAATCTATGGTTTGATTGTTACTGAAAACTTTCACCTTTTGTAGGATGCTTAACACAGAACCTTTTGGACAAGTTAATTTTCATGTTTATACCGATGTGGAGATGGCTTCAGCAATAGGTGTTCTAATATTGTTTCTTTGCTTTGGTGCTATGTGGATGTGTTTCTAGTAGCTTTTGTTGAATAAATCTGAACTTTATATTTGTCTCTCAAATTGATCTAACAAATTTTACTCCATAATTTGCTTACAGGAGGGTACCTATCATGATCTAATAGGGTGAGGTAATATAATAAAATCTTATAAATGACTCTGTTCCACTATGTTTTGGCAATGTATATCACATCTCTTTCTAATATTTCTTGGTGTCCCCTATCTCTTTTAACATTATGGATTACATGTTGGATTGATTTTGTCTTTGTGTATTGAACAGCTTTTAATGCTCAAAGAAGAGGGGGAGACAGAAGATGCAAATTGAAGTTTTATTTTCAATGGTTGTGTTGAATATTAATGTGTATTGTTGTGTTAAGATATTTGGAACTTAGTTTATGTAATTTTTTTTTCGGTATGGTTCGGTATGCTCACGGTATGGCTTTTTTTTCCGGTATGGTTCGGTATGCCCATTGTAACGGTATGTTAACGGTTTCGGTATGACAATATTTCGGTATTTTTCGGTAAAAATCGAAAATTTTCGGTACGGTATATTATTCGGTTTGGTATCGGTATAAATTAAAGCATACCGAAATTTTCGGTATATACCGAAAATTTCGGTATCGGCATCGGTATGGTTTTTACCCATACCGAAAATTTCGGTACGGTACGGTATCGGTATCGGTATTTCGGTATACCGGAATTTGCCACCCCTAGGCATATCTATTTATTTTATATAATATTTATATTTATATTATATAAATTAATAATAAATTATATTTTGAATAATGAAAAATATGTAATGATTTTATATAGATTTGTAAGAGGAATATATGGTAATATAATTCAATTATTTTTAAAACTAACAAATAAATCATATTATACCACCTTCTTTAGCGTCTGTGGCTTATCCGGTACTAACGTATCAATAAAAATAATTATTAAAATAATATTTTATTTAATTTGAAATTTAAATTAAAATAAAATAAAATTTAAATATAAGTATTAAGCATAATATGAAAAATTCCCCTGCAATTTGCTAAAAATTTCATTGTTGAAAATCTTATTGGTAAGGGCTACTATAACACTATCCTTAAAAATGTCTGTATTATAAGTGGTGCAGTTTATATTTGTATATGTACTATAAAAAATTGCCGTTGTAGGATCACCCGTAGAGTTTATAAGAATATCACCTGGAAATGTCACAACTGATTGTACATCTCCAAATTCAATAAAAACTTTACCATCACCTACATCAAGTATCAATTTTGTCAATTTCTTGTCATATATAAATTTCATTGTAAATATTTCTTGTGTTGTGTTGAGTTAATCATTCTTAATTGTATATTAGTACTTTAACTCATGTCTTGCTAGTGACACGAAATATTTCAACATAATTGTTAATGGCTAAAAATTAGTTTTGGAAGATAAAGTCCAACATTCTTTAAAGATTGACATTGACTTTTGTTTATAATCATAGCAAAACAAACCGTGAGTGAGAATTTTCTCATTTGAAATCGAATAGGGGATTTGATTAAATCATATAGGCTCATATTTATTCTACAATCAAGAATTTTCTATTTTCATGGTTTCTCGAAAATTAATTTAACCTCAATTATATGGCTCTGCATCTTAATTACGATCAACCTACTTACATTGCATAATTTATTTGATGGATCTATATTACTAAGATGCATGACTATGCAACCCTCATTCAACTATATTTTTCGGTAATCCAGAACAATTGATTGTGTTTAGATATTCCAGTGAAAATAATTCATTGGCTTTACTTATGCTTTCATCATCTTGATAAATATTGTTAGATCTGATATATATACATTTTCATTTGTAGATATATGTTTCATAATATAATCATTGATCGTATGAGAAATCATTGGTATGGGTTAGTATAATATAATCTTTAAAAATATCTGGATTTGAAATGATGTAGTTCATATTTGCATCAGTACTTGAACAAATACCGCTATATGATCTTCCGTATATTTCTTAAAATTATCATATGGAAATGTCACATCTAATTGTACATCTCCAATATCAATACCATCTTTACCAATTACCATTGCGTATATGAAATATTCATTGTGCAAATGAGTTTTTTTAATTTTTTTTAAAAAAAATAGTCATAGTAAAACAACCGTGAGATGAGAATTTTTTCCTCTGAAATCAAATGGAGAATTTGGTTAATTCAGACTGCCTCATAATCATTCTATCAATTAAGAATTTTCATCCCAAATAATGAGTTTTGTTTTATTCAGAAGAGAGGTTAACTAATTTCATGGAGTAAGTTTTTTGCAGGTAGAATTGTCGTCACAATCTAGTTGAATACTAAATTTAGAATATGCAGTCAACTGGATATTATTCCACTGGATGCTACAGGCAGCACCATATCACATCTTCCATGAAGGGCTATACATAATATTTTCTAAATAAATTATTGATAAATATCTTATCATTTCCACTACGTAAAGAAAAAATATCAAACATCATCACTATCAACTACATACATTATTTTATTATAAACATTATTACGTTCATCAGTCAAGAAAGATACTCCCTCCGTCCCATTTATTATGTCTCATTTCTTTTGGACACGGTATTTTATGTGGGATAGTTAGTAATTTAATGTAAGGGTAGATTAGTGTTTAAAATGGGGGTAAATTAGGAATTTATGTGATGTGATTGTATTGAGTTTGAATTTTTTAAATGATTTATTTATGTGTGATGTGATGGTTGTGAGTTTGAATTTATTAATGGTAGTGTGTTTGAAATTTAAATATATTTATTTTATTGATGTGATGTGATGAGAGTAGGTTGAGTGATTTATGTTAATTATTTCCTAAAATGGAAATGAGACAAAAGATTTGGGACAGACAAAAAGGAAAGTGAGATATAAATAATGGGACAGAGGGAGTAATAGCTTAGCATGACCCGCCTTCATCTCTTCCTTATTATAATATGTCTGTTCTAGTATCAATAGATTATATGTTTCAGACGTTAAAACTTTATTCAGTATCGGCATTTCAGAGAAAATTTTCAAACTTATATAATTTGCAGCAGTTAGCCTTTCAATTCCTAATAAAGCTATATTTATTGTTGTTATTCCGTAAATTACAAATATGTTAAAATATAAACTAATGAATTATTTCTTAAAAAATAGATTAAAAATAAAATTTTCCTTTATTTACAGATGGATCTATTCGCACTCACAATAACTCTTTATACATCAGATTCTTTTATTTATAATATGCTTTATGAAAATAATTAATTACTTTAAACTAATTATCCAAAGAATATTAATCACATTTTTGTTAATAATTATAATCGTTTGAATTATTTTTAGAGATAATAATTTTTTAGGTCATCAGAATGATCAATTTTCAGATTTTATCAATTATTTTTTCATTTACAATTTTGGGTCACTACAAGGCTGTCGGACCCAAATAGGGCCAAAGCGGACCGCGTGTATCGCCTCATTATGTTCAAAAACTGGAAATCACATCCCTCTGGTAGCCTATTTAAATTTTCATTTTATTACTTTTTATGTAACTAAAATAAATAATATTAATTCCATCCCATAATTTATGTCTTGATTTTCTTTTTTGACATTTCGAATAAAAAAATAACCAGTTAATAACAATGTATCAAACTATATCTTGATTCCATATAATTTAAAAATTCCATATCTTTCTTGTAACATCCCGGATAATTATTTCATAATTAATTTAATTAATTATGATTAATTTAGTAAATTGGCTCAATGAATTTAATTTTTATGTGCTTAATTAAGAAGCCCACATTTATAGATAGATGGATGCCCTTGGAATTATAATCAAGGAGACCAAGCCCAATTCCCTAGCCTAGTCCATAACATTAACCATTGATCCAAGCCCATGAACCACTTTATTTTAATAGATCGGGTGTTAGAGATTTGGGGGCATTCTCACCCTTCTCTCCCGTCACTCTCAAGAAGAAAAATAGGGCTTTGGAGAAATGGAGGAAGCACGATAGTGAAGAGGATGAGAGAATTGGGAGCTAACATCTTGGAGCTCTTGGAGTGGAGAATCAATTGCAAGTAGGGATTTCCTCTTCCTTTCCCTTTTTCTTGTTCGAACATTTTGGGATTTTGGGGCTCTTGTTCGTTTCTTTTTGCTGGGGAAATTCCGGCTACTCACCGAAGGAGGAAGGGAGGCGTCGAAATGGTGGTGTGGAGGAGCCGACGTCGCGGTGGCGCGACGCCGGAGCAGCAGCGGCTGCTGCCGCTGTGGAGGAGCAGCGCAGCTGCGCTGCTCTGCTGCTGGCGGTTGCCGCCGGCCTATCGCCGGCGGCGAGGTGGTGGTGGCCGGCGTGGTGGTGTTCCGGCAGTGGAGTGGTGGTGTTGTGATGATTCTTGTTTGCATGTTCTAATATTGTATGATTTTGGTTGAAATCTTTGGGGGTTTGTTGTATTGAATTGGTAATTTTTGGATAATTGGGTGTTTTGTGATAAAATGGAGCTATGGGTAATTGATTGTTGGTGTTGGAAGCAAATTTGGCTTGTAATTGTTGAAGTGGTGTTTTGAAGAGAAATTGGAAATTGATTCACATGTTAAATGTAATGTACTTGCATTTTTATTAAGCTATTGGATTTGGTGTTGAATAAGTTGGCTTTTGAATCTTGAACTTTGGATTTGGAGTTGGAGGATAAGGATGTTTATGTATTAAATTGGGTGAGGATATGGTTCGGTGTTGTTAGCAAGACTTGGAATTGATCTTATGATGTTATTGAATTCTAGTGCAAGTGTAGTTTCTTGGGAATTCTTGAGCTACTAAAGTGATTCTTGAATATTGAGTATTAGGGAAGTATGTATTTCAATTTTGAACTTGGTTGTGTTGGGTAATTTTTGGAATGAACAAGATGATGATTCTTGGTATATTATGTTGATGTGTTAAAAATGTACTTGGTTGATTATATTTGAATTCAAGAGTTAAATGAATTTTATAAGTAACTCTTGAATAAACAAGTTGTGATTTTAAATTGGGAAACTTGTTGGGAGTATGAGACTTGTTGGTGCTTATTGAATGAATTGATTGGCATTGCAAGTGTTTGATGTAGAATACTTGAGTACTTGGAATTGTAAAATATAATGAGTATTCTTAAATATTACTTGCTAAATGGGTTTTCTATTGTGATTATGGACTACGGCTTGGTTGAATATTAATTATGCAGTGTTGGCTTGGTTGAATTATTTCTAGAATTTCCTATTTTATGTTGGTAAACGTAGAAGGGGAAATGTCGGATGTTTGGTTTTGTGGTGTTGTAGGAAGGGAATTGGTGGGGATTGTTGATGTTGGGGAAAGGAGGAGACCATGACGTTGGTATTGATATTGTTAGAATTATTTTATTTCTCATAATGATATTTTGTACAGGGAACCACGATGAAGCTATTGCAAGTGTGGAGACTTATCAAAGGAAGCTTTGAAAATTTATTATACAGGCAAGGAGTAATTAGTAATCTGTAGATTAGGGAGTTAGACGAGATGCCTAATGATTATTAAATTTATAATTGGACTAAGTTATGGCATGTTAACCTAGACGATTAGGATGTGATCCTAATTAAGTAATGCTTTAGATGTAGGGACGTCTATAACTAGACTGGCTCCCTAGGGATCTACCACTCGTTATGTAAGAGCTGGTAATGTTTATAATGGATATAGAAGTGTATATCGAAGGTTTGAATTTATGATAGAGAACCTAGACGGCTAGGTGGTTTCTCTGATTATTTATGTTATGTTCTTATTGGTGTTGTGCCTTTGTGTGTGAGGTGGTATACCTCGGTGACACTTGTGTTATGCTACGGCATGTTTGGCATATGGGGAGTGAACCCTGTGCCATGACCGGCAATTGGGGAGTGAACCCTTTGCCATGACCCGCTAGACGCTGCTCTGGTCAGTGACGACTATCCGGCTCCCTCACCTATGTTATTGGCCCTGCGTAGGCTGTTCGTCCGCGGCGGGGGCGACGTTGACGGGCAGTTCATTGTGATGGGGGAGGGTGGTGTCCTCTCGCCAATGATGACTGTCGACCATGGTTATTAGGAAACGCGTTAGACATGATTATCTGTTGCATTTAGGATAGATAGACACATAGGTCATATCATTCATCTCATCATTCATCATGCATAATGATTGCAATGCATTTTATGGTTGAAGCACCGGTATGGGACGTTGTGATGTTTAAATACTGTATTTCATTTATGTTATTAACATTTGTATCTATAATTAAGTCATTTAATTCTTGTACTGTCTAAACTACTTATTACTATTATTTCCTTGCTCAGTACTTTTGTACTGACCCTTGCTGTTGATGTTGTTTTATAGATTCTCCATGGCTGGCGCATATCATGAGGATGGGGTACGGGCTGAGCGAACTAGTATAGATTACTATTGTTTTAATTGTAACAGTGTGCACAATTTGAATTAATTTATGTTGGTATTATTAGACTTTTGCCTTGTTAGTAATTAATTCAGGGCTTGTAGCCCGGATATGTTTTTGTGGTTCCTGGGACTATTTTACTGTATTGTTGTTATTATCTCGCTTCGTATTAGCTGTCTAAGCTGAGTGATCAACAGTTTAGTATAGTTAATACGGCGGTGACGTCGCGAAAATGGTTTTAAATTTTCGGGGCGTTACAGAGTGGTATCAGAGCGGTTTGCTCTATTATGTGTTTAAAACTTGATAAAAACATGTGGTGAGGTGTGCGGGGATTGAATGCAGGATAGGTTTTGCATTGTCATATGCTATTTAGATTTATTTTACGCTATTATTTTTGTCAACTATATTGCGCACCTTGTGGATTCAAGCCATGGTTTGCAAGATAACCATGGGTAGATAACAAGGATATCTTAAGGGGATCTATGTTTTAATTCAACTAGCAACTTATTTAGAAGTTGCTGAATAATTATTGTTATGAATATTATTAATTGCTTGGGATTTCTGCTAACTTATGGTGTTGTGATAATGCATGAGGTATGTCTTTAAGGTAAATTGCAGGTATTGAATATTTAGACCACTTGATTAAGGAGGGTCGTCCGGAGACACCCGAGTCGTTAAGCATTGGGTAATCATCAACAACAAGGTCTCCTGTGGGGCCCGTAACTAAATGGGAGCTGATCGGTACCTGCAAATCCATGCTATACAGATGCGTGATGATGATCCATTGTCAGCAGATGATCAAAACATCAGGAGAATAATATATCAGACATCTTTAAATTTTAAAGATATAAAGGGTAACTCATTTGACTGTATTGATCGACGGATTTATAATGACATTCAATTGGAGACGTCGAATTGAGTATACCTAAGAGATTAATTGGAGGCGTTTATGCAAGTGAATGTCCTAATGTGCGATGCTCGTATGCTAATATAGGTATTCCTGTTATTGATTATGTTTCATCTATAAATTCTTCTTTTCATTTTCTTTATTATGAGAAAATGAATTCCTCTATTATTTTCTTTGCCTCTTTTGCTGATTCTACTGTGTACGTTTTGGTACCAGTTCTTTTCTTCGAGTTAAACTTTTCTGTTAGTATCTTGTAATGTCAATCACTCTTGAGGCCATTCGAATGGTCCTCATTGATACTTTATCAGCATTGATATTTTTCTATCGCTTCGATATTTTAATAGTTCGAATTACCTGTCATCTACAGTGGTATATTATCTATGTATTATTTAAAAATTTTCAAACTCTTCTACAGTTCCCCAAAATTTTATGCTATATTCTCACTGACTTCCTTACATTTTTGGGAAGTTTTTGTAGTACCTGTTTGAGCGTGAGGTAGCTCTCTCCTTTCATTTAATTATTCCTCATTTTATATTCTGAACTACTATTCTATCCGGAGTAGAGTAGTTTCTTACTGGGCATTTTGTTAGTGCGTTCTATTCTCTACTGATTTATTATCTCTATAATGAATTGGAGTCTCTATCAGTCAGTCAGTAGGATTCCTTCTGCCAATCCGAGTCAACTCGTTATCGGTTCACTTATTTGATTATATTTATTCCGTTATAGAATGATGCCCATCTTAGTATTCTTGTTCCCGCGATATATTTCCATATCATTTCGAAAATCATTATACTTGGTATCTACTTGGCACCCTTCCAGTAATTTTAATTCTTTTACCATTCCGATTCTTTTTCACTAAAAATCGGACTTCTGTCCACTTCGCGAATTCCTTTTAACTGAATCAGCATCATTCCACACTATGTCTTTTTATCTTCATTTTCTACTATACGGTGACGTGTAGACTTTTAACTTCTAGTAGGGAAAATGATAAGGCTTATGCAAGTCCTTCTATTTCCTACTATCTCCCCTTCAAGTATAATACTTGAGGGTAATCAGGTGTGATTAATGCACCCTGATAATCAGCTTCTAGTTGCATTGCCTTCAACTCGTTATTTGGAACACTCTTTACTGGTGTAAGCATCTTGTTGTAAAACAAAGCGCTCTACCTATCTGTATTCATTGTGTTCTGCAAACAATGATTTTAGTTGTTTGCATTTCTTTCCATCTGTATCGGAAGATTGTGGCTCCCGATATAATTCGGAATTTACCATATTCTTGGAAATTCAATTTCACCTTCTACTTTGTCTTGGAGATTGTTTGTTTCTTTTTGTGGTGCAGACTTATCCCAGGGCGAGGAATCCTAGTGAACTGTTGAAATAACACTGCACCTCGTGCAATTTCTATAAGGGGGTATGAAGCAAAACATCCTACAGTACGAACTTGGGAGCGACTAATTCAAAATGTAAATGGACTATTCGGAGCAGAACTCAGTCCTAACACAATTCAAATAGATTCTCAAGGAATAATTAACTGTTTTAACAGTTAAGAATTGTGTAAGATATCCTCAGAATGAGATGAAATTCGGGAATTCCATCAGGACTAGGGCTTCTAGCCATAAATTGAGATGACTCCCGGGATAAAATTTACTAAAGTTTGGATCAATAAGCATGGAAATTAAGCGGATTGTATTAAATTTCCAATGCTCCAATGAGAAAGTGCAAGACTGACAATAGAATTGTGAGACGAGATGCAACGAAACACATAGTTTACGGCCAAATTGCTGATTGTTCTCCAGGACATGAAGTAAAAGTGTGAGAAGGAACCACGACAGGAGCTTGAGACTCGCGAGTTTCCAATGTATAGTGAACTCATTTAAAGGGAGACAAATCTAATTGATCCGTCGAATGTCAATGGAGATTTAGAGAAAAAGGCTACTGCTTGATATGAAACGCCGGATTTAATCTGGATTTTAATGACTAAATATGAGTTTGTAAGTTGGTTCCAGTGTAAGTGGGAGGAACACCTGAAGATGTTTAAGTTTCTCTTGCAATAGTCAACAACGTTCGAGTGTCAGGTTGACAAGGGTCGAGAATATGAATCATACTAAAGACGAGTAATCAATCAAGGATGAAGTACTTATTATAAGACGCTCTATGGAGAAAGAACTATGGTGTCAACCTGTGACAAGGACACGACGTCAGGGACTGATAGAAGCGTGTGTTTAGATGTTCAAAGTTGGAGCTCACCCACAATTCAGTGGAGATAACACATTGATCCATATCCTTATGTCATTCGAGGACGAATGATCCTAAGGGGGAGGGATTGTAACATCCCGGATAATTATTTCATAATTAATTTAATTAATTATGATTAATTTAGTAAATTGGCTCAATGAATTTAATTTTTATGTGCTTAATTAAGAAGCCCACATTTATAGATAGATGGATGCCCTTGGAATTATAATCAAGGAGACCAAGCCCAATTCCCTAGCCTAGTCCATAACATTAACCATTGATCCAAGCCCATGAACCACTTTATTTTAATAGATCGGGTGTTAGAGATTTGGGGGCATTCTCACCCTTCTCTCCCGTCACTCTCAAGAAGAAAAATAGGGCTTTGGAGAAATGGAGGAAGCACGATAGTGAAGAGGATGAGAGAATTGGGAGCTAACATCTTGGAGCTCTTGGAGTGGAGAATCAATTGCAAGTAGGGATTTCCTCTTCCTTTCCCTTTTTCTTGTTCGAACATTTTGGGATTTTGGGGCTCTTGTTCGTTTCTTTTTGCTGGGGAAATTCCGGCTACTCACCGAAGGAGGAAGGGAGGCGTCGAAATGGTGGTGTGGAGGAGCCGACGTCGCGGTGGCGCGACGCCGGAGCAGCAGCGGCTGCTGCCGCTGTGGAGGAGCAGCGCAGCTGCGCTGCTCTGCTGCTGGCGGTTGCCGCCGGCCTATCGCCGGCGGCGAGGTGGTGGTGGCCGGCGTGGTGGTGTTCCGGCAGTGGAGTGGTGGTGTTGTGATGATTCTTGTTTGCATGTTCTAATATTGTATGATTTTGGTTGAAATCTTTGGGGGTTTGTTGTATTGAATTGGTAATTTTTGGATAATTGGGTGTTTTGTGATAAAATGGAGCTATGGGTAATTGATTGTTGGTGTTGGAAGCAAATTTGGCTTGTAATTGTTGAAGTGGTGTTTTGAAGAGAAATTGGAAATTGATTCACATGTTAAATGTAATGTACTTGCATTTTTATTAAGCTATTGGATTTGGTGTTGAATAAGTTGGCTTTTGAATCTTGAACTTTGGATTTGGAGTTGGAGGATAAGGATGTTTATGTATTAAATTGGGTGAGGATATGGTTCGGTGTTGTTAGCAAGACTTGGAATTGATCTTATGATGTTATTGAATTCTAGTGCAAGTGTAGTTTCTTGGGAATTCTTGAGCTACTAAAGTGATTCTTGAATATTGAGTATTAGGGAAGTATGTATTTCAATTTTGAACTTGGTTGTGTTGGGTAATTTTTGGAATGAACAAGATGATGATTCTTGGTATATTATGTTGATGTGTTAAAAATGTACTTGGTTGATTATATTTGAATTCAAGAGTTAAATGAATTTTATAAGTAACTCTTGAATAAACAAGTTGTGATTTTAAATTGGGAAACTTGTTGGGAGTATGAGACTTGTTGGTGCTTATTGAATGAATTGATTGGCATTGCAAGTGTTTGATGTAGAATACTTGAGTACTTGGAATTGTAAAATATAATGAGTATTCTTAAATATTACTTGCTAAATGGGTTTTCTATTGTGATTATGGACTACGGCTTGGTTGAATATTAATTATGCAGTGTTGGCTTGGTTGAATTATTTCTAGAATTTCCTATTTTATGTTGGTAAACGTAGAAGGGGAAATGTCGGATGTTTGGTTTTGTGGTGTTGTAGGAAGGGAATTGGTGGGGATTGTTGATGTTGGGGAAAGGAGGAGACCATGACGTTGGTATTGATATTGTTAGAATTATTTTATTTCTCATAATGATATTTTGTACAGGGAACCACGATGAAGCTATTGCAAGTGTGGAGACTTATCAAAGGAAGCTTTGAAGATTTATTATACAGGCAAGGAGTAATTAGTAATCTGTAGATTAGGGAGTTAGACGAGATGCCTAATGATTATTAAATTTATAATTGGACTAAGTTATGGCATGTTAACCTAGACGATTAGGATGTGATCCTAATTAAGTAATGCTTTAGATGTAGGGACGTCTATAACTAGACTGGCTCCCTAGGGATCTACCACTCGTTATGTAAGAGCTGGTAATGTTTATAATGGATATAGAAGTGTATATCGAAGGTTTGAATTTATGATAGAGAACCTAGACGGCTAGGTGGTTTCTCTGATTATTTATGTTATGTTCTTATTGGTGTTGTGCCTTTGTGTGTGAGGTGGTATACCTCGGTGACACTTGTGTTATGCTACGGCATGTTTGGCATATGGGGAGTGAACCCTGTGCCATGACCGGCAATTGGGGAGTGAACCCTTTGCCATGACCCGCTAGACGCTGCTCTGGTCAGTGACGACTATCCGGCTCCCTCACCTATGTTATTGGCCCTGCGTAGGCTGTTCGTCCGCGGCGGGGGCGACGTTGACGGGCAGTTCATTGTGATGGGGGAGGGTGGTGTCCTCTCGCCAATGATGACTGTCGACCATGGTTATTAGGAAACGCGTTAGACATGATTATCTGTTGCATTTAGGATAGATAGACACATAGGTCATATCATTCATCTCATCATTCATCATGCATAATTTTTGCAATGCATTTTATGGTTGAAGCACCGGTATGGGACGGTGTGATGTTTAAATACTGTATTTCATTTATGTTATTAACATTTGTATCTATAATTAAGTCATTTAATTCTTGTACTGTCTAAACTACTTATTACTATTATTTCCTTGCTCAGTACTTTTGTACTGACCCTTGCTGTTGATGTTGTTTTATAGATTCTCCATGGCTGGCGCATATCATGAGGATGGGGTACGGGCTGAGCGAACTAGTATAGATTACTATTGTTTTAATTGTAACAGTGTGCACAATTTGAATTAATTTATGTTGGTATTATTAGACTTTTGTCTTGTTAGTAATTAATTCAGGGCTTGTAGCCCGGATATGTTTTTGTGGTTCCTGGGACTATTTTACTGTATTGTTGTTATTATCTCGCTTCGTATTAGCTGTCTAAGCTGAGTGATCAACAGTTTAGTATAGTTAATACGGCGGTGACGTCGCGAAAATGGTTTTAAATTTTCGGGGCGTTACATTTCTAAAACTGAAATTATGTGAATAAAACAATGCAAAATCTAAAATAAATATATAATAAATAATGCAAAAATCTAAAATAATAATACAATGCTAAAATCTAAAATAAATAAATAAACAAACGCAAAATTAAAATTTAAAATCTTTTAAAAGCTAAAAATTGTAGGAATTTCATATAAGTTAAAAATTTTATATCTTATAAAAACTGAAAATTGAGTAAAAATAAAAATTATTGGAATAAAAAGTGCAAAAGTCTAATATAAATAAATAAAAAAAACCAAAATCTAATCTAAATAAACGCAAATATAAAAAAAATTCAAATTTCAAATCTTTTAAAATTGATAATTATGGGAATTCCATATAAATTAAAAATTTCATATCTTTTTAAAAATGGAAATGAGGATTTTCATATCCAAATCAATAAATATTTTGACATAAATAAATAGTAAATAAATAGCAAATACAAAAATCTAAATTTAATTAATAGAAAATGCAAAAATCTAAGAAAACTAGAAATTTAGAATGGAGACACCACATTAATGTTGACTTGATTGACCACTAATGGTATTAATAATATATAGATTGCTAAAAAAAAAAGCCCATGTTTTAAAATCTTATTAGATTCCTACCTCCGTTTTCATAAAAGGGTTTTTTGATACTATTAGAGAAGAAAAAATATAGTCTCTTGTTAGAATCGTCTTCTCTTGTAGTTTTAGAATATCAAATTTCGTTTTCATAAAAGCGAAACGTTTGGGTTTTTTGATACTATTAGAGAAGAAAAAATATAGTCTCTTGTTAGAATCGTCTTCTCTTGTAGTTTTAGAATATCAAATTTTTATAATTTGTACTTGTACACAACGTAAGTTATTTATTGTTAAAAATATTTATTAGATTGCGTGCGCATAGTAAATATTGCAGCTTTATGAAAACAAGAGAGGAAGTATGAATTATTATTAATTAAAAATGTTCATCCGTAAGTATAGGAAAAACGCCCTCCAATATAAAAAAAAGATTAGTGCACACACACAGCGACTCCACCCATAAATAACACGCATCACCACCACCGGAGCAGTTCCCGTATATGGTAATGGAGGAGCAGCCAGGAATGTGGAGTATGACAGGAAAAGATAACCCATTATTGGGATTTGTGGTTTTTTGTCTGAGTTTTAGGTTCCGAGTCTGATGAGTGGAACTTTTTTTGGTGTTGTAACGAAATCTCCAACAACTCTTGGTGTTATAGCAAAAAAGGAAATTTTCGTACAAATGTGAGTGTTCACACAATTTCGGACAAGTCCATGTGTTCAACACTCTTATTAATTATGTAAGCAAAATTTTCAAAGTTACGGTTCACTGTCATGAGTCCTGACCCTGCCATCAAGGGTATTATTGTTCGAAAAGAATTTCTAACATTGTTACACGAGTCCCAACTACACCAAGGTGAGTATTATAGTATTTTCGAACATTCTTAGTTGGACTCATCTAACAATATGAAGTTACTAAAAACATTTTCGAACAAGTTTTAAATTAATTGAGTTTACTATTTTTCATGTAATTGCTGAAAAAATGAATATATGGACATAGAGCGCCCGTGAAAAATCTAGTATCTAATTAATGTTTGATAGAAAATTTTGAAGTACATAAGACTGTAATTCACTTATTGGACAGTAACATTGTTGAAAGCATTCAAGGAAAATAATTACACTCATTATTTTCCGTAAAGAATATATATTGAAACAGGAAAATGAAATCAAATAAACAGATCATTACACATGCAAGAAACCAACAAGACCAAATAAAAGTTAAAAGAAAAAAAGAAACAAATGAGGAATGTGATGAAGGGCAGGTAGAATACATAAGCATTCAAGGACATTTAGGCTTGTTATCATGAGTAGTGATCTTAGCATAGCATGGACACGCCTCATAGTTGCCGGAAGTCCCCGGGGGCACGCAGTCGCACGCTGCACAGCAGCTCCCGCACGCCCTATTGCACAAGTTTGGCCGGCTAGAAGCGCTGCACCTCACTGCACATGCTTGTTTACAATCTGCATATTCGTTCAAGATTAAAAAAAATAAATAAATAAATAAATAAAAAATTAATTGATCGCTACAAAAACATACATTATCTGTTTATACACATGCTTGTGCGTAAAATTGAGAAGTATATATATATATATATATATATGCATAAATGAAGAAATCAGGAAATGCATACCTATTGTGGTGGGAGCAGTGTTTGCATTTGATGGAGAAGCAGCAAAGTTAGCCTGCAAAGGGAGGAAACCAGCATTAGTGGTTACTATATGAGGGACTAATGGGATAGTTTTCAAATCTTTGGAAGAGAAATGGAGATAATTACTATAGGATAAAATGAAAATAAATGTGGTTGGAGATTGATTACCATATGAATGGTTGAGATTGCTCGGACTGTGTTGAGCACTAGGAGGGAAACAAGGATTGATGCAATGAAGGATTTGGGAATACCAGCCGCCATTGGTAAATGGTGGATGACAATGCAAGTGAGTATGTGTTATGTATGGAGATGGGAAAATTAGAAGCTGGGATGAATATTTTGGTGTTGAATTTTGTGTGCTGGTTCAAGTGAGTATTTATAGAGGAGATTGATATGTGGGAAAAGAAAATTATATTGGTGTGTCTTCTTGAGATTCTCCATCCTAAATGTTTTTTTTAGTACCTTCCACAATTTAATAAGGGGGTGTAACATCAAGTGTGGACCAATGGGTGCACTGGCAGAGAGCAATTTGAGTTTGGATCTTTGCACTAATCAATATTCTATTTGCCTATAAATCCTTGGATGTAGTGTCCTCACCCCACCCCTGAAAACGCTAGTTGAGTATAGAAAAAATTGAAGTTGGTGAAGACAAGTAGTAAGAAAGTTGGAAGCAGCTGGAAATTCAAAAAAAAATTAAAAAATTATGGCATTGTTTTGTGGGATAAGTATATCACAAAATAGATGCTGGCAAATTGTTGAGGGAGTGCGTATCTAGTACATGTACATTGGTTTTGATGGGTTGGCAAGACCACAAGTACTATATACTTATAATGGAATAGTAGAAACTAGAAACAGAAAAGAAGGTCAACAGGCAGTATGGGAAACTAATTAACTGGGAAATGATAGCCAAATCCTTCCTCCCTCAGAAGTTTCAAGTTCCAGAAACAAAACAAAGGCTATTTCACAATCACAAGGTAAATGTAAAGGTAGTGGTTCAACTTTCATGTGCTTTCCCAGCTGTGATTTTTGTATGTTGTGGAGATCAGGTATACAGAGATTCAGTAAGTATACCAGCTCCCTGATTGTGTGATGTGTCGCAGGTCCCACTTGCCACGCGGCCTACGCGCAGAGCTCTCTCTCAAGCGCCACTCTCGTTTCAGCAATATCCTTTATGAGAAGAATTCAGTTGAGTACATTTTTTGTTTTGTTGGGATTTTCCAGAATTTGAAAGCTAGAGGTCTGTGAAACTACATGAGCCGGATGAAAAGAAACTTTCACGTCCAAAAGTGTTGAAGCTTGGAGGGGTAAATCAAAATTTACAACCACAAAAAGCTCTAACAAAAATCAACAGCTTTAAAATGCTTGCAAGTAAAATCTCATCTTTAAAAACCATAAGTTAGTAATGGTACAATTGAGCCAACCCCAACATGAATCATTTCTTCTTCTTTTTTTTTTTTTTAAAATTACACATATATATATTTAGTTTGCTCTTAACTGCAAAATTTGCAAGCCTATGAACTTAGGAACCCGCTCTGCACCGCACGAAGTGAACCGGAGAATTACACCACTCCAGAAGGAAGGCGCATCACAAGTTGACCACCAAAAACACTGCAGGAGCAATGTAGGTTAGTAAAATGAATGATTCACACTTGCATAGGAACAAAATAAGTACTGTATTTATTTATGTCGGGAACGGTGCTGAATTGTGCAGACCTTTTAACATAGTAATAGCAAAAATCAGCCAGAATGAAGGTTTGAATGATTTCTGATACAAGAACCATGGGAGGCCAAAGTCCATAACCCAATGCAACAAGGAGATGGCCACGACTGTCTAAAACCTGTCAAATGAATTCGGGCAACGATCATGATTAAATGAGCAACTCTCAATACATTTTCTACAAACGCGTTTTTATTAACAGTTATAGACGGCATTTGGAGATCTAAAAAGAACAATAACACAAACTACATAATTATAAGTTCATAACTACAGCACATTCTCGGCCAAGACTAATTGATATTGAATTACCTGTGTTGAAAACAAATATCACAATGGGATCTAAACAGACTTATCCATTAGGAAATTTGGCATCTAAAAGCAAATGAATTCATTTTTATGTAGCCTGATCATATTGATCAAAGAACTGTCCTGAAGATTGTTACTCATTGAGTAATGCATCATAAGAAAAGGAATTTTTTATTCTGAAATAAATTGCATGAAATACGGAAAAGTAATGGATTATAAGTTTGTGCACCAAACCTGAAGAACCCAGTGAGCACAGCTCAAGAACCTAGCAACGCCCAATGCAAATACATAGTGAGCAGTAAATGGTTCGACAATCTGGATATGAGACATTTTAAATGTTGTCAGTTCTTATTCATTGATTGCACATATTAGTAACTGAGGCCATACACGCAATGTTACCTTAGTGTTTTGCATGACACGCAATTGGGGTAGAACAGAGACAGATTCTAGGTAGACGCAGAAAGCCCACGCAATTCTGTTGATGATGTTATGTATAGTAGACGGGTGGATAAGTAAAGCTAAAAGAGCACAAGGAACCACCTATGCAAGCACAAGATTCTTCTTCAATCAGCTAATGTAAATATGTGGGAACAAGATATAAAACCAATAAAAACAACTGCTACAACATAGAATGTGTGAGCCATGATCCCATAGTCAGCTAAATCAGTTTGGACAGCAGCAAAACCCTCTTAGTTTTGGACTTTTAAGGCTCGACTAGACCAAGATGCCAGAGCATAACAAGCGTAAGAGAAACTTAAGAGAATAAGCTGAGAACAAAAAGTCACAAACTCAAAAAAATGAAAATATTAGAAAGCAGAAGAAACAGAAATGTTGAAGAATAAAAATACAATCTTCCAACGAGAAAATATCTAAGGAATCTTAGTGACAAAAAACCTTTTTAACATGCACTTATGACAGATCAACACCAACTGAGATTATACTACCAAAATTCACTAGTGTAGAAAAACAGATATCTCCTCACCGACTTTCAGAAATCTCAATAGACAAACAAAAAGACGATCCACCCAAAGCTTCTTAAAAAGAGATAACAGACTAAACATACAGAAAGCACCAAAGGGAGGTTCGTAATAGTTTTCTTCTGACCATTGCACTCCAGCAAGCTAGTGAGTTACGTCTAAATGTAAAGATATGGAAAATATAAACTATACATATAGAAAAATGTGATATAGTCAATTCTGGTGAACATCATTTCGTGGGGGATGGGCATGGCCAAGTGGGGGTGCACTGTAAGCAACAGGCATTTTACAAAAATCAAGAATTAATGTATTTCCTAACAATTCAGTAATATGATAATTAAGTACAATAAACCTCAAACCTCCCAGATAAAGCTTTTTCAATCAAAATGCTCACAAAA
Organism: Hygrophila difformis; assembly: GCA_030278955.1. NCBI lineage: Eukaryota > Viridiplantae > Streptophyta > Magnoliopsida > Lamiales > Acanthaceae > Hygrophila > Hygrophila difformis. Next base: position 61,474,776 of record JAOANR010000005.1, on the reverse strand, counting down.
TAAGCAACCAACCAAAGCTTCCAGAGCAAAAGACGAGGTGGGAACATACCACAAAATAAAGAGCAAAATTGTCCTTATCCTCCATGTAACTTGACCTCAGCTTAAATCGCATCATAAAAATAACCCATATGGTTGTAGCCAGAGTAGCCATGTCAAGCAACGTGTGTATGTCGTATTCCATTACAAAACTACAATATAATCTTACAGCCAAAAAGAGAGCTGTTAGCTCCTGGGTTTTGAGTGAAAGCCCTGCAATGATGCAAATTACAGGAGCGAAATCAAATTACACACAAACATATGAATAGAAAACTAAGCCCCCGAAAAAAAATAAAAAATAAAAAAATAAAAAAAAAATAAAAATAACGCATACTTGCTTGCATACAAGATGTGTATTTATAAACTTGAGTCTTAAGAGTCACCTAAGATTCAAAACTCAAATTTCTGTCTTAATTGTTAAGATAGAAATTCTATCATAGAATATAGAGGTCATCAAAGCACAACAATCAAAGAATCAATGGATGGTCACAGGTAAACAAAAAAGTACACAACATGAGGAAATAGATTTTGGACAAGCCAGTCCAGAGCTAACAAAAAACACTTGCTATAAAACTTTGTCTAGGCTATAATTGCTAAAGAGAGAGCATATACCGAAATGGCAGAATCCAATCTGAGATTATGCCCACAGAAATTAGATAGCATCAAGAACTTGTTCAAACATTGCTATAAAGATGTCCCTGGTGTAACACTAAGATTCTAATCCGAAATCCCATTAAACAAAAGAAATAACACAACATTAATTCCAAACATGGACAATAGGATTTCTAATCCAGAAATTGTAACCCCTTTCAGATACACACACCAGCTGTCAACAAAACTAATGTGATAATAGCCCACAGTTTAATGGAACATAGAATCGTCTCAACAGGGAAAATAGGAAACCGGCAAAACTCATTTCTTCCCAAAATCAAACAAAATAGCCTGAAGATCTTCATCCCCAGAAAGCTTCAAATTTTGTATTCCTCAGTCAATAACCAAAAATTGCACACCAGAACAACAAGAATTTGCTGACAGTCACCACCAAAAAGCTGGGCCGACGGAGACAATTCATAAAAATCAAAATTTTCATAATCCATAATTAAAAATGAAAGCAACACAAATTATATGAATAAAAAATCTAAATTGGTATAAAGGGCCAACCAAACAGCAATATCCCGCACCAAATAAACAATTGACATCCCAAATTAAAAAATTAAAAGATCAACTGCAACGATAACGGATACATTACCAGCGCAAGTCTTCTCCTTCATCAACTTGTAAATAAGGACAGAAATCCCGACGGAATGCACGGCCTCCGCCGCGACAAAAAGGTTGTCATGATCGTGAACGATTGCGCGGAGGAGGACAAGAGCCGCCATGCCGCTAATCACGGCGAGAAAAGCCTTCACCTTGGGTGGCTGACGCCGTACCCACGTGATTACGGCTTGGATTGGCCTCCTCGGCGGCTTCATCGTCGATCGATCGATCTCCCGATTCCGATTGCGCGGCGAACGGATGTATTGGATTCTACGATTGTTTTCTTTATTTTTTTAGATTTTTATTTTTTTTTGTTATTTTTTTGGTTTTGCCAATTGAAACTGCTGGAAATTTGGAAAGAGGATTGAAGAACAAAGACATACTGGTAATATATAGCAGGAAAACGCAATTAATTTGTTTATTATTTTAATGATGGGTAATTTATTTGGCAAATTTGATTGGACCAGAATAAAGTACAAGTCAAAGTAGGTCAGTAGTTTTTAGGAAATTTTTCAGAGGTGAAAATTTATAGAAGGAAATTAAGGATCTTATTAACAGTAATAATAGTAACTTGATATAAATATATTGTATCGAAATAATAACTATTAGTATATGTCGAATATTTAAAAAATAACTCAACTAATAGTAACTTGATAGAAATATACTGTATTGAAAGTTCATTAAAAAAATTCATTAACGTGTGTTAGAAGATGATCCATCATCCATTTACTTATGATTAACAAAATTTGGGCAATAATTACTTATGAAACTATTATTTGAAAAAAATTCTTTCAATAAGGAAGTAGTAGGATTTAATCCTAAAAAATAAAAATCACATATTTTGGTGATTAAGGGTGTGTATTCGTTTGAGATTTTAATAGATTTTTATGAACTTTAAAAAGTCGGGTGTAGTTATAATTTTTAAGAGAATCCATTAAAATCTATAAACAATTAAAATCCATAGAGTGTTGAATACCTCTAGATTTTTAAAGACTTTTTAAAATCTGAATTGAATACCTCTAGATTTTTAAAAAAAAAAATTAAAATCTATATTGAATACATCTAGATTTTTAAAGACTTTTTAAAATCTAGATTGAATACACTCAAACTTTGAAAGTCCAAAAAAATCCTATAGAGTCTCAATCCAATACACCCCACTAAATTTGAGGGTAATCGTACATATTACTACACAAATTACAACAATATCAAGTCAATTTATATCATCCGCAACCAATTCTTTTCGATCTTAACTTTAATTAATCATTAAAAGCTCAGTTTCAATCATAAACATTGAATTGTTTTTCAAATTTGATCATTTATTCATTTGCTTTCACATTATTTTTTAACATACCTTGAAGGCACATTGCTGATAAACAAAATTTTAATTCAAATTAAACAATTATTAAAGTTGATCGAAGTCAGAAAGATAAAATGAAGCACAATACAGAAAGAAAAATCACCATCAAGAGAGACGTAATAAAAACAAAACAATAATCCCAACCTGAAATCTCAATGGTTCCACAGAGTTAGAGAAGAGACACTTAAAGCTTCTCTTACAATAATGTCTCTTCTTCTGTGCTCAGCCGAGCCACGGCAGATTGATGATACTGGATTGAGCAACGTCCATCCGGCAAGAACTTGGTTAATTTAAATAGATCAGGCAGTCCATGACGATGATCGCTTCAAGACAGGTTTCAAATGCTTGTCTTCCTCGAGCGCAATCATTCCCAAATGTGAAGGGTCTTCGAGCATCATCTTCGCCACCAAGTACCCTGCAATGGACCATGTTTGATGTTTGCGAGCTTGCTTCCCAATGTACCGGCCATGCTTCCCATCATAGTATTCTGGCCAGCCATCTTTGGACAGTCTGGTCTCAGCAAGCTCAATTGCACGCCTTGCAATTTGGGGGCGCCCGGTTTTGATGCACGCTGCTGTGAGGAGCCATAAAAGCACTGTCCAAAGCAATTTAGCTAGACATCAGTAGGATGTAAAACTAACAACTGCTAAACATCCCGAGAACATATAGTGCTTTCAAGTTGCACAAAATTCGACAACCTAGTTCAACATTTCATGATAACAGATGATAAGCAGACTTAAGGATCCACTTATAGCATCTCCTGCAGTTAAATAAGGGATAGTTGCAAGGGTACGCGAACTAGGAATATGAAACAGATACACAGTAAGGGTAGCATATCATTTCCCCCTGTATTTGGTTTGTGGGAATTGGAAAATATAGATTGCCTACTAAGATAACATTTCATTATTCAATTATTACCTGGCCATGATCCTCCATTGTGGTAGCTCCATCTGGTATTTTTGGGATCACATCCTGTCACAATGCGCCATTCATGGGTCTCCATAGCTGGATACGACACTTTGAGTGGCATTTCACCAACCAGTTCCTCCCAACGCGATTCAATAAGATCCATGATAGCCATGGCTTGTTCTTGCGTTGCTAAGGATGAAAGTATTGCGATGCAATTTCCAAGGCAAAACCAGCGAAAATCCATATTTGATGGACCAACATTCCCAACAAAGTAGCCTCCATGGAGTGGCATAAAATCAAAAATCCACTCCGGCAGAGAATCCGGCATGATATTGAACTTGTTAACGGCAGTGTGGGAATATTCCTCTGTTTTGTACCGGTATATGTCATTAAGCTGCTTTAAATCCAGCCAAAAGTAACTTCTCATGTGATAGCTCAAGGCATGAAGACGCTTGATTATTCGTTCAATAAATTCTTTCCCTGGGCCATCTTGCTTCAGTAAAAACATTGCACACCTAAGAGCCATGAAGAAAAGCGCCTGTATCTCGATGGGATATCCATAGACACCCTATACAATCAAGCATTTAAGGAAGAACAATTAGATAAATGCAACTTACAATGTAAGGTTTAGTGTAACAAAATCAGCTTTAACATTTATATCGTGATTCAACATTTAAATTTTATCTTCTTTTCTCCACAATCATTGTCTCCTGCAAACTTAGTTAACCAAAATTCCAGGTTGTTTCACTAACAGCGCATTCTCAAGAAGAATCATAACAGCGCATTCCATTGATAATGTAAAACAGATGCCCGCCACATAATGCACCCACTTTCCATCTGTGTTGATATTTGGTTTAGACCCTGATTTGGTAGTTGCTAAACTAAATCTTATAGGCAGTACAGTTTGAAAGGAAAAAAAAAAATAGAGAGTACAGAATTGGTTACTTACCATTCTACGATCAATCATACAGCAGCCATCAGCACAGAGTAGTGTTGGAAATGTATCAAATCCCTCTGAAAGGCACAAACTGAGTATCAACCGTATGCCCTTCTGACATTCTGGCTTCTCGGCCAAAGAAGTGTCTCCAGTCGACTTTGTGTATGCTCGTAGAAGTATAATCCACCAAAAGCCAGAATCAACCGGAGCCACTCTCCCAATTGCACTCTCGCCAAAATCAGCTATTAACGTTTCAGTATTCCTGATTGGATCATGTAATACTTTGAAACTGGCTGGCATGACACCTTCTCCCAACTGGAACCGATCAATTCTTTTCTCCCATGATTGGAGTCTAAGTGTCTTCAGGATGAAGTTCTTCACTATTTCAGGTTGGCCATTCATTAGAAAAGCCAAAGCACTCGGAACAAAATCCCTGACAAATACCTACAAAAGGTTTAAAGCTTCAGAAACCACACATGCATGTCTGTCGTGGCCTAAAAAGACTTTAATCCCTTTGTTTTGGTGAAAAAGAAAATCATGTCTGACATGACTTATCTAATCATGTAGGAAAGATACCAGCTCAATTTTGGTATGAAATTGGGCCATGCATGCAACTTCATTGAGAATCCATGCTTGGTTGAAATTGGAAGATTGATAAGTTTCAATACTGCGATAACTCGGTCGATCTAATTGTTTTTATGTTACTTGAAAACATCAAATGTTGCAACCAAGAAGCTACAGAACAGAGCAATTCAGTAAAAACTAACCAAAACAATAGGCATAGTTAGATATTGAAGGAACTATTCATCTTCACCTGATCATAGTTGAGTTTTTCTTCGGAGTTGTCTAATGCAGCAATTGTTCCAACAGGCTGACTACGAAAATACACCAATGAGCGCATAAGATTTTCCCATGCCTCAGCTATCATGGGATGTGGCTCATTGACTGAGCCGTACCCAAATTGTGACATTGGAGTATTAAGCCCAGACCTGCGGCCAGGTGAATACAGACCTTCGAAATGATCAAAAGCTCGAAAGAAGTTATCTGCCCTGGAAGGTGGATGGGGAGAGTACACCGAGGGCAACTCGGTAAGTGACCTCTCATCATAAGATCTCTGTCTATCCAAATTCAAATTTTTAGGCCGGTCTGGTAACCTCGAAAAATCATATTCCTCCAATTCGTGCACATTGCTAGATGAATCACTGCATTTAAGATGGCCATTTTGTGTCACATCAGTTGTGAACGTCGACATTCTGCAAAATCTCGACCACCAAAACAGCTACTACTCGGGAAGTCAAGGCTCAATATAATCTGCATTTTTTATTTTTTTTTTAACTTTCTGTTAGCTGAGTGGAGGCATCACTCCGAAATGTCACACACACAATGCAGGATGACATAGGATATAGCTAATCAAAACTACATTGTCAGCATAACAGAGTAGCAGACTATCTGTGCATATGTGCATATATACACAATAAAAGCACAAATTAAAACAGAACGAAAAGAAATTAGACGGCTGGCGACAAGCATTTCCTCGGTGTCCGTAAATCAACCAAAAAACCACGTATCAGACTGTAATTTTCAATTAGAAGAGACGATCATCTCGATAAATCACCAAAACCCTTTATTTTCACTCGCGCGAATTTACTCAAGCGATAACTCACTAAACCTCGATTGACTCGTCGCAGCCACTGCATATCACATACTCCATAGCCATTTCAATTCCATAACGAACAAATACACACCGAAACAAACAAAGGCGCTGAGTAACAAGAACACAGAAAAACAAAAAATGTTACCGCGATCGGTGAATGAGCGATGAATTGAACCCCGTCACGCAACGCAGCGGCGGAAAAAAGATTTAATAAACAAACATAAATAAATTCTCCAAGTCGGTCCAAAAACATATATCAATCAGAGAGGGGCCAGGCAAACCTGCGTGTGGTGATGTAACGTGTATCTACTCACGGAGAGCACGTGAAAGCGCAGAGGAAGGAAAAGGCAAAGCAACGGTTTAGATGAGAGTGAAATTCAGTGGGGGATTGGAAATAGAGCTCGGCAGCAAGCGTGCAGGGAGTGCGCGGAGAAATACGTCGGCTTGTGCACGCGTCGGGCGGTGATGGCCTGCGGGGTTGGCAATTTGCAATGTATATGTACGTACATCTTCCGTAAGCTGTAGTAGTGGCGTATTGCTGTAGGCTGACTCATGATTGGGCTTGCTATTTGTTTAGTGAAAAATCCATCACCTTTAGAATTTGGACTCTTTTTCTCTTTGGTAAACAATTTGGACTTCTCTTTTTTATTGCGGAAAAAAAAAAAAGAAAAAAGGCATCCCATGACCCTTTCTAATCTAATACTACTACATACAACAGTTTGTAAATTGGACATTATTCACACAAACCAAGTGGGATTTTATTAGATTTAAATATCAAATTTTTAGAATTTTTACTTATACCGAATTTGAGTTATTAATAATTTAAAATTTGTATTAGACTGCATGCTGGATGGGTCTGGAGAAAAAAAAAAAACGAGGAAGTATATAAGATTAGGAGTGCACAAAATTCAGAAATCGGAACTGTTATTGTTGAGACTCGAGAGCTATAAAGAAGTAAAACTTCACTATACGATTAGATTAATACGAAGTATATATGATGACAACGTGCAACTACGAATATTCGAGCCGGCTAAATCAGCTACTTTTAATCGTGTTGTTGAAACTTGAAATGACCGGCTGAGTAAAGAATGGATGTGCCTAGGGAATAGGCTCTCAATAATTTTCAACTTTCTTCTCAAATCCACTAAACTACAGCTCGCCCCCCCCCAAAAAAAAAAAAAAAAAAAAAAAAAAAAAAAAAAAAAAACCACTAAACTACAAGTACTACATATAATCCGAAAAAGCTTTTTCTTCTATTTTTTTTGTTATTATAACCTTAGAAACTCCCGAGCCAGCTCTAAGTGAACCATCATAATTTACATATGGCATACAACCGCTCTTCATCCTACAAGCGACGGAATTCCTTCACAGATAACTCCAGTTTAATCCTTACCCTTCCATGAACGTATTTTGCTGATTTGCATTGCATCACGTCACCTCTATAGCAGATTAGCAATACTAGTTCCCCGATGGATGGTTTTATAGCGCCTTCACTCCAAATAGAAACCCCCAAAAAAAGCAGAGGAGCCTGCCTGATCATGAAATCAGATTTTCCCTTCAAAGTGGAACTTAGTTTTGTACTCATGTTGTAACTGAGCCAGGAGAGCTCTGCGAGAACCATCTGGAGAACCATAACCAACAGGGAGGTACAAAAGGAACAAAATAAGACAATGATAGTTCAAGAACCGCACTGGGAATAAGAAGTTGTGTATTTGTTTCTATTTCTGAAGTAGACAGACTACTTACCTCCAAACTGAGTATGGAGAAGTTCGTAATCATCCCCTAAGCAGTCGAGCAGTGCGTAGAGGCCGGGTTTCAGAGCTTCGTGTACTTCCCTGAAAAAAGGAAACCGCCTAGGATTAATCACGAATGCAGGAAAAGTTAAAATGTTTGGCCATAAGATTCTCGCCAAAGAAAATGGAACAAAATAATTCTTCAAAAAGCAACTATTTTCTATGCAAAGTTTGCACTTTGATAACTTCCACGTTTGCTCAATCTAAATCTAAATTTAAACATGAAGATCCATCAGAATTGATCGAAACTTCAAGTATTACTCCTATATGTATAAGAGAACAAAAAAACTGACGCAAACTCCTAAACCAAAGCATAATCACCCTAAATAATTTTTTGTTATACATATAATTAGGTAAAACTTCACAATGTAATAAAAACCCAAACAATGCAGCAATATTGAGATAAAGAAGAAATTACTTTAAACAACCAAATATCAAGGCAACAAAGATATGTCCTATTCATTGACAACTATAAACCAATGAAAGTTACACCAACCTCCATAAATAAAGTGAATACAAGAATATACATATACCTCATGATACCATTTTTTGATGGGCCAAGTCCACAATAAGCTGATATATATTGAGACAACAACAAAAATGAATGTCGTCCAAAGACATTTTTCTGGTTCCGCACCTGAGAAAAGATGTGCAACCATAAATCTCAGGGAAAAGAAAAAAAAAAGAAAAAGAAAAAAGGAAGAAAAAAAAAAAGGACTCTTTGGCAAATAAATATACAACAAACTTATCAAGTTAGAAAGACAAAGCACATGAAGCAAAAACACCGTTCCATGAGTCAACCAAGATGGGCATAAAATCACCTCTTCGTAAACTCTGCGAAGGCTACTGGCACATAGTACTGCCTCTTGTACTTCCCACGAAAAAAGTTCTCTACCAGATGCATTCTCCAAGCAGTGAAGGAGAACAGTGACTGAATCATTCAAAATAGCTAAGCACTTCCGAGTCTCACTGATTACACAAAGAGAAAGTATAAGGAAACTTGACTCTTAATGTATCTTAGAGAGATAAAAGAAGATTACAACACATTACCTTTTGTGGTTCTTAAGAGCAGTACATAACATACGGCAACATGAAGCATACAGCTCAACTGAAAACTTTCTATCTATAGTCATGTTGCTTGAGTAAATTTTAGATGCAACACAAGCAGGATCTGGAGGAATTTGAAGCTGGAGAAAGTACTGAAACAGAGCCCCTGGTACGCGCAGGGACTCTGCAACATGGCAGCCGTCGATTTCTGATGATAGAGATGGGATCCTGGAAATTTTTGTAAGTGCTTCCATACACATATGTATAATTGATCCAGAATCTGGTACAGCACAAGCCTTGACGAAATCCACAGATCTGAAGAAGATTCCGGGACCTTGCAAGTTCAGGATGACATTATGAAGACAAGCAACTAAGTTTGGGATGTGGCTTTTGTCCATTTTTAAACGCTTAGTCCCTTCAAGGCATGAAAAAACTGACATTAACATCAATATATATGCCATACTCCATACTTAATATATGCAAACAAAAATCATCTATATTATGCCGCATTTGTGAGCAAAGAGGTACATCAGAATAATTCTTTACTTTTGGTCCCTCAAAAGTTTTGGTTTGTTTAGCGTCAGACAATACCAAGAAATGTTTTGGTTATACACCATCATGTTTCTGGTAGTTTGTTGCTATGGTGTTACTTTGCTGGAAGGAGAATGACAATATACCAAATGCTAAAAAACAAATAAATTTAGGAAAAAGTTGTGGATCACCCTTACCGCCTTGTGTAGAAATCGTCGATAATACACAACATATAGCTAGTTTGACAGAACCAATTAGTTTATGTATTTGATTAGAAATCAAGCGAAATCGCGGCTATCTTCTCAAAATGCCGCATAACTTGCAAGATGGACATTATCCTATAGATGTTGTATTCACGCCTGTTTGAAATGTGAATCATAGTATTCATTCGTATGGGAATGGGAATCAAAAACAAGAAATACTCTTTCTCGAAATATGGACAAATGGGAGTTTTTATAGTTGCATTATCTATGCATTCATTGGATGTCTTACTATCAGTTATGCATTCATTGCATGTCTTACTTTCTACCCACGGTAACTTTTGGTCTCTCATCAACCAAGTGAATATTTAGTCAATATGTAAAAGAAATAAAGAAAAGGGTTGATGGTAAAAATTTGACAATTTGACAAGTTAAAGGACAAACTATTCCCTTAGAGCATGTTTACTTTGAGTGAGTAGCTTTGATAGATTATTTTATCAAGGCTAATCATGTGTATTAAGGTCCTTAATAAGACCCAGTTCAAGTTCAAATAGGCTAGTTCATGGGATAATTAATCCCATTGAACTAGGTATGATAGATTTAATTCTATTAATTAAATGGGATTAAATTAATCAATCTCATCTCCTTATAGTGATCACTCCCTCAATGGTTAAGGGAGCAAGTCCAAATTATCTGAGTATAAATTTATGAATGCAACAGTACAGAGATACAGAAATAGTTACCAATGATGTATTCAAGAATCAAATCCAAGGCATCAATACCAGCTGCAACAAAAGAGGAGACGTCCCCTCCATGTGTACCTCCAAACACTATCTCGTAATTAGCCATTGCACCTTCCTGTACCCCAACTATAGCTCTCTCCACAATCCGAATGGCAGATTGCAAGTGCAAGTTCGATGATTTAATGTACGTGCAGAATGACAACCTCAATCTCTTCTTAATCAAAGGCACTTGACTTGATCCCAAAGAAGAAAAACATGGTATATGATTGTTGAGCTTCTTTGCATGCGATCCAGTCTCTTGAGAGGCTAACTTTGCTTCCTTACCTTGCGAAGAAATGCATTTTCCAATAGCCCTCAAATGCAAACCTATCAGCTTCACATACAAAACTTCTCTGAACTCTGAAGGATCAAGTTGCCGAAAATAATTTCCTAGCTCTTTGAGAAATTTCACAACACCATCTATACAATCAATTGCAAAATCTGTCAGCATCTCACTTTTCGAAAATTCCAACAGCAGAAATTGAGAAATGCCTATCATAACAGGTAATATGTTCCAAAAACTGGAAGTAAGGTTAATCTCCAAATTTAATCTCAAAACAGCAGAAAAGGTAATATATAGGTGTCGGAGAAAAATGGACATTTCAGCATTTTCTGCACTTAAAGATTTCAATAACACGGATTTTTTCAGATATTGCTCCTGCTGCTGGATCTCAGGCAGAAAATCTTCAAGGTCAAGGTTTGCTCCTCCCATTGCTTTATCACCGAATGCTGACGTGTTGAAAGATGCACCATCCTCAAGAAACAATAATTTCAGGACAGAAGTTGTTGAACTCACAAATGTATCCACGCATGAATTAAGTCTGCTCATGAGTTCAATGTTGCCACTCAAAAAAATCATTCCACAATTACCATCGAGCAAGTTTTTATCACCCAAAGTAAAACCCAAGCTCCGTAATAATCCATGAAAGCAAGCAATTGACATTGATAACTTGCTCCAATATTGAAATGTGATTGTGGATTCGAATGTCTTGCCTCGGCAAGCATTCTCAATTATCGGCAGGGACTTTTGCATGTTTTCTTCTAATTCCGCGAGTAACTGAAATATGCTTTCCAACGCATTTGAATTTTCTTCGGGGTTCATCTGAAGAAAGTATTCAGATTGTTCAGATTTCTCATTGGCTGAATCCAAGCTTTTCTTTTCTCCAATTCTAACTGCAGATTTAAGTCGTTCTCTACATATGGTCCGTACCAGCTTGGATGTAAGATTCAACAATGAAAAAATTGTGCCCCTCATTTCAACACCAATATCTTCTGGAAATCCACACTGAGATTCAATCATCACAGATAATGATTTTAGAAGCCACGACACTGGAAATGAATTTTCTGAGAGTTGGCAAGACAGCAGGGACTGGCTTCCATCAGCTTTTTCTTTGCTAGAAGCTACAGCTAAAATCTTAAGAACCATTCGGCATGTTGTAAACAATTGAAGGATCTGATAGGTGTTAAGAGATGACGGTGTGTTGTGCTGACCTAACAAGTTGCTCACCAGAAGCCTGAATGCACGAGTAAGTTTAATCAATAGAACATTCAATGAGAAGAGAAGGGATACACACACTTGTGCAGTATTTACAGAAAGGAAATGGTACTTTCTCTTTTTGGAGTTTGAAGTATATAATTTTCCCGTGCTTTCTTGATTGCTTTCATAAAATAAGTTTGGTAATGAAAACACAATATAAAATCGATTACGTACCTTTCAAGGTTAAGAACATGGGTTATATACAACAATGAACCTCTGGAACCCAAATAATTTTCTGGCATACTTATCAAAAGAGTGAGCAAGGACAAACATGTCTCAAACCCAACATTTTGTTTACTACAAATTTCAGCAGGAGCTCTTTTTCGTTTGATCCAAGGTTGCCCATCAGATAATACTTCAAACATCAACATTACCTCAACCCAATCAGGAGATATCCCTAAATCCTCAGCAGATGTAGCAAATAGAGGTGATGCTGACTTCCGCAGAATCTTGCAGAACCTTGGTGCCATATATCTCCAAATGAACTGAAATAAATTTCAGCAACAAAGGAAAAACCACCAGCTGATAGTAAGAACAAGAGATGACAAATAAAATGAGATTACACATGTAATAGTAGGTCCGATGATTTAAAGATCCAGTTAAGCAGTTATATAATTTTTCAAACATTAAGAACTTATATGAAACCTCTTCTTGTCCTAAAACACTTAAATTTTGACATAACGAACATCTGTTTTCCTCAATAGTTTCCCTGAAAAAAGAAGTAATTCTATACCATTTTCAGCTAAACCAACAACTGGGTTATAAACAAAGAGAAGTTATAGTTATTCAGCAATTCCCAGTCCCAAGGTTCCTCTTTGCAAATTCTAGGCCACTTTTTCCCAGCTAATACCCTTTTGTGTATACCAAAATAGAACAACTCTTCAGATGAATAGATTGACAGGCTTGTTGTTACCAGTTAGACTACCTGAACTTGCATTATTAATTCTTACTAAATACTAATAAATTTAAATAGTATCTGTACTCTAATTGACTAATTCTTATGAATCAGCTAAAACAACCCTATCAATTTAGGACAGCTTAGACAGCCTTTACAAATTTTGAAGACCATGGTGTAATTCACAATTTTAGCGAGTTTTGATTCTCTATCAGATCAAATAGTCCATATTTGCAAGTGATGAAAGGACTGACTACATAATGTTAAGAGTGTGTTCCATAAACGCTCTTCACAGGATAGAATACCAAGGGTATCAACAGAAACAAAACGATCCATTAACAAATCATTTGATTTAATTCTTACATCTGTCCCTCATAACTCTTTGAGAAAATGTACAGAGAAAGTTAAGAAATTAAATCAAAAATGAGGAAAATAACTCAGGAGCAGAGAATGTTAGCTTACTTCATCAGCTTGTGCTCTGCTGATTAGGAAATCCAGGGCAGTTTGATGCACATCGACTTTGTTCTCTTGTCCAGGCTTGGACATGATATCCGTGCTATGGTGGCCATATCTATCATTTATATAGGGAATAGATGTCTCAATCAGATGTGTAAGGAAACTTTTCAAGTCCTTCTTGGCAGCATGAGAACACCAAATATCAACATGGTCGCAAATTTGGGACCACAGTGCGGAGGACAATGACCTTTCATCTAGGGACCCTACAGAGAAATCTAAGGTATCGCTATTATGGTGCTGGACATTGATGAGAGTGACATTTTTTCCACAGCAGAATGTGGGTGCGGATTTCTCTTTCCTGTCTGTGGATGAAAAATTGTCCAGAATGAATTTTGTAAGACCCTTAGCTTCCTTTTTGGCTTTTGAAATGAATTTCCGGCTGTATGGAGAAATGTCACTGCCGTCTTTCATTTTTTCCTGATTCATACTTCTAGTCCACTTCTGCTCGTAATTAGAAATTTCTATAAGTTTATTCAGATCAACAAGTCTCTGAATAGCCATGGAAGTTAGTACATACAACAAGGGCGAACAAAGGACAACAGAATCTTGAATGCATATACGAGAAGCAATATTTATAACATCAAGGAGTGGCAATGAAGGTTCAACAATCCAGGAAAAGAACCCTCTGTAAATAAAATCAGCCATCTCCAAACAATCCTTGATTGATTGAGCAAGAAATGGATCATCTATAATTGCAGACATCTCCTTTGCCGTATCAAAAGGCAAAAGACTAATTATTCTCCGGAATAAGCTTCTGCTCAACAATAGTAAATGGAATAAGAACTTCAAGATCCAACAAATGGACAAATTGCTGGATCTAGTACTCTTACTCAGAACTTTTCCATCTATCAAAATGAAGAGTTCATCGAGGCGTTCAGACTGTAGAGAAACCAAGCTACTCAAACTAGGGCGAATAATTTCTATCAAGTCTTCCAACGAGTCACCAACAACAGAACTATTACCCCAAGTGACTTTCACTGATTCTAGAATAAGTGCGTACACATCAGACAACACCTTTCCCAGGATTTCCACTTGCATGTGGAGCTGCACTGGCTCAGAATGATGTGTATTTGATTTAATGTTTTCACCTAAACCATCCAAACCATGTTCTAGTTTTATCCACTCAAGAGAATCCTTGATATCCAAACTCAACTGCTGAATGAATTTGGCCAGTTGCCCTTCTGGCACGACCTTAACTGCATTGCTGAGAGAGCGCCTGAATTGTGAGGAACAGAATAATATGCTCAATGCATTTGTATAAGATGAACAGTTGCTTGAAGGAGCACATTCTCCACTACGCTCAACAAATGATAAAGAATGCCTCACTGCTCTACAAAGTGCAAATACGGAAATATCCACCTACACCAATTCAAATTAAATTCAGAAAACTGATTTTTCCAACAGATGTATAGAAAACTTTGGAATGGAACATAATAAAGCATAAAACTGTAGATGAGTTAATACGCTCCATTTATGTTATTTTCTATGTTCAAGTAAATCAAATTTGTCAGATCACCGGCATCATCATTGAATCAACAACTTTATAATGAAAACAGCAAGGCTTCAATTGTTCAAAAGAGGTGCCAATGTAGAAGATAATGTGCAAGGAAGGCTTTTGTTCATCTAAAGTAGGGCTAAGATGGAAGGTAAGGCTTCATTTTTATTCTTCTATTGCAAATGAAATAATAATACCATTCATATTTATTTATAGAGAAAACACCTACGATCGAGATGAGATTAATCACATGTTATAATATGGAAATTACACTAAATTTTTGGTTTCAAAACAATCTGGTTTTCCAAGAGAATAACTCATGGTTTATGAAGAGTCAAAGACAACAATATTCCATGATGCATTCACGCAGCATAAAATATATATATATATATATATATATATATAATAAAAAATGAATAAATAAAATTTACATGACATATATATAACCTGCCGCAGATCACTATAAAGGTCAATTATCCGGCATCCCAGGCATATTATCTCTTCAAACAGCAAAGACTGATCTGGCACTTCCATTGGACCATAGCACCAAGGTAAAGAGGATAGAGAAAGAATCCATAAGCTCTCTAGATCATCTCCAACAATGTTGTACTCAATATCAATTAAATGGCGAACAGTAATAATAAGCTCCTTCCTAACAGATATGAATACTTCTCTATGATATCTATCATCTGAACCAAAGGACGGTGTTTCTAGATGAGTAATTTTGGCAGATAATGGAATGACCGTAGTATAGATGAACATCAAGAAACTTCTAGAAGCGCCATCAGAGAGATCCTCTGTTCTCAAGTATAGATTTTCACGAATGAAGGTAGCAAGCAAGTTATTGATGGATCTTAGGACAATGGAAACATTAAATAATTTAAACGTTACTTCGCAGTCGAGTTGAAGACACTTATTGAGATCTGCCAGTAAATATTCCAAAATCTGCACAAAAAAATCAAAAACTGATTTCCGCAATTCTGCATCCATAATTTCTGGAGTTGTGGTGCTAGTCAAAGAAGGTTTCATAGGGTCATAAAAAATGGACTTCACATCCATGCGCATTGACACTCCACCACTAACAGAGGCCGATTTATTCTTTGCAGCGCTGCTGGCAAACAAGTGAAGAAGAACCCATAAACCAAGCAATGGTGATTCATTCTTCTGAGCTACAATCTCCTCCACTCTGTCAAATAGGTGTCTGTGATAACTTTTATTCACTGGTTTTTTCTCCTTCAATGTTGAATCGCAAGAATTATTATATTTGTTAGAACTTTGTAGACTGAGAAAACCATCAATGTGGTTGGAGTGAAAGAGTCCTTGAGCTATAACTTCTTCAGCATATTTAGATAAATCCCTTCTCCATTTGTCTTGACTGCCAAAAGAATTAGAATCCAACAAATGTACCAAGTGTAGTAATGGCTGAAGAAGGTTACTGATGAAAATACGGTAACCATCCTTACGCATTGGATGGGACCTCAAAAACCTAGCAAATGGCTCAAGTAAGTAGCATGATAAGCGCAAGACAAAATTCTTTTGCAAGCTACCCTCAATCTGACCTGGAACAACTTTCAAGACAAGCTCAAGCACTTTATCAATGAGCAAAATCCACAACTGTAAATTCTCTTTTACAACTCGGCTGTGTGATGAGAAGATGAGAGAGAGAGAATCGAGCACTGCATCATGAAACTGCAGCCGTTCAACTGAAATTGTTACCAAGTGACCTGACGGGTCACTTAAATACGATAGGACATCCCTCACAACAGAATGTATCACCTGAAATAATTTCTCGGAATGAGTCAATGATATGTGAAGTCTTTTTGACTCTCCCAAGCAGAAATGTAAAATCTGCCAACATTTAATATCCAAAAATGACCCTGGAGCTCCAAACTCAGGTTTGGTTTTCTTGAGTCCCGATTCTTTTTCAGATGAACCAAGAACTGATAGAACCCATTCGCTCAAGGAAGATATTGTTCTTGATGTATCTATAACGTGTGAACAGTAACAGACATCATCTAGCACCTTCGTGCTCATTGATTGCACATAATCAAATGCCAAATCTACTTTCCTGTGATGCATATGTGTTTTTTTCCATCAAAACCGCTTTGTACTCAAACATATCATATACAAATTCACAAAAATAGAAACAAGACTTAACAAAATGCCAGTAAAACCTTCACACCCCTTCACTGATCAAAATATTGATCTCAAATGGGCCATGAGTTTTTTCCTTTCATATTTACGTTACAACAGATACAAATTAATGTATAGTACCGAAATAGTCGAACAACTTCTCCAATGCCTTTTACACCTTCCCATTAGTTATTGATAAATTTTGTATTAGTTCCACAAATTTATGGCACTTGGTGATTCAGAATTCAGACTTCAATATATGCTTCTTTCTCAAACAATTATTCATGAACTCACGGAGATGGCGCCTAAATCCTAAACATAAAACACACTCAATTCTGGGAATTAAATTTGTCCTGGATAACATTGCACGGTAAATTAACGGAACACGTAAACAGAAACTGAAAACTAAATGCAGGCACTGAAAAGAAATAATAAAACTTACTGCGTGAGGTCCATACTTTTGTCCCTCAATGACAAAATCAACTGCAGATTATTCCGCTGGAAACCCTCCCCGCTCTCTCCTCGATAATATTTGGACCGCTTTGGTAGTTCATCTAGAGTGCCTGTACTTGTCTGCTTTCTCTTCTTCTTGATTTGTTCCATTAATAAGCACCTGGGCGTCTATTTGGAAGAGAGCAGGTTGTGCTGTTGGCTCCGGCGGGTAGAGAGCGGCGGCGGTGGTGGCGGTTCAAAGTTAATAAATTACTAGTAGTACATGCAACGGCGGCTCACAAGGTGACCTAATTCAATCTATCCGGGTTCTCTTCTGAATTTTCCATTTATTTATAACTTTCCGATAATTAGAACTGTAGGATATAGGGATGGCAGGGTCTGGTTGCGCCAAGACCCAATATCCGACACATGACTTTGGTTCGGTTCCGGATCTGACTCGGTCCCATTACCATTTTTAGGGATAGCAACGGGTCGGTTCTGTATTTGTTTTTATAAGACGTAAGACCCGACCCAAGCTCGGGTCTTTTTCGATTTTCCCAACCCAAGCTCAGATCTTTCTCGATTTTCGATTTTGACCCGGACTCATTGTCATCCCTAGTAGGATATGACCTAGTCGCCCATAGGCCATAATCATAATCACACGTAATTAATCCTATGAATTTACTAGTTCATTTAGTTTATTAATCAATGTTTTTATATAATAAGGATCTTACACATTTACGGACACACAAGTGTTGTTTTTTTAAAAAGAAAAATTCTGTTGTGTTTTTTTTTCCGAGATAGAGTTCGGGCCCGTTTGGAAACAACGTTTAGGCCCATCCAACGCTGATTATCAGCGTCCTCTCTCCTCCGCCGCTTATATTCCGTTTGTTTTCCGAATTGGAAGGGAAACGCACCGCTCCCACTCTCTAATCGCCAGAACGCTCGAGAATCCAGCGTTCACGTTCCGAGTCTGCGTTTAATTTGTGAAATTCAGGGATATCCCAAAAAATCCGTTAAAAACCCACGAAAATGGAGGAATATCAACGGATTCGCGCGAGGATACGATCTCCTACCATTTATAAAGCTTCTCTGCAAGGTATGGTTAAATTAGAACCCTATAAGTGTGAATTGAGAAGGAACGCATACCCTACACCTGTGAATTGGGAAGAAAAGCATATCTGCAGACAGACGAGGAAGAGAACCGAGAGTCTTCCCTCAGCAAAAATTGGGTTGGGGCATCGGAAACAGATTTAGATTACACCAATGGATGTGTTTTCTTCACCACCACCTGTAAGTGATTTTATTTATTCAGTTTTGTATTTGGATGTCTGATTTATATTCGTTGTTGTTTTGTGTCTATGAAATTGTAGTTTTTATGTGTTATTGACTAAGGATCTATTCGATTGTTTTCAATTAATTGAGTTTGATGTTTTGTATATTGTAAGTTCTGGGTTCTTTGAATTGGAATAAATTGATATTGCCTTCTTCTTCTAGCTTAATCCAATTCAAATATGCCCGCTCCGTTATTGGACTTCGTCGAAGCTTCTGTCAACAAAATAGGGTTGTTTAATTTTGAACTTTACTTCTCTCTTACTAGCTATGAGTTGACATTGATTTGCAAGAACTGGAAAGTTATATGTTTTCCAACATTATTCTACCTAATAGCTTCCATTACTTAAAATGGTATATATGAAATCACTACTGGTTGAGTATATCGTGCCCTTTGGATTAGGCAAAGAGTTATACTACGTTCCTTTGTATGTGTGCTTATTAATACTGGATTGCAATAGACAGACAAGATAGGAAAGTGGATACTAGTTTGTTGGATTGCAATCTGCTGATATAGGGCAAGTATGAAATTTCATAATATTAGTTTTTGTTAGATTGAATATAAAAACGATTGATTGTGGATTGTAAGGGATTTCAATTATTTATTTATCAAAGATGTATGGGATAATGGCCTGTAAACATTTTGAATAAGGAATTGTAATAAGGGACCAAATTCATGTGGAAAGTGCATTTGTGGTCTGTCAGCAGTCTGTGGATTTATATAAAACTAGTTACTTTTCAATTGTTGTTTTTACATACTCGACAATAGAGAAGATATAAATAATGAATTATGGATACCTTTTTGTCTCATGATTACTAATATTCTCTTTGATCCGTTGGGTTAGGGGTCTAAAAACTTTGAGTTACAATCGGAGCACCTGCATCATGTTGACTAAATACCACTCTACCATGACTCTGTTGTTGACTAAATACCACTCTACCACATCCTGTGTGACTCTATTTTCCCCTAGTCCCTGCCTAAATCCATCTGTGGATTCTAATTGTGTTTGATTAAAACCCTAAACAAAAAGGGTGATTAGAATGCTGATTTTCCTTTATGTTGCTCTTTTAGTTAAATCCTCTGTCAACATTCACATAAAAATGCTGTCTTCATGCTCCTGCTTTTATTCATTTTTTCAGACACATTCATGGATGTTCTGTAAGATTTATCTATGCCTTATGTTCCTCTTACATGCCAAAGAATCCATCCTATAGTATAATTTCATGATTCCTGAATTCAAGTTTGTCAATTTATTGAATGAGTGAAAGTGGGAATTCTTGTCTGGTTTGTTATCAATATCAATCATTCTTTTCTTGCTTGTGACTATAGAACTTGTCATTGCCATATGGGTAGGATTACTTTTGAGTATACTTCATAGGTCTTACCAAATATGAGGTTCTTACATAATGTCTGTTTTAGTACAAGCATTTATATGCTGACTGCTCTGTCTGGCCCTTTTATCTTTTGCATTGGCTTTATGAAAGAAATGTCGACACGATGAAAAAACCATAGTGTAGTTTGGTGGAGCATCAGTTTATGCATTCTGGTGTGTGTAATTTTCGTTGCCTATGAGGACAGTTTGCATGCTGACAGTAGGGGGATTGTGTAGTGTATATTTCTATGTTGTGTAATCCATTGAACATGCTGCCATTAAGGCTGATTACTTGGTGGTTTTTTTATAGGGCTGTTATAATCAAGTCACGTGGGACTTTTGTACTATTGGACCCTCACATGATCAGATATCACAGAAACATTATTCTATAAAAGTAGTGGATGCTTATGAGTTAAATCGGTAATACCAATGTCATAATTTGTTTAGATGGGTCAATGTAGAAAGAGTTTATGTGGTTACTAAAATATAGAATAGCTTTCTACGTTAATTATTTTTAAATAAATATCAACTAGTGATTAATTATAAAGCTGTGTGAAGAGAAAGTGTCAAATACTCTGTTTCTTTATACTAATCTGCAAGAAAACTTGATTTTCATATTAGTACTATTAGTGAATTATCATTAGAGTCAATTTATGTGTTATAGTACTAGTAGATTATTTGGTTGACATGAACTTCACAATATACTACCATTATGATATTTCCTATTTTCACCAGAATTTGTCTTCAACAAATAGTCAAGGTGATAAATTTAGAGGTAAGGCCCAATGGGAAAGGCAAACTGTCTTAATTTTTGTTGAAATCTGCCAAAAAGAGATTAATAATGGGGGCAGACAAGGAGGAGGGTTCAAGAAATTGTCATGGAGGACAATTGCTACACAATTTGCCACTCAAACAGGAATAGCATATACATCAGATCAAATGAAGAATAAATGGGACGGGATGAAAAAAGATTGGAGAAATTGGAGAACCTTAAAGCGTCTTGCTACTGGTTTAGGTTGGAATCCAGAGAAGAAAACAATCGATGCATCTGATGACTGGTGGGAAAAAAATATTAAGGTTTGTTTTATATACAACTCTATCAAAATAAATATTGTTAGTATATGATTTTATTTAGACCAATTAGTCTTTCCTTATCGTATAGGTTACTCCGGAGATTGCCAAGTTCAGGAAGGCAGGGATAGACCCAGAATTGGAAGAAAAATTGACTTCATTGTTCTCGGGAACAGTTGCAAAAGGGGATGATATGTGGGCTCCCTCTGCTGGTCTTCAACCACCAAGCTTTTTTGAAGGTACATTAGGTCCAGAGTATATGTCCCAAACAAGTGTACACCAGCTATCGGATATCCCTAATCCAGTGGTGGAAAACTGTGAAGCGGATATTAATACTGAAGGCGTTGAGGTTGGTGACGATAACGATACATTTTCTCCGGTGCCAACCCGTGGACAGACTTCCAAGAGAACCAGCACAACAACTAATCCAAAGCAAAAACAAGTGCGCAAGAAAAATGGTGGAGCTTCTATGTTATCTTCACAAATAATGTCAATCCATGAAGATATACAGACTCATACTACCATGATTAAAGAAAAAATTAACAAACTGCCCCCAAGTATCACTGAAGCAATAAAGATTTTAGACTCAATGGAGCCCGAAGTTTCAAGAAAGGGAAACTTGTACCAATTTGCAATACGGCTTTTTCAAAATAATGCCGCCAAACGTGAGACTTTTGTGGCTTTTACGGATAATGATACTCGTTTATGGTACTTAGAATTAGAGCAGAGTTCCGACTATGCTGATTACGCTAACATATTGGGGAGTACATGAACTTATTTGTGGAATAATTGTTTTGTTTTTACTTTTTAGAAGTACGTTTGTTTTCTGATATTGTTTTTAATGGAGTGGACGAATTATTGGTCCTGATTTTTATATGTCAATATTTGAATATACAGGCATTTGATATATATGATGACACTGATGGTGAACAGAGTCGTTTGAATGAGACTCTTGATGAAACATTACAAGAACTTTCAACCACAATACGACTATGGGATGTGGAATTACGGTTAATTGATACGTACCATCGGAAATACATTCGTAAAGAACCTTGCATGACATCTACTCAAACAGGGAAACAATGGGTGAATGAATTGTTGTCTGGTCATGATGGAAGGTTTTATAATGCTTTCCGGATGCCAAAAAATGTGTTCTTAATGTTACTTGGAGAGTTGGAGAATAAATATGGATTAGTTAGCACACACAACATGTCTACTGTTGAAATATTAGCAATATTTTTAGTAGTAATGGGACATGGGGCTTCTAATCGAGATGCTCAAGAACGATTTCAGCGATCCGGAGAGACTATTTCTTGATATTTTTCCTTAGCATTACACTCAGTAGTGTGTATGTCATCTTAAGTGATAAAACCACAAGACCCTAATTTCTCGGTTGTTTCGGAACACATACGGATGGATAGAAGATATATGCCACACTTTAAGGTAAATTTAATATATTAGCATAATTATTGTATTTTTTTCTTCATGAATAATCATTAATGTCCATTGAATTATAATTCGTAACATTATACCCATTGCAGGATTGTATAGGTGCAATTGATGGCACACACATTCAAGCAAGCATTCCAGTCGATGAACAAATTCCATACATTGGAATGAAGGGGGTGCCTACTCAAAATGTAATGGTTGTGTGTGATTTTGATATGTGTTTCACATTTGTTCTTGCTGGGTGTGAGGGATCAGCACATGATGCCAATATGTTTTATCAAGCTATTCGTCAAGAGAAGTGGAATTTTCCACATCCTCCACCGGGTAATTTGGTATTGAAGTTTTACTCAATATTACTATATTAAAAAATACTATATTAATGCATCATTATTTCATTGATGTAGGTAAATACTATCTGGTGGATGCGGGTTACCCTCAAATATCAGGATATTTAGGACCTTATAAAGGAGAACGATATCATTTATCTGATTTTCAATCGGGAAGACCAGCATCAAGAAAAGAAGAGATATTTAACCAAGCACATTCTTCTTTGCGTAGTGTTATTGAACGCTCGTTTGGAGTATTGAAGAGGAAATGGAATATATTACAAGTGATGCCGAATTATCCTTTTAGGAAACAAGTCATGATTGTCATAGCTGCAATGACCCTGCACAACTATGTGAGAAGAAATTCAAATTATGACAAACATTTTGATGAAGATTGTAGCGAAGATGGAGATGCAGACACCGGTGGCCGAGGGGATGATGAAGATAGTATTCAAGGTGAAAGAAGATGTGTTGATGAAGGCCAGATGACACAACTCAAAGAGAAAATAGCTCAAAGTTTAATAGGAGCAAGAAATAATCGAGACAATAGAGAAAGATGATGCGAATACCCTTATTGGTTGTTAATTTTATTAATTAATTTAGTTGATGACACATTTCATTTATATGAAAACATTTATTTTTTCAAAATTTAATTTGCATGTAATTTATTTACGTAATTTCTAAGACTACATATAATTTTGCTTAAATAATTTACATAACATAAATTATTTTGAATTATGAACAATATTATTTTGCAAATATAAAGATTAATGTCGCAAATAATAAATAATTTTATTTTAATATTATAGAAAATTTGGATTTATAAAATTAAATATTTATATCTTGGTTAACAATGTGCAAATAAAATTGCTTATTAATTAATGGCTAGTAAAACCTATTTATGTAATTTTAACTTTTAAACTCTAAACTCTAAAAGTGTTACCAAACACACAGTTTGCAAAACTAAAATTCAAACCCTAATCTCTAATCTCTAAACTTTAAACTCCAGACTCTAATCTCTAATCTCTAATCGCTAAACTCTAAACTCTATGGATTTACCAAACAGAGCCTTCACCTATTATTATTAATTTTGATTTTGATTTTGATAGGATGGTATGATTTTGTGGTGGTATGGTCGGCGTTTTTGTGCACTTACAATATGTTATATTAATTCTCATGTATTAACAAAGAGCGAAGAATCCAAGCTAAGTAAATTGTTATATTTTCAAAATAGTAAAATAAAATAAAAATTTTTACACCATCTGGACCTTCCGCTAGACTTTGTGATAGAGAATTTACCGGCGAACGCGTCAAGCGTTTTTCTCCCCTAATTCTAAATTGGCTTTCCTTTTTTATTTTGCTTTGTTGGTTTTTTCTTTTTTATATGGCTTTGGTTTCTCAAAAAAAATAAAGAGAATTCAAAAAAATTAAATAAAAATAAAGTGACAAAGTTTATTCAATTTTAAAGTTTTTTTTTTTTTTAATAGTGACACTCATGTGTCGATAAAGGTGTGTGGTAGCCCAAATCACACAAATTAGAAATGGGGATAAAGGGGAGGGAGAGGGGGTCGGGTGGGGATCGAACCTCCAACATATGGCTGGGAGACGGGAGACTTGACCACTAGGGTAAGTCCTCAATCATTATCCAATTTTAAAGTTAAAGGGGAAGAAAATAGGAAGGAAAAAAAAGAAAGAAAAAAGGTGAAAATAAAGGAATTTTTTCCTTCCAAATCCACCATAATTTTTATTGAAATTCGGGTATTCCATACTATCCAAGACTAATATCTTGAATATCTGCATAGGCGAATGGTGCTTCTTCGAAAGCAATTGTTTTTTCTTGTACATATCTCTCGAACATAAGACGTTGCTTAAGTGTTTAGAATATGGGGATAATTTTTTCTTGTACATGGGGAGGACCTAGCCCAAGCGGTTAATTCCATTGACTTCCAATGGAATGTTGGAGGTTCGATTCCCACCGGCCCCCTATCCCTCCCTTTAATTCCCTTTGTAATTGTGTGACATGGGCTCCCACCTATCCTCCCTTTAATTTCCCTTTGTAATTGTGTGGCATGGGCTCCCACCACCCATTTCCAGGCCTTCAATGACTCCTAAAAAAAAAGTGTTTAGAATATCCATCAATTCAAATCAATTATTGTTGGTCAAATCCACCATAATTTGGGGCATATGATTTTGAAGGGAGAAACAAAATAATAAAATTATCCCTCTAAAAATTTTCTTCTGAGAAAAAAAAATATTCCCCAACCCTTTATTTCATTTTCCTTGTTAAAAAAAAACAAACAAACAAACAACTCAAATTTCACTTGAAAACGAATTGAATAGTCAATCAACTTATGTCATATTTAATTTGTATGCTTAGATTGAATTAGAGATTTTCCTTAAAAAAAAACAATGTTAATATAAATATAATTGTAATAAATGTAAAAAGTTAAATGATTGTAAAATACTTTTAATATATCTAATTATTTAAATACCAACATATATCACACTTATATACTAAGGATCTGTTCTGCACGCAGCTTTTGGTAGCTTTAGCTTTTATTTTAAAACAAAAGTTCCGTTATGCACAGTAGCTTTTAGGAGCTTATGGGAGCTTTTGTAAGCTTCTTTTTAGAAGCTACTTGTAGTAGCTTTAAAAAATAAGCTCCTAGCTTATTGTTGAGCAATCACAATTTTATCATAATAACCAACTCACTACCCAATAGTCTACATAAATATTTGTCCGTTTATGTCATTTCATACATTTTTTTACAGCTACAGCTAGTTATACATAACACTTAAATAAAACTGACAGCTACAGCTCCCACAGATCTCTACAGCTTCAGCTCCCTACAGCCCCAGCTTGCAGCTACAGCTCTGCGTGCAAAACAGACCCTAAATCTAACATTTGCATAGTTGTTACTATTTATTAATTATTGAATAACTTTCATTCAAATTTGTAACATAGATATATAAGATACTACAAACATAGTCAAATAAGATCGTATTAGATTCATCTAATCGCGAAGTTTTTTAGGGCGTTTGGATAATATGCAATAAAATGAATTATCTGATTATTGCGTTTTCAAAACGCAAATAATCAGTTTAACCGCTAAAAAAATGTGTTACAAACCTGATTATTTGTTTTAACTTTTGGTTTTTTTTTTTGTTTTTTTTTTTGTTTTTTTGGGTTTGTTTTTGTTTTTGTTTTTTTAAGTCAAAGCAAGTCTCTCCATAGCCCAAAATTTGTGCTTCGGAGGGCTCGAACCCACCACCCTCAATATTAGAGGCGTCCTTAATTGTCTTTGCAGATTTTCAATGATTAGTATTTGATTAAATGTGGCATGGGGATATCGTGATATTCACCTAAAAAGCAAGGCCCTCCAACGTAAGTTATAAGGAGAAAGGAAATAAATAAGTTAAAATATGGATTTGACCGGTTGAAAGTAGGTGTGTAAACGAGCCGAGCTCGAGCCTGGCTCGGCTAGGCTCGATTAAGTAAAAATTCGGCTCGGCTCGAGCTCGAAGCTCGACGAGCTTTAAAAACTTGAGTTCGGATCGAGCTTGACATAAAAAGCCGAATTCGAGCTCGGATCGAGGCTCGAATAAAGCTCGAGTTTTTTCTTTGTTTTATGTTTTTTTTGTTTTTTTAA
The DNA here is from genome assembly GCA_030278955.1 of Hygrophila difformis. Lineage (NCBI taxonomy): Eukaryota > Viridiplantae > Streptophyta > Magnoliopsida > Lamiales > Acanthaceae > Hygrophila > Hygrophila difformis. The sequence goes on along the minus strand of JAOANR010000005.1, from coordinate 61,448,064 downwards.
CATTGACACTCATATGCTAATAAATGTGTGTAGGGGCTCAAATCACATAAGTTAAAAAGATTGATAAATGGGACATTACCACTGGATCAGGTCTTCATTTCCAAACTAACCTCGATATAAAATTAGTAATGATTGTCAAATTATTAAATAATGAGCTTAAAAACTTGAAGGATTTAAGTTTAATAGATTTAATATATTAAATTATTCATAGTTCCTACTTCTAACCATAAAAAGGAAAAAATAGAAAAGAAAATTTATAGGAGTAATAAATATATTATATATTTACTATGTATAATTGGTATATATATATATATATATATTCGAGCTTATTATCGAGCTTTCGAGCCGATTATTGGTTAGCTCGGCTTGGGCTCATTAACCTTCCGAGCCGATCTCGAATTCGAGTCGAGCCCGCATATTTTACGAGCCTATTAGTCTCATTTACACCCCTAGTTGAAAGTATTTGTCCCCAGAATATGGATATTCTCCTATTTTTATATTAATTTGTCATTTATACCCTTACATTTTATACTTTTATTTTATAAATTTAGATATTTGTATTCAAAAAAATGATAAATATGTGTAATTTAATTTTAAAATCAATTTAAAATTGTTAAATTATTTAATCATATTTTTACATAAATATTATGATATTTGCTTAAAATTTATTTATCTTCTATATAAACAATAAAAATAATAAGCATTCAGTGACATTAAATTACTAAATATCATATAATAAATTATATATAACGATTTTTCATATTGATAAAAAAAAATAAATCGGTTTAAATATTATCACTATTTTTGTAGGAAAATGACATATTTATAAATTTATTCAATTAAAATTCAAGAACATTATAGTAAATTGATTTGAAATAGAAATATGAGATTCTCAATCTAACCAAACGTAATAATCTTAAAACACTAAAAATTAAGATTTCCGCTAATCTTATATTCCCAGTAATCTTACATTCCCAGCAATCACATTCCCACTGGTAATCTAAGACACCTCCAACCAAACGGACCGCTAGTTGTATGCTACTCTCATTATATTTCTCATATTCTTTTATTTTTAAGGGTTGGAATATACTACTATACTATATTATCCCACAGCTTGCTTTCAACTTTATGATTGGATATTCGATTTTTACCATGCCTCATATTTTGTTCTTTTATCTCATTTATAACTGTGTGGTTTGAACTCTCACATACACAATATATGAGTATTAATATTTTAAAAAATAATTAATTAATTAATTTATACTTCATCCGTCTCACTATTTTTGTTACGGACCCAACCAACACGTATCCCGATACATTTTTAATGGTTAATAACTTAAAGTGTGTATAATAAAAAGTTAATGGTCTAAAACTACAATATTAGACGAATCTAATAAGATCTCAATTGACTATATTTTTTCTTACATAGTTATGATAAAAATTCGAATCAAAATTAAATAGTGAAAATAGTACCGAAAAATTATTCGTAACAAATATACCGAGACAGTAATAATTTGAATTATTATTATTCGACACGTATACCGATCATATTTTTAACGGTTAATAACTTAAATAGTGTACAACAAAAAAGTTATAAAAAATTGATTGTCTAAAACTACAAAATTATACAAATTTAACAAGATCCCATTTGATTATATTTTTTCTTATATAATTATCATAAAAATTTGAATCAACTTTAAAAAATTTATAGTGTAAAAAAAATGATAGAGTCAAAAAATGATACGTAACAAAAAAAAAAAAAAAAAAAAAAAGAGGACGGAGGAAGTATATATAGTCGCGCTACTAGAAACCGCGATTTCACAGACGGGGGCGTCAAATTATCGGAGAATTTTCCAAACCCTAGTTTTGTGCTCCGCAATCCGCATACGCAGGGGCAGGAATCATCGTCATCAATGGCTGGTATGGGCGATGGGTACGTCGGTACGGCGCAAGACGCCGTTCGTATTCGCCGGTTGGAGAAGCAGAGGGAAGCCGAGCGCCGCAAAATCCAAGAACTCAAGAACAAAAGCGCCGCTTCCAAGGGCCAACCGGGTCTCCTCCAATTCGGCTCCAGCACCTCCGAGGTATTTTGTTTTCGTTGATTCTTAAACCCCTCGAGTTGTAATTGCAACCTACATCATCTTGTACACTATCGACATGTATACAAAATTCCGCGTGCTGTATCTGTTGAATTTAAAATATTGAGAATGGAAGGTACTCGAAATGACAAAAAATCCGGGTCGATTTATGTCATATATTTTGTCTTTACAAGCAATCAAATTGATCTAGGAGTGTATGTTGTCCACAAAATACGAGAATATACTCCCTCCGTTTGTTTTTAATTGCAACATTTGGTTGAGAGCTAATGTTCACAGACACTTTGACTGAAATTTATCATAGTTATACAAGTTAGAATATAGTCAAGTGGGATCTTGTTAGATTCGACTCGTACTATAGTTTTTTAAATATCCAATTTTTAGAATTTTTACTTGTACCGAACTTAGTTATTAATCGAACTTAGTTATTAATGGTTTAAAAGGTGCATTGGACTGCGCGCACTGTGGGTCCGTAACAATTTTTAAAAAACGGAGGGAGTGTGTTTTACAGTATGGTATGTGGCTTAATTGATTGTAGCATGCGAAATGCAATTTCATGTTGTGTATGAAATCCAAAGCGAGGTCTATTAATGTTTATGCAACAATCATTTTTCAGCTATGGGTTTCTGTATGCTTGTTTGTTTGGTCTTGTTTGTTCTTTGTTAATATCTGTTACTGGTTTGTTATATTCAATTATTTATTTTTCAGATTCTTGAGACTGCTTTCAAAAAGGAAACTGTTGGTCTGGTTACTAGGGAAGAATATGTTGAGAAGGTATAATGGTTTTGGTATGTTGGGTGATTTGCATCCCCTCAGGTGTTGTTCTTTTTTTTTTTTTTTTTTTTTTTTTTTTTCCTTTAATTTTTTGAATGGTTGTGTTGTTAAAATAGTTGAATTTTCTGCAGAGGGTGAATATTAAAAGCAAAATAGAAGAGGAAGAAAAGGAGAAGCTCCTAAAGTTGCAACAAGAGTATGCTATTTTCTGATGAAAGTTTAACATAATTGGTTTCAATTTCTCTTGTGTTCCTAATACCAGATATGAACTTCTTCTTTCATGCTGTAGGGAGGAGGAACTTCAGTTACAGAAATTAAAGAAGCGGAAAATTAAAGCAGACCCTCGATTGTCTTTTTCTGATGATTTTGAGAATGATTGCAATGAGGACGAGGAAGAAAATAGTAAGGATTTCAACTTAATTGACATGTCTTATAAATTCAAATATATGAGTCTGCAAATCCAAGGATACTGGTTGCTATTGGAAATATCATATTGTTTAGAATGACTGAATATGGAAATATGTACATTATGCAAGGTTTAAATTTCCTTTTTTTTCCCCCCCCTCTGAGGAGAATGCTTCACATTCATTCAAATCCAGACTACCCTTTCGTTATTGTAGGTTGTGTACTTCATGCCATAGGTGAATTGGTTTCTCAATGAAGGACTTGTAGAATTTTATCTATGCTCAATTGCTCATGTTATGGCAGAATTGTTTGCTTTTATGTCATCTCTTTTTCTGAAATGTTCGGTTGATGAACTGTTTTTACAAAGTATATCATTCACTAGCAGTTTATGTGGAATGCATGGAGTTATATGTTTTAGGATAATTGATCCTGTCGAACAATTGATCTCCGTTTGCAGTAATTTATTTCCATTTGAAATCTTGTTGCCTGATATGTTAGTTAATACACATGCTAAGAAAATAATGCTGCTGTAACATTGAAAAAAAAGAAAAGAAAAGAAAGAAAAAGAAAGAAAGAAACCTGTGGAGCACTTGAATTATGAGTTCGGGTTTATTATGACATGCAATTTTATTGTGTTCCCAGAAAATGAAGAACATGAGAAGATTAACCGTCGAAAATTTGGGAAATTTGGAAAAGATCCTACAGTTGAAACCAGTTTTTTGCCGGATAGGTGTGGATACTCTACCTTTTATTTGCTTGCATAATCATACTCTATATTCATGGATGTCTATTGCATCTGTCTTTTGTTGTGGATTTTTCTCCATACGTTTTTTTATCCTTTACTTATCATGGGCTTTGGAGTTTGAAGCACATTCTTACAGTGAGAGGGAGGCAGAGGAACAAGCTGAGCGTGAAAGGTTGCGGAAACAGTGGCTTCGTGAGCAAGAACAAATCAAAAGTGAGTTCTGATTTCTATTGTGTACAGTTCTTTGGGGTGCATCTATATATGTATTTCTAATATAAATGTGAATGCCCTGTTTTGTTTTGTAGATGAGCCTCTTGAAATCACTTACAGTTATTGGGATGGTACTGGTCATCGCAGAGTCATTCAGGTTACTAAAAATCTTAGGCCCTATTTGATAAAGTTACTTTTCACTCAATTTTAATGAATCAAATGATATTTTTTAAAACTATTTGACAGCATGAAATCCGTTGTCTTAATTAATTAAGTGGATGATTAAGTGTATGTGGATGTTATGTGTAAAATGGGGTCGGGGTTAAGCAATTTAATCTTAATTTATTACTACTTAATGAAAAGTTAGTTAAAATGTATTTTTAATAAATTTAAAATAATTCCATACGTTTTAAAGTTTCAGATTAATCATTCAAACATTAGATTCAGACCCTTTTAGTTTTATAATTTGAGCCCTTTGCTTTATCTTCATTAATGGAGTCACCCTGTCGCTGTGTAGTGTAGCGGAGCTGTTCTGTTCGGTTTGAACAATTTTGTGGATTATTATTATTATTATTATTATTATTATTATTATTATTATTATTTATTTTATTTTATTTTATTTTATTTTACATTGAACATTATATCTTATCAGGTTCGTAAAGGTGATTCAATTGGCGAGTTTCTTCGTTCTGTCCAGCAGCAGCTTGCTCCTGAATTCCGAGAGGTTCGAACTGCATCAGTAGAGAATCTGCTTTATGTGAAAGAGGATCTAATAATTCCACATGTAAGACCTTCACAAATTGAATGCTATACCTTTACCTCAAGGCTCTAATCTATGCAATACACACACACACACACACAAAAAAAAAAAAAGAAAGAATAGAAAAAACATAATAATAAAATCAGACAGCAGATTTATGTATATAAATATGAAGCATCATTGAATCAGATATTGAAAAACTGAGATATTGGTAGAACTGTTTTGTTTTCTCTTCACTTGTGTATTGTTTCTCTTCTTATTGCAGCAACACAGTTTCTACGAGCTGATTGTGAACAAAGCTAGAGGGAAAAGTGGTCCGGTATGAATGTGATTTGTTACACTGAACGAGTTGTTTATCTTAAAAATATTGGAGCTAATCTTACTTATAACTGCGAGGCATGAACGAGTTGTTTATCTTAAAAATATTGGAGCTAATCTTACTTATAACTGCGAGGCATGCAATTTTGCCCAAGCACTATTGACCCCATAAGATTTATAGTGTAGAATTTTTTATGAATAAATTCTCTTCTAGATGAGTGATAGGCATATATATTTTTTTAAAAATTATTGGATCACTCAAATAAATTTTGACCTTTGGATATGTGTTCATTGACTTTGAATCCATGTACGACCATTAGTGCTGTTCTGTGTAGAGTCTCTTCGTGGGATGGAAATGGGTGCGTTTGGAGACAGCTGAAGTCTTAAGGATTGTATGCACTATAGTTTATTCTTGATGGGAACATATGTTATATGACATTTGGGACACTTGTGTTCCTGTATTGGACAGTATAATATTCATTTTACACCGAGACTGCATTTTTAATCTAGTGTGTTCCCCATCTTTTTTTTTTTAAACAAAGAAATTGGCGTACATGGTTAGATGATGATATGAAGTTTTATATGTGTGCCTTTAGAGTTGATATTCCACTATATTCATGAATTCTCTCCCAATATTGTTTTCTTGAATGATATTTGTTTAATTCATCTTTCAGCTTTTCCACTTTGATGTACACGAGGATGTTCGAACCATTGCTGATGCAACAATAGAGAAAGATGAGGTAGCATCTACGGACCTACTTAAGATTACCTATGAGATGGATTTTGTAAAGCAAGCCTCCATGCCTTATAGCTAGTGGAATAGATATGCATACTGCCATACTCATCTTATTTCATCATTCAATGTAATGCAATATTTCTGCAAGTTTTGTAAGATTGATGTACTAAAATAATCCACTGCCATTCTTTTTGTCGGCAGTCGCATGCTGGTAAAGTTGTAGAGCGGCACTGGTATGAAAAGAACAAGCACATATTTCCAGCCTCAAGATGGGAGGTACTTCTACTTTCCTTGCTGCATAAAATTCCATCTGACTACCCTGAAAGAATCTTATAAATGCTGGTCTCCTTAATGTCCAGATATATGATCCAACCAAGAAATGGGAACGATACACAATTCATGGGGATTGAATTGAGGATAAATTTTGTCAAAGACCATAAGAGACGACAGATATATACCTCGTTTTGCGTTGGTATGGTTGGAGATTTACTTTGATTGTTATAATGATTGCTATCCTTTTATTATTTTCATCTCTCATGTTGTATGTTAATATGGTTGCAACCTATGTATTATGCTTTGACCTTATTTCTACATTCTTTGGTAGTAATGCCCGGTGAATTTGGCTTGAGCATGGAGATTGAATATAAGCTATTGTCAAGCTTAAATTTCAAGGGTTTTTTTTTTTTACTCAGGAAATTGCTGGTTGACAGTTGGATTCACTTGTCACATTTGAATGGACTGTAAATGCCAGGCATCCCTTTGTTTAGGTGTAATCCTTGGCAAAGTCCACTGGGTTACTGTGCTGCGATTTCCCAGAAAACATTGAGAAATCACCATTACATGTATAGCTTTTACCACGGAGAAAAGGCTAAATATATCCATTTTGTTTAAAAAAAAGTCAAATCTATCCTTTTTTTAATTTTATTACCGAATTTATCCTCTACGTATGCTAATTATATCCAGAAATATCCTAAATTCACTAATCGTGGAGACGTGGCAATAAATTAACTTAAACCCTACACACTGGATGAGATTTGAAGTGTCTCTCAATTGAGGCTGGGGAAAAATACCGAGTATAACGCATACCGTACATACCGTATCGAAAAAAGAAATATCGAAATTTTCGGTATACCGTAATTTTTGGTACGGTATCATACCGAAAAAAATTCTCCGTACCGTATACCTTACCGAACTTTACGGTATGAAAAATTTCATACCGTTGCCGTACCGAACATTTCGGTATACCGATCTTCGGTATACCGAAAGTTTCGGTATGAAATATTTTCATACCGTTTCCATACCGACATTCAGGTAAGTTTGGTATATTCCGCTATACCGAATATTTAGTACATACCGACATACCGTATCGCGGTATATACCGACATACCGTATCGCAGTATATACCGACATACCAAATATTCACTACATACCGACATACCGGTATTGCGGTATATACCGGCATACCGAACTTTCGCTATATACCAATATACCGATATTACGGTATATAACGGTATCGCGGTATATACCGATACCGTGGTATATACCAAAGTTTGGTACGGTAGCGATATACCGCGGTATCAAAAAATTTATACCGTTACCGTACCGAAAATTACGGTATACCGAAAATTTCGATATTTTCGGTATTTTTTCGATACGGTATGTGCGATATGTAGTATATTCGGTATTTTTCCCCAACCCTAATTGAGACACACTTCAAATTCGATCCAGCGTGTAGGGTTTAAGTTAATTTATTGCCACGTCAACAAGCATTCCACGATTAGTGAATTTAGGATATTTTCGGATATAATTAGCATATGTAGAGGATAAATTCGGTAATAAAATAGAAAAATGATAGATTTGGCTTTTTTTAAAAAAAGCAAGCAAGCATGTTTAATTCTTTGCAACTACTACCAGTACTTTATGTATCTTGACCCGGAATTCATTCACTATCTTTCTTTCTTTTCTTTTTCTTTTTTTTCTTTTTTTCTTTTTTTCTTTTTTTTTTTCCCATCTGTTTTCTTTTTAAATGTCAAATTAGTCCCCTATATATCATAATTATAGCTACTTCAATCGCACTTATTCTGAATAATAACTCATCCCCCAACATTTTTATTTAATTTCATTTAAATGCTTAAACTTTAAATCCTTCATTTTAATTGATCGATATTATTTAATTAAGAGCTCGACATGCTTTCATAAATATATAAAGTAAAAGTAAATGTTAAATTTCATACATTGGATTTAATTGTCTTCTTATCGGTTGTCCAATCTCCCATGTTTTACAAATTTTCTCCAACTATTCAACCGAAACTGATTGTCTTTCGATACTTCATTCCTTCCTCGACAATTAAAACATGCCTATGTTTCATAATTTTGGACATAATAATGTTTGAGAATAAAGGATTTAATTATATTTGTATTTTGAATAGGGGTTATGCAGAACAACAATAATTCTCTATATGTGCAGACTGTGCTAGTCGATAGTGTACGTCGTGCTAGCCGGTATAATGTTTCAATAATTTCCAATTATGAAACTCTGTTAATTTGAGTAACGTGATAATTTATTTCCATGATAGTTAAATGATGGTTTTGGTAATATTTATTCCTACCATAATTTGATAAATTAACATTAGTGAATTCATAAATATTTTTAGCATTCATTATACAAAAATCTAATTAGAATTGGTCTATCCGGATTCATCCCCGTCGAGTGCCGTTTCTACATATTTATTTGATAAATTCAGATCGCACTAACTACACATTAAATAAGAGCACATCACTAACTATATACTATACCATCACTTAGCATTAGCTATACAATTCGTTAGCACACACATTCATATTATGTCACTATTTGAAATCACATAGAACTAAGTATATATTAAATCAGCACATATCACTAATTATACAATATAGCAGCACATAGCACTACCGGTGTGGTTCATTAGCACATACAGAACATCTCTCCGCACATGCATTCATATATTATTTCCATAGTACATATTATTAATAAGTTTTTCATCATTAATTTCACGGTCTAACAGTACATAGCACTAACTACATATTAAATTAGCACACATCATTATTTACTCATACTAGAATATTCCCTCGGCGGTTGATTTCCTTTCTTACCAATTGTACCCAAAAAAACAACTTTCCTAAATAACATATAGATAATGTACATTTAGTGAGAATAATAAAAATAGAAAGAATATCCATCTAATAAATGTACTCAACTTACCAATAAAATAATAATAATGTATTCCACTAACTTTAGCACATATGAAACTTGATCTTAGCAATTACGTACAACCTGAATCATAACCATAACCAGACCCTTTTGAATAGATATAGAATATTAGAAGCATGCATGTTATTGAATGAATATTAAATATACTAGTATTAAATTAAATACACATAATTTCCAAAGTTGAAGTACTATTAGATATATACAAAACTAATTTTCATTAATTTAATTATATTACTTTTAAATATTAATTTTATTTTATCATTTAAGTTTAATTTATTTTAGTCCATTTTAATTATATTTTATTTATTAAAATTATTTTATTTTATATTTTAAAATTTATATATTTTTAGTTTTAATTATAGTTTTTAATTTAATGAATTTTATATTTATGTGTTTGAAAGATTTCGAAGAGGGGATAATTTTGAAACTATTTTTTTTTAAGGATTTCAAAATACCAATTTTCAAGTGCTTCATCCATTTAAAAAAAAAAAAATCAAACATGACTTAGGAAAAGTTTTTAAATCACCCCAACTACCTCAAATTTAGTCCCACGAAACAACTCTTTAGTTTCCCATGTTAGAGAATACTCAACTATTGTGAAAAAATACTCCATACTATTATTACAAACATAAAATAGTCAAACACACTACAAGAATTCCAACGAATATATCCGTGGATTGTCTTTCTCCCCGATTAACTTTATTTATGAACGCATTCTATCAATTAAGATGTAGAATTGAAAACTTTGAGAGCCAAAATAAAATAAAATAAAAATATTGGTGTTAATTTATTATTTAATAAATTAGGAGAACTACATCAGGATATATAGTAGATTAATTTGCCTTTTTTTTTAAAAAAAAAGGAACATAAAATCAAAACAGTTGAAAAGATAATGTGGATGATCTGCCAGCAGATAGCAGATTTGGAGAGCAGATTGTGAGACAATTCTCTATTCGAATCCGCTATCCACTAGCGGATCCGGCGGCTCCCAAACATCTCCAATGTACTTCTAAATTAGCTACTTATTAGATAAAGATAAAGGGTTAAATTAGTAAATCAGGTAACTTAGTCAACTCTTATTAAAACGCTTCGCTTCTCAGTTCTCATTACATTCACAGTCCTGTACTCTGCGGCTTTACCGAAGCGATAATTAGCTGCCGAGAGATGTCGATTAGGGTTTTCCTGATCCTCGCTTTGGTCCTCTTCTCCTCATCACTGCTTCAAGGTCTGTATCTTGATCCAGATCTATTTCAATTCTGAACTATCGCTGTTTCATATTGCGCTCGATTTCATGTTTGATTTATGTTCTTGTTAGGGAAGAATTTCGGTGGGTTTAAGTCCATCTGTATATAAATGATAGAATTTTCACGACACTGAACGGTCATAGGACTGAATATTTTTTGTCTGGTAGAGTGAATTTTATACCTTTTAGCATTTCGATGTCGTCGAAGTGCGAGTGGGTCAGATCGGGATTCGCATCTGTTTTTTACTAATTGTTATTCTGTGCCGTGGTTTTTAATTTCTTTAATGTTTTTTGGCCTATGTGTCGTTATAGATTTATGTGGTGTTGACGGTTAGATGTGAAGTTTATGTTGTGAAATCGAACATTTGTTGTGCATTTTATTGTTTCTTTGTACCATTTTTGGGTTATTAATTAGAATATGTTTGGAAGTATAAGTGAGAATGCATTGCTGATGTAATATTGACCAATGGTAATCTTCGGATTGATAATTCTGTTACTTCAATCTCTATTGTGGTGTGGTTTTTCCTTAATAAATCTCTGAACCAATCTCAGATTTCTTTGTCCATTTTCTAATGAATTATGTGTTTGAATTAGATATCTGGTTGTATATGAGCACATATGTAATGCAATGACTAATGCTTATTGAATAATTTCCTGGTAGTTGCAAGATGTGAGACGGACCCGGATGCAGAGGTTGAATCAACCGAGGAAGTGGGGGATCTTGGAATTGTTGGTGATGATGTGCAGGACTTTGGTGATGGAAATTTCAGTCCAGCTCCTGGAGTGGAAACAGTTTGTGTTTTCCCCAAAAATCCATCAAAACGTAAATGATTTTTGTTGAAACCTTATACCTCTTCTCAATTTTCCATATTCAATGTTTTGTGTTCTATTTTTCTTTTGGTGTATTCTTATTCTCCATTATTGTTTGGTTCAATACATCTTATAGCTGTTTGTCTCTTGTTTGCAGTTGTAGTTGCTGGGGAAGAGAGTGAGCTTGTTGTTGGGATGAAAAATGATGGTAATGCTTCATTTTTGTTATATTACTTCAGTCCTTCAATCTAGTGAAGTCATTAATTTATCTGTGCCTTTATTGAGATGTATGGCTCATGTTTAACTTCTACATATGCCGAGAGCTGACGATCCTCTTTCTTTTCTTTGCAAAACCGCAGGGGAATCAAGCATTAAGGTCATTGCTATTCAGGCTAGTGTTCACCTTCCATATGATCACAAGTACCTGCTTCAGAATCTTACTGCCCAGGTATCTCTTGTTTACTTTGGTAGTCGACATTTTTCTGCATTATGATCTTTGTTCAGTATACAAGAATCCACTTCCTGCAGTGTTGACAAAATTGATGGACTGTACATATGTGGGTTATTTTTCATGAACCTGCATTTGCAGCAGTATATAATATTATATCTACATGTAGGCTTTTTTTACTGCCAGAGGTGGTCATACCTTCATCCTTTTCCTTTTATAAACATTGAACTGGGTATTGTCTGTTATATTTTTTAAAGATATTTTCAAGGTAGTCCAAATTGCAATAGTCCCCTTTTCCTTTGTTTTTTCCCCCACTCCCCAGTCTCCTAAAGTCTTATACTACTATTTATTTTGTTTTGTTAATTTGGAAAATCTTTACATATGAATATGTTCTTAATTATTTTAAGATTCAAGAGTGCAATAAATGTTGTTATGACATGTACAAAGCCCATAGGAATAACAATAACTCATAAAATTTGGGTTAAACCATGCACCTTTATGAGTGTTACATGAATTCACCAGATATGGGGTTTTATATGGTCAAAGTAAGTTAATGGCGCTTTAAGCCTATACATTTCAACATGTAGACTAATGGAGTATGATTACGCTTGAAGGCTTTCAATAATGATGTTTTTGCAGGTTTTCAATAATGCATCAGTTCCGCCATCAACCCAAGCTGGTTTCCCTTATGTATTTGCAGTCAGCAAGTTCTTACAGGTACACATTGTCCCTCTTCATGGTTTCATTTTCTTAATCCAAATTCATTTTCATGGCTATTTATTCTTTTCTCCTCACCTTGCAGTCTGGCACATACGATCTCGTGGGGACTGTTGTTTATGAAATTGACCAATCCCCATACCAGAGTACTTTCTACAATGGGACATTTGAAGTTGCGGAGAAGGGTGAGCTGCTCACTGTTGAATCTGTATTGTTATTGTTCTTTGGAGTAGCTCTCATCACTCTTCTGGGAGTATGGATACGTAGCCAGATTCAGAACCTCTCCAAGGTAATCGATGTTTTTTCTTGCACAATAATTCCTAGATGTGTCTGTGCATGCCCTAAAAAAATACAGTATCTAAGAAGTCTAGTGAGTGTTAGTATGTTCAGAATATATTAAAGAATGAGGTCACCTGGGATTGCCATTATAGTATTAATTGTTTTATGCTGTTTCATTATTTGCCAATGTGTTTGACTTCTTTTTCTTGTTGCTTATACTACTATTTTGCTATCTCTGAGAGAGCAGTTCTTTCTCTTATTTCATTGCTTGTGTAATTTAGTTAGTAAATTTTGGTTTAGTCTCAATATTCCTTTCATTTTATTGTATGACTGTACTGCTAAATAAGCATTGAATTGCTACTTATGGCTTCTCTGGTTTCAATATGATACGGTTTTTGGCGTTAGTATTGTTGGAGATTTAAATTTAATGGGAACTCATTTAACAAACTGTTCAGATGTTGATTTAGAAAGTTAGGCTTGGGTTAACATCCCCCTCCCCCTTCCCCAGTAATTTCTTATTCTTGCCTTTTGGTGACTAGAAAACCAAGAGAGCACCAAAGGTGGAAGTCGGAACTAGGTCAACCGATGCCTCAATGGATGAGTGGTTACAGGTTCGCATCATGATGCCTCCATAAATCCAATACATTTTGCCATTGCTTTTATTATTGTTGCACAAATTATAACATTTATGGTAATTTCAGGGTACTGCATTCACTCAGTCCCAGTCCAACAAATCAAAGAAGAAGAAGTAGATGCATGCATGGTTCCACAATCTGTAAGTGGCTGACATCGATCTTCCTGTCAAATATGCGTTAGGCATTTGATACAGGGAGTATACCGAGGGTTCGAACAGTTATTTATGATAGTTGAGAAGTATTTAACCTTGCTATGTGGAAGAAACTTCAAAATTTTCTTATACTTTGACAGTTCCGAATTTTGAACCTATTCTATATCCCAAACAATCGAGCAACTCATCATGTTTTTTGTAGAAACCTTAATGTTTCGACTAGATTATGGTCCATTCGTTGTTTAATGTTTTTTCAGCGGTTCCCTGCATTGCGGATACATATGCCATGTCCCGGGATTATGTTGGATGTGTTATTTATGGGCGGCTTGAATTATGGTCCTTTCTCAATGGTTAAAGGTTCAGAAGCAAGTTCGGAGAATTTGTGAAAGAAAGGTATTGTGTAGTATTCTGAATTATGATATCTGTAACTTTATACGTGATTGAGACCGGAACGATGCAACGAGACCGACTACACTCAAATCTATTTATGGGCAAAGTTCTCTTTCTGGTAACTTAAACATGGCAAATCATCAATAACTAAGTTTCAGAAGTAGAACATTCTGCCCGAGAAAAAAAAGAATGAAATTTAAAAGTTTTTTGACTTATGTTCAATAGACTAGAATTTAATTAAAATCAACATTTTCCCTTTTAATTTTAAGATATAAATTAATTAAACTTTGACATTATTATAAATTAAGAATTTGGCAGCCCTATTTGAAACCTTATTGGATTCGTCAAATTAAATAAGTGGATGGAGGGAGTATAAAACTGTGATAATTTTCTAGTTCAATATTTATTTTTTAGAAAAAATCTTAATTCACTAAACTAGAGTTGTTTTGGGTTATTTTCTTTTTTGGTGACGAAGCCGAAAGAGGCATCAAAATACAAAGGAAAAAGAAAAGAATTTTTTGGGTTATTTTCTTGAGTGGCCTAAATAAAATTCCTTGTTAACTCTCTCCGTTTCTTTATCTAGTTTATTAGTTATTTTTTTGTTTTTTTTTTAAAAAAGCAAATATTAGTCATTAGTTATTAGAGAATATATTTATTTTCTAGATATGTTTTCTTTCACATCATTCAATACAAAGTACTCCATCCGTTTTTTTTATAAAGTTACGTTTTGACTTTTTTTACTGTTCACTATAACACATTGACTTCTATTTTTGTTATAGTTATAGAAGACAAAATGTAGCCAAATGAGATCTTGTTGGATTCGTCTCATCTTGTAGCTTTTAAATATCAAATTTTTTGAATTCCTACTTGTACCGAATTTGAGTTATTAATCATTGAAAATGTGCATTGGCATAAAAAAAAAATGAAGTATTACTCTGGCTGTTAAGCATAAAAAAATAACAAAATATTACTTTTATTTTTAAAGGAATTTTAATGATAAAAGGTCCATTAAAATATGCCAAAATTACATAAGTCCGCAAGTATGACACGTAATCGAAGGTTTTGTTGCTAAGATCCACAATGTAAGGGTCATGTTGATTGTTGAGCGACAAGCACGACCGTGGTGAAAGAAAACACACCCACCCATTGATGATGTTTGATTGGATCCATCCACCCCGTGCTAACTGACATCTTCCTTGCCATGGTTTTTCCACATATGGCCGCGGTGATATGTAACACGGTCATGATGATGCATTCTTAATTACATGTGTGTCGTTATTTTTTTTTTTTTATTTTTTTTTTTTTTTTGTGGCCACGGTGATAGTTGTTGAAGGAACACAGACGTGGAATAAGATTTACATGATTGGGCCGAATTTCACAAAAACAAAGAGCAGACGTTCAAATCAAGGTTGTTAAAATCGAGATCTTCTTTGCAAGATCGGAATGGTAGAATCGAATTGGGATCTTAAGATCTTATGAAATTGCAAAAATGGATGAACTCAATTATGCATATTAATAAGTAAAAACATTAATTCATGTGTTTATGAATGTTGCAAGTTAATTAGTACAATACAATACAAAAACGTCATAATTAAACATAAAATATTTACACATACGTACATATTATGTTTTTTATACATCATACATAAGGAGTATACGTTATTACGTTTAAAATTAAAGAAAAAAGTTACTTTAATCCCAAATCATAAAATCCTACAAAAATCTTATGCATTTAAGAAAGTATGATCGTAAGATCGTAGAAGCGATTAAGGGAGTATGACCATAAGATCGTAATATTCTACTATTAGGATCGAGATCTTACTAATTTTAAGATCTCACAAAAATCAGGATCGTTTTAGAGAAGTATGATCGTAAAATCGTAAGATCTTAAGATCAAGATCGGGATCTTAACAACTATTGTTTAAATCAAAGGTTAATACCAAAGGTTCGATTGGGGTTCAAGTAAACAACCCTAACACCACTGTTCTCTGTTTTGGTGTTATTATTATTTTTAAAAAAAGCTTACATAATTCCTTCCCTATGAATCTATGATCATCGGTGCTTGGACACTCACTCAACACTTTCGACAGTTCAAATTTGAATTTACAGGATTAAGAATACAGATTAGAGATTTTGGGCAAGAAACCGTACATAAGCCCTCAGACATAGTAGTACAATGTATACTACTTTGAATAGCATGCCTGATATTTTCCTGTGCACAAGATGATGTCAAAATCACGGCAATAAGTCTTGGTAAATGGTAAGCACTTCCCGATCAAAAAATTAAATTCAAAATAGTAATAACAATAATAAGGAAATTCCATTTAATCAATAATGAAATATTAAAAAAAAAGGAAAAAAAATGAGTGTCCCCTTTGCCCCTTTGTAATTTGTATGGTTTGGGCTCCCACACACATTTGCCGACACATGAGTATCACCGTTTAAAAAAAAAAAAAATGCTGCAAATCTCAACGAGCTAAGGTGTTTAACTTTAGCTAATAGTATTTCAATAAGGTTTAGCACACAACTCATAAACAAAAATAGAGGAGGATCTTATGCTGCATAATAAAATAAAAATACTAATAATACTATTGAGACTGCGTTACTCTATATTGTCCAACTTTAAGCCGAACCCTCACAGTTTTATTTTTTGGCACCTCTCAAAGCCTTTTCTGAATGAAACACAATAGGGGACGTACCCTAAGGAAGCAAGAAGGGAGGATTTTTTTTTTTTTTTTTTAAAAAATTTTAAAAAAACAAACTTTACTGCTAGAACCTTTCTTTCATGAGTGAACTTGGGCGCGAGCCTACCTTGGTTGAAACAAAGAAGGGGCTGTTGTCGATACTTAACCTCTTCCCAAGGCATTAGTATATGATATTGATATTGAGAACATTGATGGAATATGCGGAGATATTAATAGAGTTAGGTATACCATTATATTTAGGTCTTATATTTAGGGTAATCTTTATCTATTCTTTTGGTGGGACTTGAGTTTACTACTACCCAACAAATAGCAACTACGGCTATAATGAGAGATTCAATACAGCCTCACCAAACAAAGTACGAAGTAATAAAGAACCTCAGCAGTATGGAGAAAATTCCAGCAAAGAACCATAATGACTTCATGGGGACAGAGAAAAGTCGCACAATTCCCCTCCATAAGATTGGCACATAGTACTACTATAGATACGAATTAATTAGCTGTAAATGAATTGAGTGAGTAATTTAGCTCATTCAGACAAGTCAGACGAGTCTGACTTATCAAAGCCTGTTAAGGTATTAAACCAGCTACGATTATTCAGTTCCTGATTCGTAATTGGTTTGGGGGCTGTGGGGAACAACAATGTATTCTGCATATTACAAAACTATACTGGGCATCCACATCATAAATATCACTGAACTCAATTGGAACATTACCTCACAAAATTTTGGTTGGGTAATTTTATCATTTCTAAAGTACAATAAGTTGGGGCCTTGGGCCAAAGTTTAATTAGTGCTCAATTTCCCTCAAATTTGCCCTAAATGATTCACACCCGACATATCGCCATCGTCGCTAATGATCTTGACTGCTTACATGGTACCATGTTTTATCAAAATTATTTTCATGGGCTCGAACTTTATATAATCACAAAATTAAATATTTAAAATTTCATCAAAATTAAATTCAAGGATGAATAAATTACGCGGTTAATATATATATATATATATATATATATGTGTGTGTGTGTGTGTGTGTGCATGCGTGTGTATATCTTTGGTGATTTTTTTTCGCTGGAAAGTGGAAACACCTAATGTTCAACGACAGAATTTGGGGCAAAGTGTATATACTTTGGATATTTTGGAAGCAACTATATTTTTGTTGCGAGATTGTCTATTCTCACTATCAGGATTAAAGATTTTACAAAATAGAAGTACATAAATAATAAATTAATGAAGTCCGTTGTCACTATAATTTGAACTCTCTCTTCTCACTTTTGGTTGTTAAGAAGTAATTATCGTTAGTTTCTATGAATTAATTTTGGTGTCTTCCAAGTTCCAAGTGCTAATCCTTTTCTATATATGTCCCCGGAATCCTCGGCTTCTGACTCAAAGCTATCTATCTATCAATCATATTCTTATTTGTTTTCAAGATAATTATACTCCCTGCAGTTTATTTATCGAATCAATATTAACTAGTTACTATTTCCTTCTCACAGAGAAAGAGAGGTAGAGCTATATTATTGATCACATTAATAACTCACCTACTGCAAACCTGCACTTCCATCTATACGTGTCACTTATCACATGGTGGACATTAATAATTTTCTTCTTCTATATAATCAAACGATTCATACATAAAGAAAATAAATAAAGATATAGATACATATATGTGTGTGAGTATATGTATGCTTATTATTATTATTATTATTTTTCAACTTTCTAAATACCAAATCTCTTAGAGGGAAGGAAATGCATTTAGTATCATGTATCATTCACACCAACTACCAAGCGAGTTACAAAGAAGGGGTTCTTACTAGTAAGGCACTATATATAAATTAACTTGTGTAGGCACTTAACATATACTATATGCAATGCACACACTGACAAAGACTATTGCTGTGCCTGTTGAAACATCATTGAATGAAGAAAATATCTTCTCGTATTAAGCATTCTAATGCACCTAGTTTTGCTACTAATTCATCCTTCTCTTCCTACCTTATTTTTAAGGTTTCTGAATCCACGGATTAAATGATCATGGGACCTGACCTCATGTGCTGATAATGATATATCTTTGGAGACAAGTTTATCTAACAGAATAATATTCCCTCAGCTTTACTGCCTGGCTAGAATATATCGTCCTGGTTATTAATATATCTTATTGTTAAGAAATTTAAGATTATTGACAAATTGTCTCCTATTGATTAAATAGTCTAAACTTCACTTACATGTTTAGTGGAGTTTAACCATTTCCTATTACGTTTTAAAAAATTTAAGAGCTAAATATATTTGTGATTCCAATAGAGTTCACTTTGTCTATAAAGATATAACTGGATTAGAAACAATATCCTCCCCTGTCACTATTATACTATTATATCATTTGCAAGAGCCTAGAATCAATATATATTCAGGGCATTCTTCCATTTTGTTCACCATTCAACTCATTCAAGCCTATTTAGAGAGAAGCCTAGTTTTTTTCCCCTAATATTGAATTAGTTCAGGGTTGAGAATTTAGGAAAAGGTCTAAATGAGGGTTCATTACCTTATAAGCCGACTTTTCTTCTTGTCTCTGTTTGTTTGTGTCAGCTACTGTAAGACAGATGTCAGGATATTCAAGGTTGTTGGTTCTGCAGATTGTGCTGACTGCATGAAGAATAATTTTAAGACAAATCAGGCATTTGCAGGTACTACTAGTCTACTACTTCGACAACCACACATACACAGAGTAAACCACAATTACCCTTATATAATCTAATACAGCATATATCAAGTTTTTATAATAAAAAAACGACAAGTACAAATCAAGTAGAACTTACTTGATATAACTCCTATGCAGGGCTTCGAGTGACAATTGACTGCAAGCTGACAAATGGACGCATGTTAAGGGTTGGAACCACTGAGCTTAAC
This sequence comes from Hygrophila difformis, assembly GCA_030278955.1. Classification (NCBI taxonomy): domain Eukaryota; kingdom Viridiplantae; phylum Streptophyta; class Magnoliopsida; order Lamiales; family Acanthaceae; genus Hygrophila; species Hygrophila difformis. The sequence continues at coordinate 61,428,491 of JAOANR010000005.1, read as the reverse complement.
GAAAAAGGATACTTCAAGGTTTTGCTTCCCAAGGAGATTGTGCACGAAAATGGGCAAGAGCTCAAGGAACAATGCTATGCACAGCTCCACAATGCTGTGGCGATCCCCTGTACAGCCCCCAACAGCATAGAGGCCTCCAAGATTGTGTTCAAGTCACAACAAACTTTTACACCAACTAAAACGCTTAGCTTCTTGGCTACGCTTTGCACTTCCAAACTCATGTGGAACCATCCCTGGTTTAGGAACCACCCTTGGTTCCATACTCCACCTACCACTGTGCCGCCAATGAAGCCACTTCCTCCACCTGCTGTTGAGCCACCGGTGGAGCCACTTCCTCCACCTGCTGTTGAGCCACCGGTGGAGCCACTTCCACCAGCCAAGGCGCCGCCAACAAAGACACCCAAAATACCTTGTCCAGTCTATCAGCTACCCCCACATCCATATTTCAAGCACCCTAATCCATGGCCGCTCCCTCCACCAATCTATGGCCATCCTTAGTGCTGGAACTCCCTTTACCAATTCTTCTTCACCACTACCACCAGTCAATAAGAAACCTTGTGTCCCACCCACGAGCTATCCTCGCGTGTATTGTTATCACGAAAGCATGAACTTCATTACGTTTAAAACATTTTAACTGTTAAATAAGAATGGTGCAGGTTTCATGTCGGAGAGCTGTGTTTAGAAAAGAAAGTGTCAGCCATTAAATGGGTTACTGCATTCCCAATTTATTGCTTGTAGTGTTTGCTTGAACTTGTATTTTTTCATATTCTTCTGTTGGATGAGAATCAAACGTCTGGATATTTCTTCATATTTCTGTTGGATTAGAAAAGCAAGCTCTTCTGTCACATTAAAATCAGTAAGCAGCTGATACGATCTCAAACCATTTGGAGACAATGCTATCATTGCGTATGGAACATATTGACACATCCAGATAGGACTAATGTAAGATACATCAAACTCATTTATGTTTACCCCTGTGATAACTGATAGAACAGACAAAAATGGCAACCACTGAACTTGCACCATAGAACACAGTAGTTTTTAAGATATGAATTGTACCATGTCCATGCCCAACACATAGTTGCCTATGGTGCTTTGAACTCTATGAGTCTATGTATTTGTCTTGGACTTAGCTTAACTTTATGGTGCTTAATTTCACTAATGCGTGATTATCACATACCGACATGAGCCTCGAGGATTTGCCCGACCAGGCAAGGCATGGCATGCCAAACACACTATTTTTTGTTATATATATTTTCTTAGATTATGTTTGGGAGAAAACGCTAGCATTTAGTATTTTGCTTTAAAAATACTTAATAAAAATAATTTAAAAACATAGAAATAGTAAACGCTTCTTTCAGTAACCATTATTTAAAATCTAAATTCTAAACGTCAACTCTCCCCAACTTTTTAGCCTTTCAAATTCTAACCTCTAAACTCTAATTTTAAATTCTAATACCAAACATTATTATCAAAACTATCTCAATTTAAATTTTTTTTTCACCATTAACTCAAAACTTCCAACTCTAATTATTTTCTCAAGAAAAAAAAAATGTTGTTTTCACCATTAACTTCAAACTCCGAACTCTAAACTCTAATTATTTTCAAAATAAAAAATTGCTATTGGTTAGATTTTTTTAATATTTATTTCACTTTATGCATATGACTTGAATATAATATTCAACACTAATTCATTTGTATTGTTTTTCTAATAGTAACCTTAAAATGGCCTTTTTAGGTTAGATTAAGGTATGAAGAGTAGAAAGAAAGTACAATTAATGACAAACTCGAAACACCAAAACGAAAGCCCCACTAGATCTCCAGAGATTAGGACTTCACATCATATTATGAAAAGTCAAGATAGTAAACAATATATGCCTCATTAGTTACCAGCAATTAGTTTGAATACAGAAATGTAGGATTAATGTCAATCACTAAGCTATACACTTATGTCCTTTTCTACCACCGAATTCCTTTGTATTTTATTTTCAAACATTTTTGTGTTTCTAAATTTGTTAAGATGATGGTTCCCGGATGAAAGTTCTCCAAAGAAATTTTTTCATACATAAAAGATTAGACTTCAATTTAAAGCTTTACTTAAATAGTTAAATGCCTTCAAGGATTCTTTGGTCTACTTTTTGCAAGGCCTCTGATGTTCATGTCTAAAATTGATCTTTTAGACGAGTCTTTGCTCCTTTTAGTTTCCTGTGAACTTTGTTGCTCTTCCTTGCTAATTATCCTCTAGATGAAAATAATTCAGTCTCCTCAAAATGCCAGGCCTTCTTCCCTTGTTATGTAGTCTCTATGCAAGCTTTTATTTGGTTTTAGCCATCTGATCAAATGCCTCCTTTCCCAAAACATCTGATACTTTGGAATAACAATTTCTAAATAATTTTGGTTTTGCGAAGCCTATTAAAAAGTAGAAAGATATTTTGTTTGTTATTATGCAAATAACATATAATTTTACATTGTTCTTTTGCCTCAATAAGGCAAGCGTCAACCCATGCACAGTGTACTGTGGCTGCTGACAATCATTGGGCATTCACCATTTTTTTTTTTAAAAAAAAAATGTATGTATAGTACAGTGCAATAACGCATGCTTTGACATCACCTTGGTGAAACTAAATTTTCTAGTCTCAGTTAATGCTATACTTCTGTAAGTTCTGTCAATTATTGTCGGTGAAGCACACCTCTAGGCTCTAGAGATATATTCGTATTTATTAATGATACACCTACTGCTTTGCATGGTTGCATATTTTACATAATTAAAATTATTAAAGAGCTTCTTCATATTTGGCTTCTTTACAGTTTATTATTAAAATTATTTATTTCTCCAGTTCATCTGCAATATTTCACGTCAAGTAGCATTCTCTGAATCTAATCCATTTAAGTCCGTCAATGACTATTGACTAGACTCTAGAGAGAAGTGTAATTGAGTAGTTAATTTTCTGAGACTAAAAAATAAATAAATAGAAGACTTTGGCAGTTGAAGCACATTGAATGAGATTATTACTCCATATCTTTGGCACTACTATCTACTTCCTCCGTATCAATTATATTGTTACATTCCCCACCGACACGCAAGCCGATACACATTTTTAACGGTTTATAACTTAAATTGTGTATAATGAAAAATTATAAAAAGTTGATATTCTAAAACTACAAGATTAGATAAATCTAACAAGATCTCACTTGACTATATTTTTTCTTACATAACTATGATAAAAATTTGAGTCAAAGTTCAACGGTGAATAGTGTCAAAAAGTCGAACGTAACATTTACGTCAAGACGGAGGTAGTACAATTTTTCTTCCCTCTTTTGTGGTGGCTTTCCATTCGACAGCATGACCATTGATCATGGGCCAAACAACATGTGATAACATTTAAAAGTTGTTCTAGTCGGCATGATTTACCTCACAAATAGCACTTAAATTACTGGCTAGACTCACTATATATAGAGATCGATCTTCCCTTGTTTTTCACACAGTCGAGTATGAAAAATGGTATATGTAAAAAGTTTTTATAAAAAATCGTAGATATATGTTTTGAGGAGGTACCGTTTAGTTCTTGTGTTTTCGAATTGTCCAGGTGACATGAGGGTTCATTCCCTTAGTTTCTTCCTGTTGTCTTTGTTGTCCGCTGCAAGTTTCTGTAATGCAGATGTTGCATCATACAACGTTGCTGGAACTGCAGAATGTGCTGACTGCAAGAAGAACAACTTTAAGAACAGCCAAGCATTTTCAGGTACTACACATGACACGTGCACTGACACACACTCCGAAAACATGCAAACCTCTCGTTCATGTAAATGCATTTCATGTTGAACTTACTTGGGCAACCATCTTTTTATCTTATATAGGGCTTCATGTGACGATTGACTGCAAGCTCAAGAATGGAGACATGAAGAAGGTAGGAGCTGGTGATCTCGATGAGCAGGGCAAATTCAAGATTTCACTTCCACCACAGATTGTGCAGGAAGATGGAAAAAGATTGAAAGAGGACTGCTATGCACATCTCCATAATGCTGCAGCCATCCCCTGTCCTGCAGGCAATGGCCTTCAGGCCTCTAAGATTGTGTTCAAGTCGCGACACACTTTTGCACTTGATAAAAACTTACAGTTCACAGTTGCATTGTGCACTTCCAAATTTTTCTGGCCCTTTTTCAACCCCAATCATCCTTGGTTTCTTCCACCATACACACCTATTTACAACCCAACACCACCTCAGGATCCTGGCTACACCACACCTCCGTCTTACACCCCTCCTGTTGAGGCACCACCACCCACAGAAGGACCACTGCCTCCACCTTCATTTCCTGTTCCTACACCACCTGTTTACACCCCTCCTGTGGTGACTCCACAACCACCAGTTGCATATCCCCCTGTGGTGACTCCGCAGCCGCCTGTCAATGAACCCCCAGTGCAGCCGCCTGTCAATGAACCCCCCGTTGAGCCACTCCCCCCTCCTGTCTATCATAAGCCTAAGCCACCAGCTAACAAACCTCCTGAGAAGCCTTGCCCACCAGAGCCTCCGGTTTACAAGCCTCCAAAGCAGCCGGAGCCTCCAGTTTACAAGCCGCCTAAGGAGCCCGAGCCTCCAGTTTACAAACCGCCTAAGGAGCCTCCAGTTTACAAGCCCCCTAAGGAGCCCAAGCCTCCAGTGTACAAGCCACCTAAGGAGCCTCCAGTTTACAAGCCCCCTAAGGAGCCCGAGCCTCCAGTCTACAAGCCACCCAAGGAGCCTCCTGTTTACAAGCCGCCTAAGGAACCTCCGGTTTACAAGCCGCCTAAGGAACCTCCGGTTTACAAGCCGCCCAAAGAGCCTCCAGTTTACAAGCCTCCAAAGGAGCCTCCTGTTTACAAGCCTCCTAAGGAGCCTCCGGTTTACAAGCCGCCTAAGGAGCCTCCAGTTTACAAGCCCCCAAAGGAGCCCGAGCCTCCAGTTTACAAGCCACCTAAAGAACCTCCTCTTTACAAGCCCCCTAAGGAGCCTCCAGTTTATAATCCTCCTAAGGAGCCTGAGCCTCCAGTATACAATCCTCCTGTGAAACCTTGCCCTCCTCCAGCCGCCCATCCTCATGCATGATCTTTTCAAACAAAATGTGTAGTGTCCATAAGTGAATAAATTTTCGTCTATTAGAATAAAGATATCTCCAGCCACCATGAGGGAACGTTGTATGGAAAAAAGAATCAGCAGTAAATTGGTGAACTTACCCCGTTTATTGCTTGAACTTAACTTGTATCTGTCTTTGTATTTCTGTCGTGTTTAAATCAACAGATGTTTGTACATTTGACATTTCCTTTCTTTCCAAAAGCAAACTCTTCTAGTATATTTAAATCAGTAAACAAGATAGGGAAGCTCAAGTAGGACGCCAATCATATATCAATATTACCAGAAACAATGTACCAAGAAATAAACTTCAATATGAATCATATAATTCATCCATGACCCAACCCAATAAGTTCATCAAAATGAACGTGTAGAACTACACATATAACTACAAAGAAATAAAGACTAAGCATTGGTCTATTGGTCCTGGTCATATGAAACACAGTGGTTCCTGATTCCTGGGTATCAATTGCACAATGTGCAACAACGAATTTGTCGATGTCTACCTATCACTGCGAGACAAACAACTGTCCTGATCTCCGACCCCGAACTCAAAACAAACAACAATCTCCACATTATCCGAACATTATATACTCTTCCGCTTACGAACTGCAACCACAAGCTGAACTATGGTATTATACTGCTAATAAATATAGCTTCAGAAATATGATCAGCAGCAAGAATGTTTTCTCAAACAAAAATTTGCAAGCTCTGAAATCAGGAATTTAAATAGTTTCTGCATAAAATAATTTCAAATCGACAGAGTGGAGTTTGGATTCAATCAACAATTTGTCAGTTCTCAATTAAGAATTCTACAATATCGATGCAAACATGATTCGTGATTCGGAAAACCAAGCAAAACAGCGAGCAATCCACCGCTTCGGGGGCGAAACGCTGCGGCCTCTTTAAGGTGAACGATAAACGCACATATCTACGTACATTCAAACGAGACTACCAGCGAAGCCGGCAAAATGCATATCGTGTTGGGCTCCTCCCTCCGCGGCTCCACTACATCATATGTTCTGCCCTATCATTCAATTGGGCCGTCAGAATTGGGTTTAAATCTAAATTTAATACGGAGTACTATATGACATTTATTGGGCCTCCATATTCTGTAAGGCCCATATAAGAATCCAAATTTGCAAATGTCATACGGCATATTGGACATTTGGATGGAGTACAAGATAACTAGTACCCAAAAATACTTTCAGACGCTTATCAAATCAAATATTACTAATAAATTACTCCTCCCCTTTTTAAAAATAATGCAGACAGTTCAATTTATATTTTAAATTATTAATAACTTAAATTTGATAAATATAAAATTTTAAGAAAATGTTTATTTAAAAACGACCCACTGTATATATGACTCAACCACTTCCATGTTGATTTTGGCTTCTTGGAATCCCAGGAGCTCAACTGTCCAAATGAATCTACGCCGTTGATTCTACATGGGTACCACATGATCAACAGTGTTCGTTCATTGGAATCACAATCGGGAAGAATAGAATATAGATGACCTTCCTTATTTTAAATAGAATTCTTTTTTTCATTTTGCTTCTTTTGCTTCTTATGTTAACTTAAAAACACAAAAGTAAGTTAATTTATTTCATACGGATTCTCACCCAATAATAATTTATTCATGTGGATTCTTCATTGGTATTTAGTCCATTATCGATTGTGGTTGTGGTTATGATATGGTGTCCATTTTACTCGCCTTTGTCCAAGTTTTTGTTTCTTTCTAGCCAACTAATAATTTAAAATTTTCTGGTCATTTTTCTTAATAATTATCAATAGGGTCTACAAATGGCCTAATTATCAATCGTAGTGTTTTCTCTGTATCTTCCTATAACTATTTTTTTTAATGGATAAAGACAAGGATGGCAATAATTCAAACCCGTAACCAAAAAAGTTGAATCAATATGTCAAATTCGTTTTTCGTAACTTTTAAAGCGGTCCTTTTAAATAGATTTAAAAATCTTAATTGCTGTTCCTGAAAATATATGTAGAAATAAAACTATTTTGGTAGGCCATTGAAGCATTTAATTGTCAATTTATTTTCACGTGAAAGCTTTTAGTGATGTCAACATGAAACGATCAGAGGGAGAATCTGTGTATAATAAATAACCTGTGTATGTATTCATTAAATTATTGTCTGAATACAAAAACACCTCAATTATTAGACAAATATAATACTCCTACTTCATAAAACTGATAAGAGAATTTTAGAAAAATAAAAATGTTGTAATTTACAAATATTACTGAAATCATGCTGATAATACTAATGGCCAGGCTCTCCCAACCCCCTCAATCAAAGGCATCAACCTCATAAAACAAAAAATAAATAAAACAAAAATCATGCTAATAACAATAAATTTGAATTTCAAATGCAAATTACACACTTTATAATTTATAGGATAAGATCAAATATTTATATGTTTAATTCATAATACTTCATCCGTTCCTAAATAAATGCAACATACCCACATTTCACGCAATCCAATGCACATTTTTAATTCGTAATAACTCAAATTTCATACAAGTAAAAATTATGAAAATTTGATATTCTAAATCTATGCGATTAGACGAATTCAACAAGATCTCACTTGACTATATTTTATCTTATATAATTGTATTAAAAAGTCGAGTCAAAACTACTCAATAAACAGTAATAAAAGTCAAAACGTGCAAATAAAAAAGAACGGAGGTAGTAAGAGTTATCTTGCTAAAAAGGAAATTGAAAATGAAAGCGCCAAATTGGAATGTGGAGCCCCGTACATTATGCCCAGAAGCTTCCACAATGCATGTGCATTTAATTTTTACAACCGAGACAAATAATCGACTCCGAAATTCTTAGGCACCCATATTTGACATTTACTACTATAATTTGCCTCATTTATTCAATTTAACCAACACTTAACTTATAAATTCAACATCTTTTATAATAAAATTATAAAGTCTTCATATAATATTTTTTGCTAAAACAGCGGCACTTTTCATCTAATTGAGTGAATGGATTGTTATTTATTTCCATTTACTAAATATATAATTTTAAATACCAGTTTTTAAATAAAAAGAAAATTAGTTAATCAAATTAGTTCACTTTCCATCCTCTGAGTAAACTGGATGGAAAAATATTCACTTGTTCTGAATTAAAGATTGTTAAGCGTAGAAAAATTGGCCATGCTCATTAGGCATTAGTGTAATTAAAGTTTAATAATATATATACCCCACAATTATCGGCCAGTGTGCAACTGGGGAAGGTGTATAAAATGGGACAAACAAAGGTGCAAATAGCCAAATAGATTTCATTAATGACTATTGTCTTAGGTCCCCCATTTATTTCTCTTTCATTGTTCAACTTTTTTTTTATTTATATTGGTCAAAGGCTCGCCTTAAAGCCAAAGGGCAGTGAGAATTCAGAACCCAGATTCACGACTAACAATGTTTTTTTTTTTTTTTTAAACCGTGACACTCATGTATCGGCAAAGGTGTGTGGGAGTCCAAACCACACAAATTATAAATGGGATAAAGGGGAGGGATAGGGGGTCGGATGGGGATCGAACACCCAACCGTAACCTACGGTTGGGAGAAGGGGGACTTGACCGCTAGAGTAAGTTCCCAACACCATTCATGACAACAGTGTTAATATAATGAACACTTTATATTTCAAACTTTTTTTTTTACTATAATTAATGGCGTGCTTCATTTTTTTTTTATTATACTAACTATATTTGAAATTGCATTGTTTTAATATACATTATTAGATTAGATTTAATCCCCGAAAATTTATCTTTTATTGAATTTTTTGTGGAATTCATATAAGCTCATTGCACATTTGAATTATAAGCTCATTACTAACTAACCTATACTATACCACACCATTGATTAATCTTTAATCATTTGTTCTCATCTAGTTGTTTTTTTAGCAACATCAACACCATGTGAATATAATTATGATCAGTGTTTTTATATGACAAGTGCTGCATTAATATTAATATTTATTTATTTTCAGTTATCCCTATTCTATTCGATGCTGCCGATCCAACCAGAATAATTTTTGATTGCGTGTATCTGGCCTTTGGACAAGTTTGGAGGGTACATGTCTAATTCCAACATATTGTCCATTTTTCGTGGATCTTCAACATTATTAATGTCCAAATACTCCAAGACTTCCACACCACATGTTACACGTACATCTCACTCTCTCTATTATTGCATAAAATCTCAGGAGTAATAAATAACGCAATTTTACATAACAAATATAATACACATAGGTCGAATAGTTTTCCATTTATATTTTAGGTAGGCACTAGACAATGGTCATATGATACAAGTTTAGGAATAAATTTGGAGTCCAGTTTTTCTTTAAAAATAAAAATAAAAATAAATATAAATATGTATTATCACATTTTTTAGTTGGTTTATATATATATATATATTATTATTATTTTATTTTCTGCATGCAATTATTGTACATACTCACAACATTATTCTCACAATTGTCATACTAGAATATAGAAATGAATGAAAATCTTACAGATCATATCTAAATTCATATATATATACCAGGTCCAGTCGCAAGACGCAAGGGGGTGTGAAATTAGAAAATGGTTTTGTCCTCGAATCTCGGGACTATGTATTGCATTTCAATTTGTTGAGGTATCCAAACGCAGCCTCCGCCAATTTATAGTATCCACAAGACACAACATATATTATCCCTCCGAGATCTAATCATATTAACGTTGGCATATTAAACACTATTTATTGAGTAACTTTGATTTGACTTTTTAATATAGTTACATAAGATATATAAAACACAATCAAATGAGATATTGTTATATTCGTCTAATCATATAGTTTTAGGATATTAAATTTTTATAATTTTTACTTTTATATAATTTGAGATATATTTTTTTGGTAAACAGTGACACACATGTGTCGGCAAAGGTATGTGGGAGCCCAAACCACACAAATGAGATATTAATCGTTATACATTTGCATTAAATTGCGTGAAAATATGGAATGTTAATATCATTTGACGACGGAGGGAATATATATATATCCCCACTTTTTTTCAAAATTCCATTATTATAGTATGCGGTTCGGTTTCCGTGCTACATGCACACAATTTCTGTAGGTGCTCCATGATGAGTGATACTCTAAAAATGATGGTATTAAAAAATAGAAAAATCATAGGTATCATTTATGAAGGTGTATACATCATTTTTGTGTTATATATCATTTATTTGACTTGAGATATCATGAAATGAAACAAATTATATGCATCATTTATGCAGATGTATACATCATTTTTGTGTTATACATCATTTATTTGGATTGAGGTATCATGGTGCATATACAACATTCTGCACTCAAGCCATATCGTATGGGGTATGGATATGGACCCAACAAATCCTCCGATTCCTTTGTGCCCTATTTGGCTTCCTTTATATGAAAAATATTCCCCATGTCGTAATTTGCCAAACACGTCATGTTCGGATCGGTGGTTGCCAAAATATTCAATTCCTACATTCCTCTCATCATTATCATTTATCCCCTCATTTATCGGTTCCTTCAATTTTTTAAACTATAGTATGTATCTACATACATACATATAGTATTTCCCTTAATTATTATTGAATTCTAATAAAATATTTACACAATATAGATTTATGTTGTAATCAATATGATTATACACATTACATGGTCTATAATATTTATGTTATCTTGTTATACTATCACCACTTTTATGCCACATTGACTCAATACTAAAGGATTGCACATCCAATGAATGACGTCTCCTAAAACAGTTTTTTGCATACACAATATTTTGACCCGAAATATTGCTCAAGTCACTAAAGCACCAATCAACTCAAGCCAAATGCGGTATATAATAATTAGTCGAATTTGCATTTAAAAAAATTGAATCAACTCCAAGGCCGCATTACCAGTGAATAATGTGAGACCAAAATTTTATGGTTTCAAATTTCAAACAATAATAATAAAACGGGACCAGAAACAAATCATGTGGGGCGAGGGGTATTTCGGTCATTTAAAAAAAGGGCGGGCCTAACACGCAACTATGCAGCAAGGCATAGTGGACTGGACAGCCTCCCTGCGTGTCACCTTTGGACGTCAATGCCACTTTATATTTCAATTCATAATGGATCAATTCTTAATTTCTTATTATTTTTTTAGTGTTACTTCATCCGTCTCAATATAATTGTTACATTCATCTCTGGCACACATACCGATACATATTTTTAACGGTTAATAACTTTAATTGTGTACAATGAAAAATTATAAAAAGTTGATATTCTAAAACTACGATATTAGACGAATCTAATAAGATTTCACTTGACTATATTTTTTCTTGTATAACTATAATAAAAAATCGAATCAAAGTGAAACAGTGAATAGATCCAAAAGTCAAACGTAACAAATAACGGAGGTAGTATGATCGTGTTTTTATTATTGCTCTATTTTGTAAGACATCAAGAGTATGGATTACATAATTTTTTTAAATATTTATTTAAATAATTATAATATAAAAAATATTTTTTATTTTATTTAAATGCCCCCATCAAAATATGACAATATATTTTTAAGAACAAAAATTGTCTACATTTATAATACAAAACAATTCTAGTAGTGTTACCAAAAGAAAAAAACAAATCTAATAATAATAATAATAATAATAATAATAATAATAATAATAATAATAATAACAACAACTAGCACACCCGCCCGCGCAATGCGCGGAAAGTAAACTTTACATTTTTTATTTTATAAATATAACATAATACTTTAAAAGTTTAAATATATTATATAAACTTAATTGTGTTATGCCTATTTTCCGACCATATATTATTGAGGAAAAATGTGACAAAAAAATGATAAAATAAAGACCGTCCAATGAATGTGTAAAAGTAATCTCCCTACAAAAAACGTTCATAGCACAAGGATTATTAATTTGTGAAAATGTTCAATATTGATTTATGAGCTTTCTATATTATTTTTGGATAAACTAATTTATTAAGTTTCCAACATTGATTTAAGAGCTTTCCATATTATTTTTCTCAATCAAGAATTAAAAGGCAATTGATCAAAAGTTAGAATAGAAACATCAAAGATAATGGAGATTATTTTTCATGTTAAAAAAAAGAAACATGAAATAGAATAAAAATTATTTGAAGTGATTTTTTCAATAATCCAAATTACCGAGCTCATTTTGTTAATTGACTACTATTTTTTTATGCCTTTAATAAACACATTAATTAACTGCAATTATCAAAACTGTTGATATATAATGCACTGTTATAGTCATATCCATCTATAATAAATAATATACAATTATATACGTAAATCAATTACACACAAATTGATTATACATTGAGTCTTTTAAATAATTTATTATATAATTAGTTATTCAAATTTATTTTTGTTTGAATAACTAATCATTTTATAGATGCAACAAACAATAATTATATCACTAATTCCTGAAAAAATTATTGATAATGTAGATAAAAACAAATCTATTTTAGAACATAATGGGGGTGTTTGGCAAAATAAATATTTAAATCAGCTCATTTGTGTGACAAAACAACTTTCTTAAAGACACAAAATAACTTAGGTCAAACAACTCTTTTTGAATCCGGTGTAATGAGTATTATTTTGGATTTCAACTTATTTTAGGCAAAAACTGGTCTTGAAATTGTCAAACAACTAATTTTGAACAATTTATTATACACGTAAAACATGACCAATAATTAATTTTATTTTGACATTTGCAATTATATTAAAAATTTATTTAAACATTATTTATTATTTGTTAAAACTTTAATTCAATATAGAGAATATGAGTTTGATTAAAACCTTAAAATTAAAAATTAAGTTAGACCAAGTTAGATCTTTTCGGAGTTTTAAAAAATATGGTTGTATATAAAATTGATTATAAATATGATTTTGGTCTAAAGAGATAACTATATGATAATGGAATATTTTTTTTCTAACAGGCTTATAGAATAAATTAAAGTAAATAACAAAAAATATAGAGGAAAGATAAAGACAAAACATGCCATCCATATTATTTTTATGTATAAATATTAAAATTAAAATAACATTATAGGATTCAAATAAATCTTTAGAAATCAAATCTGAAAGATATATTTTGATTCACTATAAAATTAATTTTTAATAAATATACAACAGTTCATTTGAACATGAAAAGATACAATTATGTGCTCTAAAAATCTTTAAATAATAGATTAAGCATTGACAAATACTTTAGTTAAAATATACAGTAGTTCACCTATTGATGGAGCAAATGAATAAAATACAATTCATGAAAAGATACAATTGTTCATTCAAGACATGAATTTAGCATTGACCATTAATTTAATTTTTTGCATTCACTAACGCTGATGAACAAATCAATTCAAATAAACACAATTGGAGCTCTCAATCACCACACGTGAAGCTAAACTTGAAAAATATCCATAATTCATCCTTCATCTCATAAGTCTCTACTATTTTGTTACTCCGATTGACTTCAACTTGCACTTTAGAATTGCTTCACCACCAAATATATGGATCAATGACCCTTTTTCAGATACATACATGAATACACAATAATCAAAAATGGAGAAAATAATGTATGTATGTTATACAAAAGCAGAGATAGAAGAAGAATAAGTTAGTGCGAAAAGGAACGGAAAAAAGCTAGTGCGAAAAATATATCACCAATCAAATAGATTGTAATATAATAAAAGAGCATAATATTAAATTGTGAAGAACAAAAAATTGCTAAATACATAACATGACCAGCGTGATTAAGAAGATAGAAATGTTTCACATTGTGGTAAATACTATGAAAGATATTCAGCGACAAAAGATCAAAACGAAAACTGTAACCACAGTTTTTTTCTACTAAAACTCCATATATATATATATATATTATGAATCCACTAACCTTTCATGTAGTTTCACCAGGTTTCCATCTGTCAAGAAACAACATTTAATCGAATACATAAAAAATTATATTCATATTACACAAAGATATAAAAAAAATACAAAAACAAACAAATAGTTAAAAAATCAGAACAACGAATACAAATTATCCTCCCAATTTCATCCATTAATACTCAATTCAAGTCCATTGCACTGCTTAAAAAGAAAAATTCAATCTTGACAAGCGGAGATTGATTTTGGATTGAATTTGGAATTTGTAGGGAGATGAAACTGGTAGAATTGTAGGAGAAAATATATTCTTCTACTAATACATAGAAAATGCCCTATTTTATAGGTACACAAAATAAATATAATTACGAACTTAATCAAATAAATCTCAACAAACTTAATGAACGAACCTAATCAATCATATCTTTAACTTATTCAAATATTAATATATAATATTTTTATGTTTTAAAATTCTCTACATTAATACTATTTGATTTTTATATTAATATATCCTACGTACAAAATGATATTATTAGGATATCCAATAAAAATTGGATATATCCAAACTCTAATATTTTACACTAATAAATTAAATATTAGATTTAAATCCAAATTCTAATATTTTAGTCTAAGAAATTGAATATTAGATTTAAATCCAAATTCCACGATTTTAAATATAAATAATGAAAATAATTATATGCGATCTCAATAGGAAATTAGGGAAAATCGGTAATTGTATATATTAATTAATGATATTATACGTAATTCAAATATATATATTAGATTTTTTATTTTAATTATGTGAATGAGGTTGTTGAACATAATTTAAAATTTTAAGAGTATTATAGATTATAGATTTAGGGAGTATATATGATATGATTGAGTTTGTTGAAATTAAATATTAGATTATATATATATATTATTGATTTAGGGAGTATATATGATTGATGTAGTTGAATTAGATCATATATAGATATTAGATTTAGTGAATATATATGATTGTTGAAATTGAAGAAAAAAGTCAGATGTGATGTTGAAAACGGGGTGGGGAAGTGGGGGAAATTAAACTATATTACTTATATATATATATAATAATAATAATAATAATAATAATAATAATAATAATAATAATAATAGGTGGCTGTTTTTTTTAAAGGCAATTAATATTAATAATTTCTACCAATATAAATTAGAATATTATATAATGATTTATATTCATTGGTGACGGAAAAAATTGGATAAGGATTTAGCCGAGGCAGATGACTAATAAACCACCGCAGTTGTGCATTGACTGGACGACTCCTCATTTGATGACCAAATAGAAAGTACGTAGTATAAACCAATACTATATTCCTATATACTACGGAGTACTTCACTTTAGTAACTAGTATGTCTCAAATAGCGTAATTTCTTTGATATTTTTTTCCCCTTCCTAACCGCCTATACAAATCATAAAATGGATGAGGAAAGTCCATGTCACACAAATTAAAAAGGAAAATAAAATAAATGAATAAGGGGCCGATAGGGAAATGAAAACTCAAACCTTCAGGTAGGGGCCGGTGAACAACACGTTCATCCAGGCCTATGGAACAGGGCCCAACCAAAAATTGGGGGCCCATTTTTAATTTTTTTTTTTTTATTTAGTAGGTGTATATTATGATTTTATATGTATTGAACTTATTATTTGTATCACTCTATAAAAGAATCCTTTTTACTGATTTTAATTTTAGCGTGTATTCACTAATCAATACTCTACATTCCTCTCCCATCATCAGTTAAATTTTCTACTAAATTTTATATTAAATTTTAGTTTCACGTCAGTTTTTATAATAAATAGTGTACTTCAATTTTGTGTTAAAATTTTTATATTTTATCCAGAGTATATATATTTTTATATGGAGTAACTAATTTTTTATATACTCCATCCATTTTCTAAAAATTGTAACGGAACCATAATGCACATAGTCCAATGCACATTTTAATCTATTAATAATTCAAGTTTGATACAAGTAAAAATTATAAAAGTTTGATATTTAAAAACTACTCGACGAGACGAATCTAACAAGATCTCATTGGCTATATTTTAACTTGTATAACCATGATGAAACTTTAAATTAAAATATATGTATGAACAGTGGGAAAATTCCAAATGTTACAATAATAAAAAAAATGGAGGAACTATAATAAATGGGGCCTAATATTTTTTAGAACATGGCCAACAAAATTGATTAGACAGCACTGCCTTCAGGTTAGAAGTCAAACTTAAGTTAAGTCCACAACCCTGTAATTTCTTGAAATTGATAACGTTAAAAATTTTTGTTTCTGTTTTTTCAGGATTATTTCAAACGTATAAATTTACAAATACTTCGGTAAAACGGACTGTGATTAATATTACATTTATTTGCTTATTATTATTATTATTATTATTATTATTATTATTATTATTTTTTTTTTTTTTTTTGTGTATTATTAAGGGTGAGCCTTTTCTTTGAAAATGACGGCGAGTGGCGACAATGTGATTTTCCCTTTCTTTGTGGTGTCCATTAAAATAAATATACTACTACTAGTAATAATGTATTGTTTGAGTGCATGCATAATGTATTCAAGTTAATAATCCGTATAAAG
The DNA here is from genome assembly GCA_030278955.1 of Hygrophila difformis. NCBI lineage: Eukaryota > Viridiplantae > Streptophyta > Magnoliopsida > Lamiales > Acanthaceae > Hygrophila > Hygrophila difformis. The sequence goes on along the minus strand of JAOANR010000005.1, from coordinate 61,411,797 downwards.
TTATTGGAGGACTAGCCTCAAATAATACAAGCGAGTCAAGTGAAGTGAAAGAGCGTCACGAATACAGTCAAGGGTAATTTTGGATAATTAGAATGTGAAAAGAAGCAATACCGCAAAATGCAAAAGAGTAAAAGGAATAATAATATAATACTGATTTAATCAATGAATTTATAGTTTAGAGTTCTAATTAAATATTTGCTAGGTATTAAATATAGTATCATTTATTTTTCATCTAATTATATATATTTCCTAAAAATATTGGATAGATTTTTTTAAAATTTTTTCTTATATAAATACAATATATATATATATATATAATATTTGAAACAATGAATGATGACGTGAATTTATGGAAGGGATTATGTGGCCAATAAGATATGTACGTTTTTTTAGATAATCAATTAATGATTGATGTACTCACTTGATTTCTTAGTAAATTTATCTTTTAGCAATTTCAATAATTACAATTGCATTAATTCACTTATTACATTTTTTTTTAATTCTTTCAACAGAATTCTTTCATAATAAATACCTATAAATAATATTTATGTGAGTTAAAAGACAAATGTTGAAAAAATGTAGCATATATGAATACCAAAATGAGAACTGTTATAAAAATACATTTTAAGTTATTAGAAATAAAAAACAACTAAAAGTGGAGGGAATACTTTTTACTCCATTTTTTTTTTCGTCATAAAAAATTTAAAAGATAACGGTTATCGGGACACTTCCCTCCGGGGCCAGCTTTAGGTGCTGACACATTTAAAAGTGATGGGTATGTATATATGAAGTGAGGTGTGAGTATAAAAAAGTGATTGATAGAAGTTATGAACAAAAAACTAATAAAAAAACAACATACCGTCTATACATCACTTTATAAAGCTTACACATCACTTTACAAAGAGCTACACATTACTTTAATGCTACCTGCACATGCTGGCAATTGTTATGTCATTACAGAAACCGGATTGTTTCCCTCCTTAATTTCCGTTAAAGTGATTTCCCCTCCCAAACAGGTTAACAAACCACACGATTCCAACACGTATGTTAGAGGATTAACAATAAAATTAGAATAAATGAAGAAGAAAATAAAAGATGTTCTTTTCAGATTCAATATGAATGGATGTTCTTACACGTCTATCAATACGGAGTATATTTCCTTTCCCTACCAGGAAAAAAAGTAGTAGTTGCAAATTTTTATTTATTTAACTTTTTTTGGATGAGATTAGTTGCAAATCTGTGTTCATTTAATTAATTTAGTGTAACCACTGCATAAATCAGGAACTAGTATTTTGTATATGCATAATAATTCTGGCTTAAAATAGATAAGCTCTTAATGTTCAACCGCTAATCTTGGCTCAATAACACTTCTATGTTTTTTAAAGTTTGTTAGTGACCCACCCGCAGTAGTCAAATATATATTTTAAATTATTAATACTTTAAATTTGATATAAATAAAATTATAAAAATTTAATATTTAAAAACTACAAAATCAGATGCATATAACAAAATTCAATTTAACTATATTTTAATTTATATAATTATAATAAAACTTTAAATTAAAATATACGAATGAACAACAACGATTTATAAAAAACGGAGGAAGTATATGGATACCTGAAATGAAAAAAAAAAAAAACATCGATAATTGGTAAACTGGGAGGCAGCCGTTATATACACACAAACAATGTTGGGGCACTCAATTGCCAATTAAAATGTCCTCAATACCCCCTCTTACTTAATAAATCACGTTAGGGCAGACATCTCCTTAATTGCTATCTTCTTCTTCTCCTTCACTGATTGAAACCTAGAACCGTACCTCATAACAAAATTCCAATTTTTTTCTCTTATTGTTTTCCTTCCTTTCTTAATT